>RDPX01000070.1:1851278-1869919 GCA_003991215.1 Morbakka virulenta | reverse complement strand
GGATGATTTAAAGGTATACCAAGAAAGTCATAATGCCCTTAAAATCGTAAACGAGATGATAGTTCAAGCTAGCCATGACACCGGAGCTGCTTATGGAGTATCTAAATGTGCAGAGATAGTCTTCGAGAAGGGAAAGATGGTAAGAGGAGAAGGACTCGAAGTACTGGAAGAGAGAATGAAGACCATGGATCCGGATGAAAATAAAATTTACAAGGTCCTTGGAATTAAGCAGGCTGATGGTAAAAAGACAAAGCTTGTATTCATCAGAGTAAGAAAGAGATTTTGAAGAGAGTGAGAATGATTGTGAATACTGAATTAAATGATTAAAATTTAATCAAGGCAATCAACATGAAGGTAATACCAGTGGCAGGGTATGCGATGAATATATGTAAATTCAGCACTGGTGAACTAAAAGAATTGGATCAGGTAATTAAAAGACAGCTAAGAGAAAAGAACATGTTAGGGAGACTAGCAAGTGATGAACGTCTATATTTAAAGAGAGAAAAAGGTGAAAGAAGGTTGAAATCAATGAGAGATGTGTACAAAGAAACAAGATTACGAGTTGCATGTTATATGGCGAAGTCAAGTAACCAATATGTAATCCGAAGGCAAAACGTTGATATCGATCAACAAGCAACCCATCAGTGGCTGAGGAGTGCAGGATTAAAAGCAGAAACTGAAGGCTTTATTCCAGCTGCGCAAGACCAAAGTCTCTTCAGGCGAAACTATCAAGCGAACTTCTTTAAAAATGGAGCAGACCCGAAATGCCGCTTCAGTGACAAACTTGGTGAAACAATAAACCAGCTTGTGTCTGGATGTCCTGCCTCTACTCCCACTGAGTATGTCGAGAGACATGAGAGAAGCGCACATGGGGCATTTGCAAAAACCATGGTATTGAGACCCACCAGAACTGGTATGAACATCACCCCCCGCCAGTATTGAAGCCCAAAATGTTACCATCCTGTGGGACTTCCGAGTAAATACAAGCAGAACAATTCAAGTTGATCACTCAGACAGTATCGTGAAAGACTACAGAGATAAGATCTGCCTTTTGATAAAGATGAGTGTTCCATCAGACAAAAATATAGCTGTCAAGGAGCTTGACAAGCTCAATAAATATAAGGACCTCGAAATAGAATTGTGAAATTGTGGAACCTCAAAGCAACGATCGTTTCTGTCATCGTAGGCGCCCTAGGCATGACAAAGAAAGATACTCAAAAATTTGTTGAAAAATTACCAGGTGAAGCCTCCACGAGATCCAGAAAATAGTTTTAACCAGTACCGCTCAAATTTTGCGTATGTGTCCTTCTACTTAGAGATAATATATATTTGATATATATAATATGACTACATATATATTACTATAATAAAAAATAAATTTTGCAGGCGAAATAATTTGATTTTCTACTAATTTTTATCTGATTTTTGGAGCGAGCAAAGCGAGACAGAACACCTTACAACATGACAATAGTAGGTGGAAAAAAAATACTGCAAAACCTTAAAACTAAGTTTTTTAGGAAACGGCTAGAGATATGAAAAAGTTTATGAAATAAAATTTGTTCAGAATGGCCAACTTTGGGGGGAGGGAGGTGTTCGTCTTTGTCTTATTAGACGTCTGGTTTCCCACGTTGGGCACCTCGCTTGATTTTGGAGGCATAGCCCTAATCCAACGTCTGACTAAGACTCGGACAATCCTCCAGGGCCCTTCTTCTTACTGATATGGTCCACACCTAATCGGCACCCATCAACGTGTGCTTACAGACAAATGCCATGAGACTTCACTAGAGGTCTGACATTTTCAAGCCATCCACTCCAGCTGCTCCTGTGTCCTATAACCTTTGGAGTTCTAATGGTGTCAGGTTACCTCTCTCAGGTTTAGGCGGATTGTTTCAGGTGTCCTTACTGTTGCCCGTACTGTCGGCCTTCGGCCTCACTATTAGCATGGTTACAGTGCTTGCCAAAGCACCGGTCTCCTGTAAATTTTTTCTGTCACTGTGCTCGGGGTCGAACCGGCATACTGTGGGGATGCTACTATCCAAAGCGCCTATCCCCAAAGCCACTTTACCACGGCTCTTTATGATGGGTGGGGGGGGGTCATTCTATGCTAGATGGCACTAGTTCCAAGACACATGTTAGAGCTACTTCAGTAACTTGTAAAATTACATAAAAAATTGAAAAATCTATGCTGTACACTTCTTCAGCAGATCCACTGATCCACTTTGCACAATAAAATTTTAGTGCCAACAGTCTCGTGCTCAACCAAGTGGTCGAGACAAAATCAACAAAAATATAACATTTTGTCAATTTAAACTATCAAATTGAAAACTGGATTTAGGCATCACTGGTATTGCTTGTCTAGGTCAGACATTCAAACAAAATATTGAACCATGAGCAACAAAATGTTACAATTATTAAGTTGTTATTGCTGCTGCTCTACTTTAATTTTTCCTCAAAATGAACAGATAATAAAAAAATGGAGATGTCTTATTTTCATTGTCATTCGCTCGAAGGCGTTCCACACCTTAGTGGACGTCTCTTTACTGGTTAATATTTTTGTACTTATCTATATTTTTATACTCATGCACTCATACATTTTTTTGTATATACGAATCTGTAATTATTTTTACCTAAATTTCGTGTGTGTATCTTACTTTTAAACCTTTGCTCGCCTCAGGTCACTTGGGTGACCTGGTTAGCGATTGTTAAATTTGCAATATAAGGAAATACGTTAATAATAATAATAATAATAATAATAATAATAATAATAATAATAATAATAATATCCTAAAGGGCTGCTAATGCCGGGATAGTTGAGGAATGTGATGGTCCGATACCTATAGAATATCCCAAATGCAAGCGGAAAATGAAATCTCTAACAGATCACATCCAGCTATCCAACTCCCGGCCTTCACATGGGAGAACTGTTTGGAACTAACAGAAGAAAGGGCGAAAGGCGAGTATCTGGTGCCTTTAAATAACACCAGTTCTCCGGGTAGAACAAACTCGTTAGCTTTACTAGCAGTTGATCTAGGAAAAATAAAATTTCTGACTTCAAAACAAAGGCAAACAGAGTTCTTCAGTCAGGAAAGAAAGTCCGTGTAGTGGAAACTACACGAACAATGTTATGGATGGATGGAATCTTCTAATTTTGGTTTACAATTACGTAGTGGAACTTCCAGGAAAAATTAAATCCACAACCCTTAGGTACCGTGCCAATATTGGTGGATGTCAGCTGCGATAAGAGTTTGCCAATAGCGGATCCTGGTAGAAATGGCGACACTATTAAAAGAAAGCCTTATCTGGAGAGCTGGGCAAATCTGGAGGGACTGAGCCAGACCCATGCATCGAATAAAATTATTTTATGTACCAACAGTGGTATCGCTAGGTGCTCACGATGAAGCAAATCGTGACATTAACAACGGAGTACGTACAACGAACAATTGTGAATGGGCTGATGAATAAAAACATGGAATAGTAGATATTGACCAAAACGAATAGAAAAGCGAAAAGAGTTTTATGAAACGAATAAAAGCTAGATGGGATCTTGAATATCCAAAATGACAGCTCAAAACCTGATTCACAATGCATGGCAAAAATGTTGTAGATTACGAAGTAAAGGTAAATGAAGCTAGCGATAATAGGAAATATATTGAATGGATGACTGAAATGAAAATGAATTTGATTATTATGGACAATGAAAAGAGGTTGAAAGGTACGAAAGGTTGAAAGGTTTTATAAAGACACTGAAGGAAAAATGGGACCAGAGGTATTTTAGTTATAGCATGGCCAGTTGGTAGAAGCTGGAAGATCACGCTACTAGGTTCAAGAAAAAACTCGATATAATGAATTTAATCTTAGTGCTACAAAGGTAAGAGCAGCAGCAGGTGGAGATGCAAGATAAAAATGTTGAAGAAGCGAGATATTTCGCCGGGGAGGCGAAAGAAACAAGTCAATATTTCAAAGTGGCATTCTTTAATTAAGTCACATCCATAATTTTGTGTTATAAGGTAGTATTCTCTGTCTTCCTTTTTGAAGCTCTTGTATCCCTAGGTGGTACTCTCCAAATCCTTCTCCTTTGTAAAAAATATTTCTCGTCCCAAATTTTGGTCTTGCTCTTGAATGTACCCTTGGTATTTTTTTGCTTCTTTAGCTGCGTCTAGCTAGCAACTACAAAAACATATCTGCACTACAAATAAGTTTTTCCTTTTATCATTTGCAGTTAATGAAGTTATCAAAACTGAAACGGCTTTTACTAAAATGAAACTCATTATATGATAGAATTTTAAGTATAATCAGGTCAAGTTTACTCAAATGGAAACGACTGTCATAAACATTAAAGCATAATTTAATATTTTAAACATGTTTAAGTTAACTCAAGTTAGACCACAGTCGAAACAGTTTCCGAAGAAATAAACCATAATCTAATTTTCAAATTACCGTAGCTCACTTTAACTTACACATTAACTCAAAATGCAAACCAAGCTTAAAAGTGGTCTTTTGTTGGGAGTTATTTAATATCCAGCGAAATGGCATAGACTGAGAAAAGAGAAAAAAAAATAGCAGTGATAATCATTAAAAATAATAGCAATGATGATAATAATATGAGATATGTTGCTTGCTTAACTGCTTTGTATAGATTCTGAAATATCAGGTATTGGATATATATATATATATATATATATTCATCCTGTATGAGGAGCAAGGACGTCATGCTTAGTGCAACTTCACAACCAAGAATTCCGGGTTCGATTCCCCGAGCGCGCGACTTTGGTAATTCACAGAAGAAAAAGCCGTTGGTTGGCGTCAGGAAGTGCATCCGGCCAATAAATTCCTCACTGCCAAATCCAAGTCCCTATGAAAGGCACCTTCTGAGCCCAAGTTACTGGGGAAAAATGACATTAAAACCGAAAAAATAAAATTCATCCTGTGTATTTCTTTTGATATTCTACGTAATAAAGAAAATTTTTTGAATGTTATGCATAGTAGACTCCAAAGCTAAAGTAAAAAACAAAACGAAAGTCACTGTCATGGAAAATAGTAAATTCCCTAAGATTTTGTGTTTACAGTTAACATGCAAGCAAGAAAGTTCCAAGTGTCTTTTAGAAACATTTGATTACTGTTTGTTAATAATCCTTCGCAAAGAGAGGAGAAAGATAGGAAGACCAAGGAGACGCTACATGGGTATAATGAAAGAGGACATGAGGGGAATGGGAGTGGAAAAGAAGATGCTGCCGACCGCACAAAATGGAGGCGTATGATTCGCTGTGGTGACCCCTAACAGGGAGCAGCCGAAAGATAAAGAAGATTAATCCTTGGCAAAAATCAATTTGATATTTTTAACAGAGATCGAAAAGTATATACCGTTACCTTTATTAATTATTTTAGTTCTTTAAAAAATGCAATAGCCTTATCTCATATAAATAATATTAATCTATTTATCTATCTTTGTATATATACCTTATTGTGCTGACGAGGTATAACTTTTTTAAAGTCAAACTGGCTTTTTCTGAGCACAAAAGGGATCTTGACAAAGGTGTGAGAGATATTTCGGAATGAAGTGTCATTTTGATTATCAATTGCAGCATGGAAGTAATGAAACGGTGTTGACATAGTTTACCAAGATTTCAGTTGATGTTAATTTTTTCTTGCATCGGGAATTTGCCTGTGTCTGGTCGTAAAGCTTTTGATAAAAAGTTACTTGGCCTGATTTTTTGCCACTGTGCCATGTGTAAGAAACTGAACTATTTTGTTTTTAAGCAAATTTAATTCTTGCGTAACAAAACTATTGCTTTGTGCCAATAGAATGATACAATAGAATTTTTTATGAAATAAAAGAAAGTAATAGGACAAAATAATTTCATGTCTTACTTTCTTCAGACGCTTTTTGATGTCTCTGCATGAACCTTTATTATGTCTCACAGTTCGGCGTAAATAAAGTAACTCATCCGAAGATGGCAGATGTTCTGCATTTATCTGTACTGGCAAAGGGTACTTGATATTGAATGTCTCGCCTCAGGTCTAGCTGCCAAACAAATATGCTGAGAAATAAATGTTTTCTCCTGCATTTGGTTGCGGGTATCACCAAAGTCAGGCCTTCATCAATTTTGAGGCCTTTTAAGTTTTTCTTCTTCTTTTTGTCCTGGGATTAAACATCGTCCCTCCAGTGGTAAGCACAATTTAGAGCTACTTAGGTGGGTTACGCCAGGTCAATCGGCGTGCAGTTTGGCGCCGTGCTGGAAGTGAGAACGTAGAAATACCCATGTGTATGACTCCACATGGGTATTTATACGTTTTTGAGAGCCCCCATTACTTACGTGAAGCCATACATCTACGACAGCCAATGGTGAGCCGGTTGAGCAATTTCTACACGACCACAGCTCACCCACACCCCCGGTCACTTATTCATTTGGCACTATGCCACGGTCAATCCACCCGTGCTCCCGCTCGCCATGCTGGCTTCTCTGATCCAGCAAAATATTATGACGAGCATCGTTCTTATTGCTCTCCAGAGGTGTTGCGCTGTCAAGGAAACTGTTATGAGATCCTAGCTGCTTTCTTGGGACTTGGTGCTGGTGGAGTGGATGCCCCTTCAACCAGTTTAGTCTTCCCACTTTGACTGATGAATTCCCGCCGTACACCAGGGAGTGCAATGCCAGCCAAAGGATACAGAGATGCCATCTGGCTGGGTTTTATGCATCTGGTCACGAAGCGACAAGTTTCATTTAGTGTGCTGTCTAATTTCCTTGTCTCATGGTGGCTCTTGACAAAAAAACTGCAAGAAACATTTTACTAAAGTCACAGCTATACGGAAACAATATGATATTGGCTTTTACTGAAGCATTGCCGTCTCGGTAATTTCTCCATGTATGATTACCCACCGGAAAAGTTCTCTTCCCCCAGTTAAATTGCAAAAGAGAAGATTGGTTCCTAAATAATTCCCTCCTGAAATATTAACTTATCTTTTACGATTACGCATCAGTAACTTATACTCTTTTGATAAGATACTCCCATAAAAATTTCGTTTTGGGGATTTGCAGTCTGGAAAATTTTTTCCCTATCAAGCATCGTCTGTTCTTCTGCTCAGCTTAATCTACTCCGAAAATATCACCCCTACTTATGAAGGCTCTGTGCGACCCTGTAAAATATTAGTTCATTTGGTTATTAGTGAATTGTTTTATATTAGCAAAGGAAGGCAATTATACTGGAGACAGCTTTCCAGGGTGTTGTCTTAGGGGGAAATTTGATAGAAAGACTTATTTTTGTACCAATATTGTCAATAAATGGTCAGCGATTTTTTGTTTCAATTGTGTAAATGACTCAGAAAGATGTGTAGTAAGATGTTAAGGATGAAGGGGAACTATAGGTTGCTGGAGCTCAAAAAGAGCAAAAAGGTATGAAGATACCTGTAAAGGATTTATATTTGTGTAGAAAATTTGGAGAAAAGGAAGGCACTGTAAGCTTTGTCTTGAGTATATGCAAGACCTTGGCCTATGGTGAATTGCAAAATAGTAATGATAATATTGAAAAAAAAAGTTTGGGGTCTTTAGAAGATCCTTATCTGGAAATTGCAAAAAAGTAAACAGCAAACGCTAATTGTATGTGCATTTGGAAATAAAAATATTAGGAAATTGGGAAAATTTTTACAATCTGAAGTGGGAAGCATAAAAAAAACCTGGAATTGTATTAACAACGAAAAAGACAAGTAAAATTATTAATGTAACAGTAGTATCACTTTTATAAAAGGAACAAACAAAAAAATGTATGAGAATTACGGCTCCCCAAAAATGAGGTTGCAAATTATAGACCTAGAAGTAAGTTATAGTTAAGCCTGAAAAGGTTGCATGCTATGCAAAGTTTGTCAAGATCAAATAAATTCTTGATAGCGGCAGGTGGCTTCAATGGGCATGTAGGTTTTTATGAACAAGGATTTGAGGGAATCCGTGGTGGTATGGAAGGATGGAACTAAGGTGAAGAAGGTTGCTGTAGCATTGTCCTGAAACAGATCTTTTTGGTAGGTAGAAACGTTAGTTAAAGATCAGCAGATACGGAAGCGGATATAAATGTTTTTATTCCTAGATACATGAAAGTACAAAATTTCCTTACTTTAATGGGTGTGAAAATAGTCGCAAGGAAGAAAAGAAGAGAGAAGTTGTACTCGATGTTTACAAAGATTTTAAAATTAAAAGATGAAGAAGTAAGAGAGATATTTTCTGAAATAAAAAATTGTACAATCAGAGTGATAAACAAGATATTTGGTCTAAATAAAAAGACTGACGGAAAGAGAGAGAGAGAGAGAGAGAGAGAGAGAGAGAGAGAGAGAGAGAGAGAGAGAGAGAGAGAGAGAGAGAGCGAGAGAGAGAGAGAGGGCATAAANAGATTTTAAAATTAAAAGATGAAGAAGTAAGAGAGATATTTTCTGAAATAAAAAATTGTACAATCAGAGTGATAAACAAGATATTTGGTCTAAATAAAAAGACTGACGGAAAGAGAGAGAGAGAGAGAGAGAGAGAGAGAGAGAGAGAGAGAGAGAGAGAGAGAAAGAGAAAGAGAGAGCGAGTGAGAACGAGAAGGCTTAAATGAATAAAAGAATGAGAGTAGTGTATGTTATACCGGGAGAGGAAAACCAAAGAAATCGGTGGCAAAGGAAATGAAGAGCGAAGCAGAGAAAAACCAGGATCAAATTTGAAAATGTTTTGCAGGAGTTGCCGAAAATAAAAAAAGATTAAAATGACACTGCAGGTACTAACTGTTTGAAAAACAAAAAAAAAGGAAAATTCTATTTATTGTAACTGACCGAAAAAGGGTTTGGAAAGAGATTGAAATAAATGAGATATAAAGTATCAGGAATGACGAGAGTTAATGGTATAGTACCTTGAATGCTAATGTTGTAGAAGATTCAATACAACCATCTTTTGATAGAAGATGTTGAAAGCGCTTTGGTTACTGTGGCGAGAGTTGAGCTCTACAGAGTATTTAGCAGGATCTCAGCAAGAAAAACAGGCAATTAAAAAATAAGCAAATAGCTTTTTGAACATAGATAATAAGCCACAGTATTGCAGGGCCATAAGAGTTCTTACTATTCATAAAAGGAAAGGAAGTATTATGAAATGTAGTCCTCATCGACGAGTTAAGCTGCTAGAACATGGTATGGGAGTCATGGAAAGGTTATTGGAGCAAAACGTGAGGTAAATTGTGAAAGCTAACAGAACTCAGTTCTATTTCATGTTTGATAAAAAAGCAGTTTATTCTATTTCCATTGTTAGAGACTGCAAGAGTGTTACATTGAAAAGGAAAATAAGTTGTTTATGGGTTTTTTCTTGATTTAGAGAAAGCATTATACCGGGCTTTCAGGAAAGTCATTGAATACTCCTTGAACAAGGGTGATTTTCCGGATGGTTTATTGCAAGCAGTGATCTCTGTCTTTGCCTACTTCATCTTTGTCCTTCCTACCCACATTTTCCCTCGGATTTGTAGGAATGCAAATTTTCTTCTACAGTTCATTAAAAATCTTATACTGGCGCCAGCGCTTCAGAATAAAAATATTTAATGTAAACATCTAGAAGAAACACTGGAGCATTGATGAATTTCAACTGACCAAATCGAATCATTTACTTAATTAATAGTAAAAAAATTTACTTAGGGAAACTCTTTAAGAAACTTTTGGTAGCCAAAAAATCTAAATATGTTTCCTGTGAGTATTCCTGTGATGATGAGAATGGATAAAGAGCCATGAAATACTGGAAGAAAAGCAAGAGCAAGGGACGTATCCATCCAGATTTAATGTACCAGGTACAGACCACAAAAAGAGCGAAAAGTTACAGTGGCACAGCTATAACGTCATAATATAGCAGCATTAACATTAATGATACTGATTTTGAAATACCTACCGCAGCCCTGTGGCTTTAAATGACGTCAGTATTGTAGATAAAACAGAATGAAGAGAAACGTTAATCTTCATAATGACAATAATCATAACAATAATTAAAAATATGCTGTTACAGAGTTACCAAGGGTATATGGTTCTTCACATTTTGTTATGTAACACTTTCTCACGTAAAACGACAGGAAATAAAAGAGGATATGCACACAAACACTGAAACCATACACCGAGCCTTAAAATAATGCAAGAAAATAAAATCTTTCCATGGTTATTCTTATCATCTAAAAATTAATCATCAAAGCAGTACAGATGTTTGATCATTTATTGATGTCGTGAAAATGGCCATCGTTCCAAAATAATGCTGGTAACAATGTATAAAATCAAAAGAGATCTTATATTTCATGTTTTTAACATACCGAAAGGTAATAATGACACAAAAGAACCATGGATATAAACCTAGTGTAAGGCAAGAATACACAGAGTAGGACATTCCAAAATCATATGGCCCCATTGGGTTTAAAGTTTTTCTCCTTTCATTTATGTAATGGTAAATTTTAATAAACCAACAAGTTATCAATAAAATGTTTTAAATGGTCATGAATTGTAGATGATGAATTTCTGTTGTAGAAGCTATAGTATCAAGAGAAAATATATGTAAGTTGAAGGTCAAATGACCTAGAAAAAGCACAGAAAAATTTAAAAGGACATGAATAGTATGGATAAGGATTATTTTAAAACTCTTAGCTTTCTGATCATCAGGGATCCAATCTTGTCCTCTTAAACTATCAGCCGTAATCCCATCAGTGCAACTGATAAGATCTGTTTTCATAAATCAACACTTGAACGTTACAGGGTTATTAAAGTTATCTTTATAGGTTGCTGATTGCTTTAATCACTTTGTAAATCCTTAGAAATTGGAAGGTATGAGTATTTGACTAACATCCATTTAAGCTAGTTACAGCCCTTGTAACCTTTAAGAACAAGTTATAGTCATAGTTTTCAATGCTTTGTTCAAGTACCACTTTGCAATTTAGATTTGTATTGAAACACAATTTAATAGACTTAAGCTGATATTAAAATCTTTTTCTTCCTTTATCTCGTTAAAGGTTATGACTTAAACGATTAGGGTGTAAAATGAGTAATATATTTTTAATGTTCACTTCAAATCAAGTCAGGACAAATATTAATAAAAAATGTGATGCACAAAGAGAAAAGTGACTTTTTATGGAAAAAAGGTTTTGGGAAATTGATTACTTAATCCTCTTTGCCATTAATGTTAAATCACCAGCAATAAAATTTTTAGCAATAAAAAAGTAAAAAAGGGTTGAGATTTAGCAAAAAAAGCACTTTTAGTATAAGAAATCCTTATAGATGCTATGTCTTTGGTATACACGCAGTCTCACTTATTGATATATTCCAACCTCTTGTTTTCAGAGGGTTTTTTAAAAACTTTTTTACAATGTTGAACATTGTAAAAGTCGTACAGAGTAAATTAAAAACCCCTGTGCCATCCAGTAAATTTTTCAAAATTAATATAAGCAGCAGAGGTTAAGTGGTTGATCGTCCGGTTACTTTAACAAAGGTTTCTAGGGTCTAAACAAACAATACTCATTTCCGAGAACCTTTTTGCTTTAACAGAATCGATTGGAATCGTGTTTAAGATTCCTTGAATGAGGTTCTGTGATGTTATTTTACTTGTATGTCTGAACAATTCCTTTTACCTTTTAAGTAAGGCCTGTCAAGACTTTGAATTGACCATCAGGCTAAAGAAAACATATGTCATTGTTCAGGATGTGGACTTACTTTGGAGCATCACAATCTTTGAGCATGACGTCGTGTTCCTCTGTTCAAAGAACTCCCACGCACACACTCTTTCTCGATCCTTAGCTAAAGAAGAGAATGGGAAAATCAGCTAAAGTCATTTTTTATCCCACGGATTATTGAAACGCCGTCACTTGTAAATGCAATAGGATGATTCATCTTGAACTGTTGTCTGAAAATATGCTTTAAAAAGGCAAGCAGAAGAAATTTTTGTATTAAAGCTGCATGCTGACGTGCAACTTACAAACATCTACAAATAGGTGCTCCAGTATAGGACCAACAGTAGTTCGAAGATGAATAATGAGACATGATTTTTTAGAAAGAGATATCGATTCACCAACAATTACAACAATTTTCCTTTCCCTTTAATCACAAAATTACCGATTTTTTCCTCATATTGTCTGTTGTGCAAAACACAATCTCTTAGTATATTATTCTTCCATGTAGAATATAGCCAAGATCAATACCATTCAATTCCTGAAGTCGAATAAACTCTTCATAGTCTGGAAATGACCTTTCCTGAAATGGAACAAAGTATGCTATCTATTCTCTATCTTTCTGTTGTTATTTCGGGGTTTTTTGTTGACTACAAAATCTTTGACTCAATTTTCTTCTCACATTTTCTTAACACATTTCAGATCCTCTTTCATGGCTTTGGGGCTTCGTATCCTTGTTAAGCCTTTTCTTTAAAGATTTTTGTCTTGTGTTGATTTTACTTTGGGTCGTGCATTATAATATCGCTAGTATGTATATCGTTTATGCTAAAGTTCCATCTCCATCCACATTTTTGCATATATTGTAACCAAAGGCACCATTCTGGTATTCAATATAAGTTCATTAATGCATTTCCCTACGCATTGAATAAGAAGCATAACTTTTCTACGAAACACAGTATGTTAATGAGATCTATATAAATTGCTTGAATGTTGTGTCACTGCAACTGAAAACTCTACGATTGATCGATTTTATTATCCAAAAGTGTGTGTTTGAGTAATATTTTTCACTGATACTATTGTATCCTTTCTATGTTATATAATAAGAAAAAATTACTAAGATTATGAGAACTAATTTTTTACCTCCATATTCTTGTTCCTTTTTCGTTACAATTAATTCTACTTATATTGACAACTAACATGTGTGTCCATTATGGGCCGAAAGAACAATCACCAGAATACAACTTTATGGCTTTTACAGGTTAATTTGAACCTAATCTTGCTGATGTTTTGCTACAAAATACCCCCCCCCAAAAAAAAACAACCCCACAAAAAACCACAGCTTAATGAGCTTTTTATTTCCTTTAACAAAATTTAATCTGAAGTTCAGTAGCATTTCATGATACGCAATGTTTCTTATTCTTCCACTGTGAATCCAAACAACAGCTCTAAGTATTAACATACAAGAAAAGCAGGCTTTCACCCTCCTAATAACATATCCGTCTTTAGTCACTTTTATTACTGATAAAGTTCACAATCAATTTTTGAGAAACAAATTTACTGGTTTAGCACTGAGAAAGGAACTTGGATTGGCTTCTTTATCTTTTACCAGTCATTCTATGGGAAGGTAACTCGTTCTCTAGCCACAACTTAAATTAAGATATTGATATTATTGAATGCACGAAATGACGTAACAAAATATTTCTATAAATACAAAGAGAGAAGGAGAGGAAGAGGGAGAGAGAGACACACACACAGACAGAGAGAGAGAGAGAGAGAGAAAGAGAGAAAGAGAGAGAGAGAGACAGAGAGACAGAGAGACAGAGAGACAGAGACAGAGGAAGAGACAGACAAACAGAGTGGAAAGTGGAAAGTATGTGTGCACTGAATGTCATTGGAACCAGTCTTTAAGGCTGTATTGACCAGATGCTTTACCAACTAAGCTATTCACGCTACTCTTCTAGCAAATAGTTAACCATCTCTTTCACGTAACTGCGTTATTATTTTCCTGGGTCTCTATCTTTAAACTCTGATGGAGACCTTCCATTTAGGGATGGGCCTCCAGTAGAACGACCACTTGCATATCAAGGCATGATCAACTTGTCTCAAGAAATATGAAGGTAAGGAGGATGGTGAAAATAATACTGATTGAAAGGATCTGTAATTATAGAGAAATAATGAAAAAGTCTGCAATAAACAGTGTGCCAGATAGAATCTTGTTAAGAGGTAATTACGCTTAAAAAATGTAAACCTGATCTACTTTTAAACAACTGATGATCACAAACTGTTGTCTCATTGATAAATATGAGAAAGAAACACGATAAAAAATAAGTTACTATAATATTAAGCAATTATCTGTTAAATAGATAACCAATTCAATCAATTATTTACTTTTATCATTATCCTCGTACCAGTATTTCATTTTTATTTTTACTATTATTATATTATTACCTTTCCCCCAAAGAGCTTTCCCTTTGAATAAGTGCTTCCTCTAAAAACATTTTTTAAAATGAGAATTCCCCTCTTTTTGCAATGACCTTGTCCTGTTTAGGCACCGTCTCTATTATGTCAACCAAAGATAACAAAAACAAGATGTATTACTTTTATCATCTTTTTTTCATTAAAGCATTAATAGAAATTTTACCCATCGAAAAATCAAAATGGCAAAATCGTTCTTATCTTTTCTTTAATTTTGCGTGCAGTATAACGTCAGGATTTTTTGTTTTTTGTTTAACGTGACACGATTTAACGTTAACATAGCGCATATAACTAATTGACCATTCACCAATTCTATTTTACTTGATACAGGTTCGGCATCTCCAGTGGAAAGTTAAGTTTGGCCATAGCAAATTTATACCATGGACAAAACACATGTGTGGAAGGGCATGATTGCAACAATTACAAATGAAAAGATTTGAGCAAAAGAAGCACTTATCCGATCAACAGAAGCCAGAAAGGACATTGTAACAGTTTACCTGCGTGCCAAATCCTATGGAAGCGAGATCGAGAACGAGAATATAGAGGCCGATGTTTCATAGCATCACCTGCCGATCGCTGAATGAACTTCAAGCTCTAGTTGAGATACAATCAAAGCATTTGAGCGCGTTTTCATTCGGCAAACGACTCTTGGTATAGGACAACTATGAGTGTCATATTCAACAAGCTATTTCTTCTGAATTTAAGCTTACAGAAAGGAAAAGGAATAGTTATACCAGGGGGATATATTAAATCTGTGCAAGCGCCATATTGTCTCGTAGAAAAAGGCTTTCAAAGCTAAGGTGAGCAAACATTAAGCCAAATGGTTTTCGACTGGTGGAATTCAACACGTCATTGACGTTAGAAGCTTGAAATCGACACCCGACAGGCAATTTTGAAATGGATGATCGACGCATGGTTTACTTTAAACAAAAAAAAATAATTCACAAGCCCTTTTTGCCCTTTAATTTAACTGTTGGTGAAGTTTCTTTGATTCATTGCCTAAAAAAAGGTCATCAATGGCATGCTGAACTACAACGCTTTAATAAACAGTTATTAATTCTGCGTGAACCTAATATCGATCAATTTAAAGGACTAGTTCGAATAAAAGATTTACCTGATAATGCACCAGAAAGCCAGCATATAGACACCGCTATAGGGGACCAGATAGTTATTACTTTATAATTGCTTGATATTGTTTCCTGGTTAAATGATTTCTTTCTTTTTAATTGCTTATTTTTTCATATTGAAAGGTTTACCTTCGCTTACTTATTCCGTGTATTTAAAAATTGAAATGAGCACCCCTCAAATAATCTGATTTTTAAATACTAAAAAACTACACCATCGAAAGAGCGGTCTCCTGAAAGACTGATTTTTAAATGAGTGTCCCGGGGGCACTTATGAAAAAATACAGCACGCTGGTTCATGTTGTAGGCACCTGTAAAGCCTACCTTGACCAAGGGCCGTGCACTTGGCGCCAAAACTGCGCTTTCCAGGTTTCTTCCAATCAATGTCAAATTCACTGACAAGTCTCCCATTAATCCTAACATACTTGACTTTATTCTACCTTACATCATTACTATTGACAGTTTCAGTCCTGGTTTGCATATTGTTATCAAAGATATGCACTTTATCGCAATGGAGTTGAACGAGAGATTTGAAACAAACCTGAATACAAACGAAAAAACGAAAAAGGGGTATTTACAGCTCACATACTTATTTATTTAGCCTTACAACAGGCCACTCACTTGTTACATACGTAAGCTTTTGTATCAGTTCGATTTGGATCATTAGCCTTTCTTGTGACGTCTTCATAGAAATATCCATCTCCTTTATCCTGAATAAAACGTATCAGTACTATATGATCTCAAATATTTTCACCATTATCTTCTGTTTTACTAAATTTACTTTTTGCTGTTGCATCCAACCATGGGACCTGACCCCCTTTTAATATTAGTCTTTATAATTTAGCATTTTTAACTAAGTATCTATTACCTTCTCACGCTATTAATTTATCCATATTATCACTAGAAATGAATATCATTATTTGAAAAATTCACTTTTTATTATCTAGCCAGCCAATTAAAACAACCAGTTACTTTAAGAATTAGTCTTGGAGATAATATTTGAATATAAAATAAAGGATATCAAAGAAATCATTACTCAATAGTTCTTAAATAATGACTTTCTATGACTCATCTGAGGACAGTAATTTCACTCCAGTTGAAATGTCAAACGACTTGAAATAAATAATCTTCTTAAAAGAATACAATAAATCTACACGTACTAAAACAATAAAAAAAGGCCAATAAATCAGAGCTAGACAGACGTTTTCTTCGTGCACGACAAATGGAAATTCAAGGTGATTTTCATGGTTTTAAGTGAGTGACAAACTGCATTTTGCTAAGAACTTTAACATAGTGAATTTGAATGGAAAAAGGGATCTTAACCCAGAGGGATATCATTACAATAAAAGTATAACTTGTCTTTTTTAATCTATTTGTAAAAGAAGACTCACGAAAGCATTGGGTATTTAATTAAACTTAAAGTCAAAACTGAGTAAAGGGCTATTCTGAAATCTGAAAAGATTTGATAAGCAATAAACAGGAGTAATAATACCGCAGATTTTAATGAAAAGTAAGCTACATATTTTTGCAGTTTGATTTCTTGAATGTGAAGTTGAAGTGGGTAAGGAAATCTGGAATCGGAATCTGACGCTAGCCATGAAAAAAAATATAGACATTTCTACCAAAATACAAGTATTCTTCTTCAAAAATAAAACAATAACCTTTAATGTAGGGTTAAAGTGACATTAAAAAAAAAACGTCAGGTGTTCAAGTCCTGTTCTTTGAAACAATGTTATTTTCATAGGCGAAATACTACTCAAAGTTGGACTGTAGGTCAACAGTTGAATCAACACCACATAAGTAGTCCAATGCATTGTGTATCTATCACCAAAATAAGAAGTCGTTTCCATACAATTAAAGCGTATTCACAAGTAATTAAGACTCCACTTAAAACCCCAACTTTTTATCACCAAGAAACTTTTATTACCACTGATAAGAGCTTTTAAAGAGGAGGGACACAAATAATTAAATTTCCAACTCCGGTCATATGAAATAGCAAAATGACAGAGAATCTAAACCAGAGCCTTAGCAGTGGATATATTTATCAAGTTATGGAGTAAAAATATACATACGTAGTTATTTCATGCTTCATTTATAAATATTGCTGATTACAGTTTTTATGTAGCAAGCAATATTCCTAGACCGGAGTCTAAGAAACTCTGATAAAACTAAATTAGAATCTTTGGATTAAATAGTAGTCAAGAAAAATGAGATAAATAGTTCTGAAAAGAAAGTAGTCAATCAGTATAAAATCCCTTGTACCATTAACTACCTCTTGCCGACACAAGAATATACAGGTCATCAATGCCCATAGCAATCAAAGGTAAAATCTAATAGTACAGCCAACAACTGCGCTGATCTGAATTTCATTAAAAGAGGTTAGTTGAGAATTATCAAATTTGCCTTTTAGGATAAAACAATTTATGTTAGATATAACCCTACTAGACCGAGTTTAATCCTATGCTTTGAGCGCTGTTATTAATGTGGGATCCTGATTAGGCTAACTATAGTCAAAAAGAACTTAAGAATAAGACCGCTTCTGAATGTCCAGAATGTAAGCCAAATTTACTAACATCTATTACTACAATCGTCAATGTCAAATGTAAACAACATATATTAGTGTTCACTACTTTAATTTATGTACTTTTCTATTTTAAATGCTAGGCTTATATTGTTGACTATATCTCAAAAAATTTATCTTTCGGCCTCAATACTAAACAGGAGCCTCTGTTGTTACCATGGTAATTCTAAGTTGTCATAGGTACATCCAGAAAGGTCTGCCACATCGTGTCAGAAGAATTATAATAACCAATAAAAATTTTCCCTAAACTACATATTATGACAGCCGGATGTGTTTTTCTATTTAAATGCCAAAGGAATCTCGTGATTGACTCATCAAGAAATAACAGCAATTCGGAAAAAACGATAAGCGACTTGGCGTCAGCGGACCTTTGCCATTATTTTGACTTCGACTCCATTCAAAATTATGCTTGAGAACAAACTGTATGTATCACATAGTGAAGCTTAATCTGTGATTATTATCCTCAGTTATTTTATGTTTTTTATTTTCTAAACGTAGAGCAGGAAAATATATTTTCTGAAATCATTAAATGTATAAATAAATACATTAGTCAGTTTTGGCTAATTAAATAAAAACGATCCTGCAAGAGATGATTTCAGACAGAGATGTATACTGTTTGACTTGGCAAAAAACAGATAATATATATATATATATATATATATATATATATATATATATCACACACACTCCTTCTTTTTCTCTCTTTCTCTCTCTCTCTCTCTCTCTCTCTCTCTCTCTCTCTCCCTCTCTCTCTCTCTCTCTCTCTCTCTCTCTCTCTCTCTCTCTCTCTCTCTCTCTCTCTCTCTCTCTCTCTCTCTCTCTCT
>RDPX01000070.1:1834530-1851261 GCA_003991215.1 Morbakka virulenta | reverse complement strand
AAATATATATTCTTAAATAAATAAATGTATAAATATATATATTTGTCTGTTTTTGCTAATTAAATATAAACGATTCTGCAAGAGATTATTTCACACAGAGATGTATTCTGTTTGTCTTTGCAAAAAACAGATAAAATATATATATATATATATATATATATATATATATATATCACACACACTCCTTCTCTCTCTCTTTCTCTCTCTCTCTCTCTCTCTCTCTCTCTCTCTCTCTCCCTCTCTCTCTCTCTCTCTCCCTCTCTCACGTGACATAGCCTCTTTATCGATGAACAGTTTGTAAGGTAACTTTCAAAGTAAACTACAAATTCTGTAAACTTAATTTAATTGAGAAAAAAAAATTAAAATTTGAGACATAATTGTTTTCTTTACAAATATTTTCATAGGTCATCGATTAGAGAAAGAAAAAAATGTTGCTATTGAAAAATTTGTGGTTTTCTAAGATATCATTAACTAAAAATACAATCAACCGTCAGCAGAAAAAAGAAACGTAATTTATTCTTAAACATTTAATACTTTCTTCTATCAATTTTTAATACTTTCACTAGTGTACTTTATTCCTAATTTCTGAATTTGTTTTCACACAAAAATGTATTTCTAAAAGTATACAAATGAGCGAATATCATTCCTTAAATGTTCAGGTCACTAAATTGTAGTGCATTTTTATCATAACTATAATTTCCTTATAAATGAAGGCAATTTTTCGACAAAGCCACCCTTACAAAGCTACGCTCATAAGCTTTGATTTTTTCCCCAATTTACTACGATATATTAATTTAGGATGCCTTCTGAGTCATTGAAATTCACAATATCAATTAGAGAAATTGTTTCCAGTATGCAAGTGTAGCTACATACTTTGGTAAAGGAATTCAAAAACTTGCTTGTTAAGTAAAGTAAAAGAATTAAAGAAAAAGGCGAAGACATTTTCAAGCCTGTTATTTAAAGTGATTCTTCCTTCTGGTCTCAAAAAGCATGCAATGAAAATCAGGCTTTTTTTATATTTCACCAATTCATTGTTGGAAATGAAAGTAGTTGTTATTGGTAGTGGTACGTACTACTGAAGTATTTTCCTGATGTTTTTCTCAATTTTAATTGAGCCAAATTTGACTACTTGTAAATCTTTGTACATTTCCTTACCTACCTAATCTTTTTTGTCCCTTGGCTTGGCACAAGGCAACATCAAGTCTTTTCCAAACAGTTTCATCATAAACGAACCACCTGAGTTAATTTCAAATCCTACTCATCTCTTTCTTCTCATCCTTCATGCTCCTTCTTCATGTGCCTAATTGTCTGCTTCATATTATCTTTCCTGGCGGTACCCATCTAAATGCAAGACTTTTGACTTCCTATGTTCTGCAGGCCATTGACCCGTGCTGCACTCTCTGGTAGAGATCTCCCTCCCGATGTTGATGTCAGCCAGGAAAAAGCTGGTGATGTATGTATGTGAGTATGAAGACTGAGGTATCGTTGCCTCAGTCTTACAGATTTATCTAACGTGGCCAATATGGAAGCTCAGGAATAAGTGTGTTGGATTGGTTCCGTATACCTACTAGCTCTAGCTTACTTTGTTTAGGAACTAAAAAGTCACTTCGAAAAGGTATTTTGAACATTATTTAAGAAATAATTTCTCACAATTAAAAAATCACACATTGGTGCTCTTGCTCTTATAGTCCGAGGGCCTCTGTATGAAACTGAAGTAGGTCCTCTATTATCCATTTTATAGCTATGGATAATGCATTGGATTATCTGATAAAGTAATGCACCCTACTTTAATCTTTATTAAGCACCTGATTCGTTCGTGTAATCAACACAGCACAACTTACATAGTACTCGCCCATTGTATCTTAGACCGGCTAAGTTGCTTTGTCTATCTTATAGACATCTGTGATGAAAATACCCAAAGAGAATCCTGAAACACAGTAAAGCAGGCCAGATCACGGTGGGAGGTCCGGAAAAGAGATGAATTGAAAACAATTTAAAGGATCTTGTACAGCTAAGGTTTGATATTCGTGCTGCTCAAGATGGTGAAAAATAGAGGACCGTGGTAAAAGTCAATAGTAATTCAAGTATTGTGCATCCATTACGATAGGGAAAAACGTAAAATAAACCGAGTATTGTGTATACAGGTATTCCCGTATTCAAACATGCAATGCTGGTAATTGTTGTCTCTAAGCAAAGAATATATTTTGCTTAGTTTGCTATCATCGAGCCTGAGGAGTATTATTGTCAAGTGAAAGATGGTTTGCAGCTTTCGTATTTCTATCATACTGAAAAGCAATCATTGGTTCCTTCTTTTCCTGTCCCTACATACTGTTTTTTTACTGCCCAGCATTATTCTCTCAACCAAAATTCACAATAACCTCCCACTGAGGTTATTTCGTGACTTTTCATTTTGTGGTACTTTCAGGTAATCCAGATATTATTTTAAAGTTTGAATAAAGTAGCCTAATAAAACAGGATTGAGGATAAATAGATGTGTGTCAAAGTAAACTAGAATATCTTGTTAGCCAAACTATAAGCTTTGTGACCTTTCCTGGTTTCATGTAAAATCAAAAGTTTAGAAAATATTTTTTATTAATTGAG
This sequence comes from Morbakka virulenta, assembly GCA_003991215.1. NCBI lineage: Eukaryota > Metazoa > Cnidaria > Cubozoa > Carybdeida > Carukiidae > Morbakka > Morbakka virulenta. Next base: position 1,848,660 of record RDPX01000070.1, on the reverse strand, counting down.
TTTACTTCCAAAAGATGCAGAAATTAAAAAAGGTATTAGAAATTAGAAATTCATCAATAGCTTTTTTATGCAAAGACAAAAAACATTTCTTATATAAAACTTACCTATGTAAAACTATAGGTCTAATTATGCACCTATATTTTTAGAACAAAACAGTTTTTATTTCAGAAATTACAACTTTTCTGATCAAAATGATAATTGTACTAAAGTTGCCTCAAAAAAATTAGAGTTTTTGTAGATTAAGGTGTAAATAGGTTATAATGGCTTATAAGAAATTTTCTTATAGCATCAGATGTGTTTCTTACGAATCTAGAATTGAAGAAAGTCCGTTTTAACATAATTTGGACTCATTAATTTTTCAAACTTTGAGTAATTTAACATATTTGCTGAGTATTGCTTTTTAGCTCATGTGAGACTTTTTTTTGTAAAGACTTTAAAATAATTTTTTAACTAGCAATATTATCAAATAATTTTTTTTGCTGTCATCATGAAAAAAATTACCTCAATTAATATTCATTTTTTTAAATTTATCTGTAGATTAAGGGTCAGGTTAGCATTGTCATACGTTACAAGTTAAATAAGCTTCAAGAGGAGAATGGTAAATGTTCCTGGTCAGTAGACGATCAAGGAAGGGAAGATAGACATGATGGTGGGAGTTTGGATAAGAAAGCCTTTTTTTAAATTTTCCTTGCTTTTCGTAATAATTATTTCTTGCCACTGTGAGTGATTGTGTCACAATCTCCTGTAGGTTTTGCAAAATGTTACATACTAAAGTGTTCTTTAATTGCAACATGTCATACCTTAATTATACACATTTAAACGGATGCCTCAGTACCATTTTCTTATCTCTCTTGTACTTTATTTCATTTTAACAACAAAAAAGATATGGCTGATTCATTTACTACACAAAACCTGATTTTTTAATTGTGTTGATGTGACTAAATTTGCCATTTCTGTTTTACTAAAGGTAAAACGCCTAGGACCCATAATTATGGAAGACAGGAATTAATGAAATAGAATATAAAGGAAGAAAGAAACGAAGTATCGAGTCTTGGAAGTCTTGGTAAAAATAGAATTTCTTTGTCATTAGGCCACGTAGAACAAAACGATTACAATTACGTGTTAAGTAAAAATATAGTAAAAAAAGCTGCAGGTCATTTCAGAAAGTCATTTTTATTTAACTTTTATTCTCATTAACAATATTTTACAGCAAAAAGGGTTCTTTTGTAATCTATTATCTGAGTCTCGCTTTCTAGTATGAGACCCCCTGGTATAATTTTAGAGAGAAAAAAACCCTACATTATTACTACAAAGGTATTACAATACACAGTATAAAAGCAAATGTCAGTTAAACTACCATCTATTCCAGCTGTTGAATAAAAAATATGTGTAGGCAGGAAACTTAATTCTTTCATCAAAACAAGAAAGTCAATACGTCTATTGAATTATCAATTTTTGGAATCATGGAGAATGTTTTACATTCCTTAAGAAAACCTGCAGATATCTGTCTTGCTAATAGTAAACAAAAGCAGGCCAGATATGCTCAACTTCTTTTATTGATACAACTGTGGGCTTAGAAACAGTAAACATATTTCAGTCACATCAATTAAAAGCAAGACTGCTAGTCTAATCTGAAACCGTATTAGTCTCAGTAATATCCCTATTAAATCATTAATGACGTCAAGTTAAGACTACTTGTAAATGTGAATTACTATTCACCAAGTCTTCGTTTTATCAAAAAACATTCCATATTATTGGAACTTACATTATTCGACTGTTTGTAAGCGGAATTTTATATCATGGAAGCATCAGCCCCAGTTATAAGCTCTCCTATTATAGGAGGGAAACCAAATGAAAGGAAATAATAAGAACCCTAAAAAAACAATTTAAAGGCTGCATAAGTAATTTCTTAGATTTTCATTAATGCATTGTTTTTGAAATTGCTTGGAACTGCTAATGTTAAAGATGTAAGCCAACTGCTACCTGGAATAAATTAACACCCTCAAATTAACTTCAAAACAACTCAGCCCGTAAACCAATTTCATTTTAATTCAGACACACACACAAAAATACTTTTTATTCGAGTTTTAAATCAAGAAATTTAACAGAAGCCTCCACTTAGACTTTTTCAAGCCCGCCAGAGATAATTTTTTAAAATGGGTATACAATCTCTTTCAATGAACAGTAGGTCCAGTCATCAGACAATTACACATCTCAGCAATTATGTTTTAGATAATATTTCAATAAACAGTCAATCAAATTTTATTGAACATTACATCAATTTCTAAAAAAATTACGAAGTATAATAGCCTTTATATAGTGACAAGCCTGATTAAAAATCTTGAACATGTACATTGCTCAAAAAGAATAAACTAACAAATCAGATAATGAAGTAAAATATGAGAACTATTTTTAAATCTATCTACCTTTCTGTCTACCCATGTAAGAACAGACGTATTTGAATAATTGAACTCCACTAATTACCTACTTATCTACCTATCCACCTATCTAACGAACTAACTGTATATCTAATCATAGGAATAGATAAATATTACTAAATTTGTTTGGATAACATTTTTGGGAAAGTCATTTTTATTACTGTAATTATAGCAATTGGAATGGTAAGGCAAATAAACAATAGCTGTTGTGAAACCTGTGTACCCTTCTACAAGGACATGGCAACTGAGAGAGGAGCCCAGATTACGATGGTTTGCTCCCAGTAAATACTAATGGCACATCCTCTTGAGCTTAGTTGTAAAATAAAAATGATGCAAATGGTAGACCTAATGTTCAGTTTCAAAATTGTAATATTTGCATATTTTTTCCGTCTGAGCATAACTTAAGATTGCACAGATTTAAGAGCTTTGCTGGGCCAAATACTGAAAGCAATTGTGATTAAGTTGTGATCACATTTCGTCTTATATTAAAAATGATCAACAAGCCAAAGCTTGGCAGACTCAATTTTCTTACAAGCTCGTTGAGAAGTATTGACATAAGAGAGGAATCCCAAACAACGATTGGTGGAAGGCTCCTATCTATAACAATCTTTGACGAAAACAAAATAAATCTTAATTTTTAAAATTACTTTTCGATACAGCGAAAATTGAAAAAGCAAACAAGATCTTTAGGGCTTTGTAAAACACTGTGTCATCTGAGGAAAGAGCAACTGGAACAAAGTCAAGAAGTACAAATAAATCCTTCAAACAACAATAAGAGGAAAAAAAGCATTAGATGATAATTTTATCATCATCATTATTATTACCAAAATTGTAACGTATATTAAAATTAATTTATTGTATATATTGTATTATATTTTTGAGACAGGAACAAAATATTGCCCAAAGCTTTATAGCTATTGTTGATTCTGCAGGACCCAATGCTTCGTAATTAAAAAAAAAGGACACTGTCACCATCCTGTCTCCAAATATAGAGCCAGTGGTAAAAGCTTTGAAAATTAAAGTCAGCAGCGACACCTAAATTACCTCCAGATCTTTTACGAGTAGTATAAGAGAATATGACAGCAGTCTTAATTGCCATTTGCAATATGCCTAAAACAAAAAAAGTAAAAATTACAAAAGTATGTTTAATACTTCAAAATAAACAGAAGCTATCATATCATGGCTATGCAGCAAGAGTTATTTTATCAGACTAAAGCTATTAGCTGAGGCCATCAAAGTTGAAAGATAAATTTGAGCCTCTAAAAGGAAAAGCAGATCCAAAACTAGTATTTCAACAGCAGTATAATTTGCATAGTGTAATGACAATATCAGGGAGAACATTTATATACCTTTGCTGGGTGTTAAAAGGAATTGGACAGATTATGGCATACAATGCTATAGGTAATCCTTGAAAAATTTTATCAAAATGTCACAAGGAGTATTTCTATGTACAAGTTGCAAAGAGGAGCAGGTTTAGAAACATCGTTGAGTGAGGCAGGAATGTCTACACACTCTAGCAATAAGAAATTCTTTCTGTAGAGTATCATAGATGAAGCACTAGGAAAATAAAGATGCATATCAAGCTTTTTAATTTCCGGTACGTTATAATGGCAAATAAATTTATTGTTGCTGCCATTCATTAGGTTTAGAAGTAGAATTTCAGAATATCTTCAAAGGTCCTTCGGGTTGAAAATTCTTAACTTTATTGACTCAGTGGAAGCGATAGATGTAGGGGTTTTATCATGTCATAAGTTGCAAGCTTTTTCTCAGAAGAGTTTTGAGAGACGTATCTCGTAAAAAGAAGCTCAGAAAGAGCGTACAACTTGTCATATGAGAAAGCTCCTATATCTCTCCATTTATTTTTAATAATTTCCTAAAAATAGAGGGAAAGAGGGCGAGAGGAAGACAGAGACACAAACTGATAGACAGACTGATATACCGCAACAACCTCAACTGCAGACCAAGGCAACTAATACAACTGGCTGAAGACAGAAGACGGTGCAGGGATAAGACTGGCCAAGTCTCTTGACATGGCACCACTGTAAAAGTAAAGGTAATTCCCCACGAGTAGTTAACTACAGTTTAAATATGAAAAAAGTTTTTTAAAAAGTATAAAATTTAGAATTAAGAATATTCTAATGCACATAAGCCAAAACGAATGACAAAAAATAGACCAAAAACATTTTTTTTCTGTGAAGACAAATTAGATACTGTAGCGTCAAAAATAAGTGTTTCTCTACTTTGTACAAGTATAACACTATATAACATTAATATAAGACACTATATAAACACTATATAAAATTTCGTTAGTTTTAGAAGTTTGTGTATAATTGCTTATGCTAACCTGATATTTAGTGTATTTAAAATATTGAGAAAGAAGGAAACATACAAAAGTATAAAAAGCACAAGAATCAAACGAGAATTGTAATGTATTATGATTGTATTTGCATTGTTTCTTCATGCTTTGTTTACACTGTTAAACAGTTATATTTCTGATTAACATATTCTATACCATGAGAACTACATTTACATTTACATCTGTTTTATTAACTAAATCAAATATTGTTACAATTATTTGGGTAAGATTGTCAAACGTGTGTAAAACGACATTCAACACTGGCAACTACCATAGGTTTTTGAAATTCAGAAGTATCCGACGTATTCACCCAGGTCTAGTGGATTATCTTTTAAGCAGGACTACTTTAGCTCATTCTACTAAGCAGTCAACTTCATTTGATCAACTAACACTACATGGTTTGGTTATTTTCCATTACTGAAACGAAACCAAACCGATTGATATGCGAGTCAAACCCGGTTAAATATGGGCCAATGACATTTCCAGGAATACATTTTCTACCATCATTGTTAAGCATACCAGAATTTAATCTAAAGTAGCCACAAAGGTCAAAAGTTTTATTCAGACATTACAAATTAATTTAAAGTTTAATTGGAAATATTACGAATTATACTATCAACACTTTTTTCCACAAAAAGAAAAGATAGCAACTTGAGTCAGAATAATTTTATAAACTTTTTGTTATTTTACATTTTTCGATAGAATTTGTTATAAAGTGCAACTTTTCCCCCTGTGGCTTTGAATGTTAATTTTCCCTGTAATACATGCTTCTCTTTTTCTTTCATCTAGGGCTTTGACATTTCTCTGTCCATGTAGATATTATAACCACAGGCAAAACACTTTGATGGATGTTAATCCTTTTAGTTCTGATGAATAATTAGCATAATCATCATATTCTAATTAGTCTTGTTCTGTTTAAAAGCAAAGTTCAGCTTCGAAAAAAATATATACTAGATAAATTTAGTTTATCTTAGTACATACAGTTATGCTAGTTCCTGTAGTATTCATTTGGTGAATGTATTTCTTTCTGTAGGCATAATCGTTGTAATTTGTCATTTTTAAATCTCTGCTTTCTAGGCTATTTCAGCATCAATGTAGCACTCGAATTTTTCTTTTGTCTGACTTCAAATATTTAATTGACAAAAAGCAAGTTATCTACAATTCCACCACGTACAGTTTTCAAAAACTACATACAAATGCAAAGTTGACCTTTCATTTGATTTTCTTTTTTCCCAATGCTTACTGAGAGGGGAAATACTACATCCACCTTGCACTTTTTTACGTTATCTTTGTATGTCAACTCAAGCATTGTAACCATAATCATACCTACTTTTGCTCCGGAAGATAAATGAATGGATTACTTTGTCCTTACGCAATGAAACCTAAGAAATAAGCAACACAAATTTAATTCAGTGAATAACATTATTTTCTTAGAACATGTCAGATATGGTTTTTTGTTTCCTTTATAACCACACTCCACTTCCCACTTTACCATGGTCGTCATCCTTATTCATTTTCTTTATAGCACAATTAAATGAAAAAACGGGTATTTCGTATAGTGTTCTGTGAACATTTCTGAAAGCTGCAGTAGCGCAATTCATGAATAAGGCAGTTGACCTTACAGTCTTTGTCAAGTAGAGTGACTGCTTTCTTTTTAATCGTTAAGAAGCACACAAGGAATAAAGCATCACGTGTGAAACTGTGATAGAAAGACAGAAAAAAAGTGAAGGCATGTGATGTGTTGACATTGGATTTAGGAATATTCAAGTCATATGGTGGAGGAAAGTACTAAGAAGCCAAAGAATTTATGATGAACTGTTCTAACAAAACTTCTACATTGATAAAGAGATTTATTAAAACAAGAGATGCTTAAATATGAAGAAGTTGAGATAAACGAGTCAAACGAGAAGCAAAGAATTGAGCTCTAACGGCCAAGGAAGTTTACCAGAAGTTTTCCAAGGTAATACCTATAGAACAGACTATATCCATAAGAAAAAAATGGAAGAGTAGCAGCAGCTTTTCGACCTAACAAGTGACGAACAAGTCTTGTAGCTCGATCAAAATATCAAAATAAGATTAGGAAAAACTAATGCAGATGTGACAACAATACCCCATGCAAGCACGTTTGTTGGATTTATAGAGATGTAAAAAGTAGGAATTACGTTATCTCTAGCCCCATACAAAGAATCAACCTAACTAAAAGTAGACTTACAAATAGATTAAATATAACAATTCTAAGAAAGGTCTAAGGAAAATGACGAACCAAGCATCCTAAGTGATGAGCTTTCCTTAAGTGGACAAGGAACCTCACCAGGGTTAACATCAATTTTATTTTTCATAAATATTGGAGCGAGCTGAGATGAGAGCTTTCCATCAAGCGACATCAGTTGCGTTTTTGTCTCATCGTTTAACGTTGCAATAACTCGAAGCATGACAGAAATTGGAGTCATATTTCTGAACAAAAGTCTCATAAACCTTTTTGACCTTTGATCAGCATAATTTTATTTGTTAAAAAGGACCTATTGGAGAAAATCTTGACTACCCGGCACCATTTTTAGGCAGAAACTAAAAAATTGAAGAGTCTAACAGGGAAAAATTGTTTTTCATCAATGCGTGCATCGTAAGAGTTCACACCAATAGTGAAAACACTGTTTCTAGTTTAAATGCAAATTTATTTTTATTGTTGCCTCAGGGCATCTAAAAATTTTTTTTGTTTACACTTAAGATATTAAATATTTATTTTTATGCATTATTTATTGAATGTATGCAAATGTAGATTAAGATTTAGTCAAATGTGTGCCTTTTTTATTCAAGAAAACCAAGAATATAAACAAAAAATATGTTATAATCACACTGATGTGCATCAGTATTAATCACAAAGATAAAAAACGTAGGATGTAATATGTCTTCAGTTTGCTTGAATGGGGCTTAAATAGGATATCTCTGTTTTTCATATTTTTTAGATTAAAAGAAACTTTTGCAGTTAAGTTATGAATACTACTTGTTTAAACATGTAATTCGAGTGAATGAAATAGCTTTCCTCAAAAGTATAGATCCCAACTAAAATCAGCAAAGGCCATGTTATTTGTAAAGACTGTCCTTTTATTCGGTTTTCATTTAAAAAACTTTGCAATACCATCCTATCTGATTATGATGAGAGAAACTTTAGAAATATTTGTTTCTGGTAGCGGTGATATTCCCACAATTAATCTCCTCGTCGCCAAATTGATGTTCATCAACGTCCTAAAACCTCCAACGTAACAAAATATCACTGGATGATCCGATGCTTAAGACCATCGATGAGTGTGAAATCAGTTTTTAAGACTTACTTCTTAGACGGATAAATATCGGTCAGGAAAAATTGACTCTCAGAAATCACTTCATTGTAATGGTCAAAGATGGCGTCTTTTTTCTTACCATTGAGAACCACCCTGGCTTACTTATTGTTTAATGATAGGTAACTTCTGATTGCAATATGAGTAATTATTCCTTCCATTAAAAATATATTTGATTTCGTTGTCCCATCTGCGGAAAAGATGATTCAAAATTTTGTGACATGTTTCAGACCTATTTAACATCCTTCTATAAAAATTAAATTATTCTCGTCCATTTCTGCTAATACTTAAGCAAAATGGACTTTTTATGTTCGTTTCATATTCGTTTATTGAAAAGCAACAGCTGCTTGGGAACTGAAAACCGATTTATCTGTTAACAACAGCAAACTTTGGAGCCACTGTTTAATCCATCGCTCAATACCTTACACTAATATTTGATGTTTTGTAGGTTGAGAGTAATTAAACAGAGCGCTTTCGTAACTAATAAAATATTATCAATATTAATTGTATGGATGGAAATAGCATTAGATGAGAGCATTTGCCTAAAATAATATATTCAATCATAATTTCGTGAATGCAGAGCTTTAAATACAAACTCATAAAGATAAGCGATTGCAGAAGAAAATAAGATACTAGGGTTTTTCTTTTATTACCGCTGTTTATTAAAAGTATGAAGCACCTGTTATATGACAATTACTTAATTCTTGCAAGTAATCTGCAAGAACTTTAACTGAAATGCATTAAGGATTTTCTTAAGCTTTACACTGTGATGCAAAATATAATTCAAAGAAACACCATCTGCAATAACATAGACCACCGACAACAACAAACAATAATATATTTTGTAGGGCTGCTCTAGGTGTGGCAATTGACATGCAAAGCTTAGTGCATGACAAACAACACGTAAAAAAAAGAAAATCGACCATACCTGTTTTTGTATGAAGGAGGGGTTTTGATACCTGTGAGTTCCATTGACTTAAAACTGTAATTTCCGCTGTACTTACCTCTGTCAATACAGGCTGAACTCTAGCTTTAGTGTTAACAATCGTAGAAACGATGAATACCAAAAAGCAACCCTATTACTTCCTTCTGATCCACATTGCATACATGTACATGTTGACCTACACCATGTATGGTACTTGAAGTATCGTACATGTTGTTAAGCCATCATTTGAAATGTTAGCGTGTAGAGGATTTAACCCTTTTATTCATTATTATTTTTTTAATTACTCTTGTTGCGCTTGTACAAGAACAACATCTGGGAAAAACCAGGTCCTAACCCCCCTCCACCCACATACACGCTTCAGAAGGAGAATGCTAGTAAATATGCATTTCTCAACATTGGGGACCATTTCGCTATTTATTATTTGTTAGGTCCCTTTGCCGCTTTAAAATCCACCAGACGTAAATAAATTGCTTCAATAGTAAAAGGAAATATATTTCCTTATTGAAGTCATAGGCTCATTTACACAAAATAGAACGTTTCAAGCTCACTTAGTTTGAGAAGCAGTAGAAAGTTAAAAAACCTGGATTATATACCTTTCTCTTCACCTTGGACTTTTACTCCACTTTTTCTTACGGGCATGCTCATTTCATTAAGTAACTACCATAGTATGTTTTCTTTAATAATCAATTATCTGTTAATGTAAGTAGAACTGTTAATGCGATACATTTCAGTTAGCATGACTGTGATTGTGTAGAAGAACTGTAATATGAAAAAAACGTAATGATTGAAAAAGTGCTCCCAATATTCTGACGCTGTTCGTTATTGTCGAACTCCAACACAAAGTTCATCATATTTCAAATGATTTTCATTTTTCTTACCCTAGTTTACTTGATTAAAACTAATCACTTCATAATATAAAGCTTTGTAAACTGATTTAAAGATCACGCCGTATGGTTGAACGTTAAAAGATAAGATTAGCATTATCTATGTGTGGCGTTATATACTTGTAGGCTCTTTGACGGGTGCATTTGCTAAAGTTTCCCCAAGACATAGCCTTCACTTGTAAATAAATGAAGGACACTGAATGTAGTAACCTTAAAACAGAACTTATCAGACGTATAATGCATTCCTAGGAACTTCTAGGTTGACAACAACCTAACAACATAAACATGTTCTATTTTTAACACTACGATGTTAGTAAAATGCTTAAATATGGAGTAGTCACTTCTTCAACAATAGTTTAAAAAAAGTGTAATGTAATGCAATACAATATGAAGAGAAGAAAATAATGCACATACACATGCACACATATACACACCCACTGAACTCTATGGTTTTAACAACAGTTGATTTGCTAACATGATAGAAACTCACTGTACAGTAGAGATTTAAAAATTAAAAATGTAAAGAATTTGCGAAAGGTTGGATAGTACCTAAGTAACCTCGTTCCTTAGTTTCGAAGTGAAGAACACTAGTTCATTGAGAATGAAAGAAATTATATCAAAAGTTCTATATACGTAGGTCTTGGGGGGAATTCGAATATTCGAAATTGGAAAGAAATTGCTTGATTTTGTCACGCGTTATTTTAAACTGAATGTAGCAAGTCGATTGCAAAGATTTTATCTTCAGAATTCTTGTCCTTATGACTTTATATATCTATATATCTATATCTATATATATATATATATATATATATATATATATATATATCTATATATCTATATATATCTATATATCTATAAATCTATATCTATCTATCTATATCTATCTATCGAAACGGGGTTTTTTGCGGTACGTTTGGAGATATATATATATATATATATCTATATATATATCTATATATATATATATATATATATCTCCAAACGTACCGCAAAAAAACCCCGTTTCGACCTATGAGATGATAAAGCTCCTCTATTTAGGCCAGTGTGTACACCGGCACTTTTCCCTTTGTTGTGGAACAACAGAAATAATTGTACAAAATTGTTACCTTCATTAACAGGAAACAACCCACCGGCCCTTTAAGCTAAAAAAGGTGAACATGCTAATAGTGCCCATCTAAAAAGATCAATCGATTGTGTAAATACTAATTTCCTACCAGGAAAAGAGACGAAGATCCTGGAGCTTCAACACTCTGCAGCAAAATTACGCTTTCATAGTCTTGACATCAACCTTGGGATTTACTTAGTGATAGGCTAATAGAGTGGTCGTTACCTCACCAACATCCAAACATATCAACATCTTTTATGCAAACGTGTTCTATATGTTACAAAAAGATACTTTATAAGCTCATTTCATTAACTTTTACAAAGCTGGTAATACCTAATACGACAAACAAGTTATCGATACTTTGGTCCTTTTACTACTACAATGATATGAGTGGACTTTCAGCTATTTTGAGTAATTTAATGCCATGTACTAATGACTAAGCACTAATGTATTATTGACAGTGGTGGGAAACACCTGCAACAGTCAAAAATACTAACTGGTTCAATCGTCCAGAATCTAGCTTTCTGCTTGCCCTTTTGTCGTAGGTAATACCTGACACTCTTCAAAGAGTAAGGGACCATTTAGGTGTGCCTGTCTCCATGACTACGTGGAAGTTAATCTGACACTTCACATTACAGTTGTAAACACGCTTCATTATTTAACGAAGCTGGTGTCAAAATGTTTTCTTGGTTGCGCCATATAGGAAATGGTGTAAAATAAAAGCTGGGGCGGATAAAACCTGTAGCTTATGGCGTAAAGATAATGGCCGTTATACCTGCCTCGATGCTCAAAATTATAACTGAAAAATAGCTGTTTTGATTGAATTCAGAATTAAATTCAACTAATTAAATTTAGAAATCACAGTGTCTGACGAAGTGTCTTTCATAGTTCATCATCATCACTTTAGGGAGAACTCGACAACTAGCAGTCTTGGTATATTCACAGATATTTCTTTAGGCTTCTCTATTTTGCTCTTCTCTTGTCATTTCCACCATCTTCAGTTAGCATTTTCTGGTATTTTCTTCAAATACTGTCAAAGGAACTTTTCTTAGATCTTTTTCTTTCTTTTGCATTACACAACTTTAAACAGGACATCTTTCTCTAAGGCTGTTTGACCTCTCACATGTCTTACAAAGAAAGTTTTTGCTTTGTTTCACCTTCGAATAAGCATGCACCACCTATTTTTTCAGTGACCCAAACATTGGATCATTTTTTCGGTCAAGCTTGTGCACACCAGCTGTCTGTAGCTCAAAAAGCGCTTAATCTCTTGATATCATTACTTTTCACTACCCAATATTCCGAACCATAACTAGCTATTAGTAAAACAATGATTTTGAATATTCTTTTCATTGTTCCCTTAGTAATGGACCTATCTTTTCAGATGATGGTTAGGAAGACGATTGCATTTTATGCACTGGCGAGCCTTTTTCTGATTTATTTCGAGTCACTGATGGTGTTAGTGAGGAGATCTCTAAGGTGGCAGAATTATTCGACGGCTTTGACCACTTTGCCCTTCAAAATGAAATATTGTGGCTCTTAGTGTTTGTAGTTTTTGTATCTTCTATTATCTTCGTGACTTTTGTTTGGATTATGTTTTAACAGAAGTCGATCAGCGTGCTGGAAATTCTTATATCATGTCTTACATGGTAGAGACAACAACAGACAAACGATTGATGAAGTCAGCACTTTTTTTAGAAAATTCAGAACATCGGAAACTTTTAAAAATAGAGGTACAATGAATTAGCACCAATTATACTATCAGAAATATGGAACTTATCAGTGTTGATAACAGTACTATAGATTGCCCAAATGCCACAATTAAACTTTGTAAGCGTCTATGCGACAGAAGATTAAAAATCCCTTTGGGCTTAAGGCAATTTAACATTGACAGGAGCCCTTTTACAGACATTTCTTGACCTTTTCTAATTAAACCGAAAACTTTCACCAGATGTTATTGAAAAATTGTCTTAGAGCTGATTCTCTTCAACGAATGTAAATGTTCTTTGTACGTAATACAATAGAATAAAATGAGACTTCACATCCAAAAATCAAAATGCACCCACGTGGAAAGGCTACAGGGACAAAATGTCATGCACGCCTTCCCATAAGATGAGACTATACCATCCAATGATCAGCTCAATACTTTAGAGCGTTGAACGTGAAGTAAAAATTATGAAAAGTTGTGCAAGAATAAAATATACTCTTTTTTACTGATATCGGAGCCAATAATGATGTCAAGCTGTTTTCAAATATTTTAAACATTATTTGATATATTATTTGATATTTAAACGGTCATATGAAAAAAAAGGACAATTTTGTTACATTTTAATAATATTTTTTAAATAACATTTAGAATGTTATGGTACTTAAACTATTTTATGCATCTAAAAACACTTGAACTATTTTTAGATGCAAACTCTTCACATAACATATATATTCTTTCTATAATTATCATTTTTTTAAATTTTTACTACATTTGTGTGAATATAGAAATGTATCAGTAGTTTGCCTTAACTTTTCTTAAAGATATTATTGTAAAACTCATCGGTGCACGATAGCTGCGGATTGGTAGCATATATTAGCATATGGGTAGTCATTATGCTAATTTTCTTTACTTGATATAAAATACTTTAGAGTTGGTTATATTGGTTTTCCAATAAGATCTTCTGTTGATCATTCGCAGTGGCAATGCTCAAAAATATTTACCTTACACCTGACCATTTACAAAGATACAGGTACCGTATTTTCTTGAATAGAAGCCGCTATTTATTTTTCAAGAAAAAAATTGCGGCTTCTATTCAAGGGCGGCTTCTATTAAGTTAAATAAAGTGACAAAATTTACACTTTGTTTTCAATTATTCACATGAAACCATTGGAGTGCAAAAAACACATTAAAAAAATAGGCTTCTAAAAGCAATCATCGGCATGAATTTTGGCATGGAATTCCCCTGTTGCTAGTAGTTTTGTTTTGTAAATATTGTATCCATAGATTCGTGATTACTGATATTAGTCTGGGTGATATTGACGCAAGTCAACGATTATTCTCGGTAGGAACTAGGTGAATCA
>RDPX01000070.1:1822927-1833795 GCA_003991215.1 Morbakka virulenta | reverse complement strand
ATGGCTGGATGAACGATGAATTGACTGAAGATTGGATCTCTCAAGTGTGGGGAAATTTAGCTTTTAACAAGAGGTTTCTTGTATGGGACTCTTTTAAGTGTCACATAAGTGAAAAAATTAAACAGTCGTTGAAAAAAAACGAATAGAGTAATGGGTGTAATTCCAGGAGGATGCACGAAGTTTCTCCAACCTTTAGATGTTTGTATTAACAAGCCCTTTAAAGTGATTTTCCGAGAGTTGTATGATGAATGGTACCGAAAAGGAGACTTCGAGTACACGAAAGGTGGGGTTGTAAAGCCACCAAACTATGTTCTACAAGTTCAGTGGGTCCTCGATGCTTGGAAGAAAATCGATCTTGAAATTGTAAAGAAATCTTTCGAAACATGTGGAATTACAACCAGTGATGTAAACAAAATTTACTGCTTGAAAGAAGGCCAGCCAACCGAAGAGGCCCGAGATTTGTTAGGAACATCGGACGGGAACCTCGAATTTGAACCAAATTCAACTCTAGACGATGACGTAAATTTGGAAGTGGAGAATTTAAAAGATGTTACTGATTTAAGAGATATGGTAATTAACGAAGGTGAAATAGAAATCTTGTCTTAAAAAAACGTCGTTGTTATTCCATTCCAGGCTTTAATTTTATGCTTTCAAAAAAATAAATGCGGCTTCTAATTAAGGGCGGCTTCTATTTAAGGGCGTTTTCTATTCAAGAAAACACGGCACATTGAGTCTCACACACTTACAGTTAATAAAGTAAGTATCAAGTGGTATGCATTTTTAATTATCAAAGAACCCAATTATTCCTTTTTAACGACAAAGTAACATTGTATAACTCACTTGGCCATACACACTGTGAGTAACACATATACGTACCAACCTATTAAGGTTAAGTCGTAGCTAAAAACTGAAGTGGAGCTTGCTAGAAAATGCTTTAAGCAAAAAATCGGACTAAGACTAGATCCATTAAAATAACCTGTCTGTGACATTGCCATCCACAGTTGCTTAGGTTGATCTCATTTGATCCCTTTGAAATTCAAATTGTTGTATTATAAATACCACTGTCTGTCATATTATGGACTATTAAAAAACAAAATCTTTTATCTATAAGTTGATGGGGAAAAATAATTTTTAATGTGGTTTTGGGTTCTATCACTGATCTTCCCAGACTGAAAAGAAACTGACAAAAACAAACGAAAAAAAGTTAGCAATAGTTTTATAACGATCCTGAGTGTTACTAAGAGGGCTTTAAATTGTATAGAAAGAGTGCACGTTTAATGTATTTTAGGATATAAAATCAGATTTCCTTTCTATTTCTTTTCTATAGGCAGCAAAACACGTATATTTTGAAGGGTACGACCTTAACTTCAGATTTGATTTTTAGTGAATAGATCCAGTAAACGGTAAATTTATGCAATAGAATCCCTGTGCAATAGAGAACATTAGAGGCTAGTGGAAATGCTTTACCAAAGTGCTCGCTTAAACCTATTTGCAAGGGCGAGTTTGTTATCTAGTATTAAAGGACCAGGGAAGCTTTTGTCGTCTTTCTGTTAAATATAAATCAAGTGAATTTAGAGATGTTAACCGGTACAGTAAATGTCGAGGCTTTTAAGCCAGGTGTGTCTTGCAGTTCACAAAACTACACTTTAAGAGAAAAAGTAACATACCTGGTAGCCTGCTTATCAAATGGTTGATACCAGGGAGGACAATGTCAAGAAAACTTCTGCTGCAGTACTATAAAAGATAACAAAATGTACTTTACGTACTTTAGCAGTATTAACTTTTAATCTAACTAACGAACAGGAACAATATATTGATAGGGTTAATGTGTTTTTGCCATAACGATATATATATATATATATATAAATATGTATATACATATAAGATGGAATAACTAGTGGAGAGTCAAATGACTACACTTTCCATCTCTACAAGTCTGTTTTGTGATGTTAATCACTCTTCAGGAGTAAAAAAATTGTTAAAACTACGAAAAATAAAAAGATGAAAGAGCCACATTGTAAGAGAGCCAGGACATGATGGGTGACAGAGGCAGTTTGCTTGATAAAGAAACATAAGCCTGAAAGAAAACGTACCATGACGTAAATAAAAGATATCAAGATACAAGAGAGAAGAGGTTAAAAAGCAATTTATTCATATTGCAGGAAGAATATGTAAGCCCACACTGATTCACCTGGGAAAGAAACCTTCTAAGATATTGACACACTTTAGGTGCACAAAAGCAAAAGGTGGAATTCTAATGATGGAAAAGTGAGGAAAGCAGAGAATTGGCAGGAATGTAATGCAAAGCTATTTATGAATAACTTGACTAAGAAACCTAAATTCACGCAACCATTGGATAATCCTCGCATTCATACTTTTTATATAAAAGTTGAAATACTCTAAATAAAGTCGGAAAAAACCTAGTGGACCGACCGGATTTTAATAACCATTATGGATTGACTAGACAAACACACCAGGAACACTGCTTAAGGAAATAGAAAGGCAGTAAAAATTTGTAATATGGTATAATTTTAGTATAAAATGGCCTCAGTAAGTAAGTCAACAATTCTTGCTTTTTAAAAGAAGCCAGATGATATTTACTGAATAAGCTGATCACATTACGGAATTTCAGTGCTATGAAATTGAAATACAATTATGATTTTCAAATCGCTTCAGTAATTCAACATTAATTGTTTTTAAAAAGAATCCAGACGAAGGTCAATATCAATCGAACAAATAGTCTGATTAGCCACATAACGCGGATGTTAACTGTCTGGTGATCATAAACTCATTTGGTCATGCAATTAAAATGACCAGACTTTTCTTAAGATCTGTGCTGTACCTAACAAAGCTTATTTATGTTCTGCTTAATGTCTTGTCCGCAATATCAAATTTTTAAATTGTTTCTTAAAGTGATACAATACTAGCCCTAATGCTTCAATTTCCACTGATATAACACTGACTCTATGTATGCCACACAATCTTCCAATCATATCTTCAAGCAGTTGGTAGTTTTCTAATTTTCTCATTTCCTTATGTCCCACTGGGCTATCTGCAGGGATACCTGTCTATTATTTTAACTTCTCATGCTTCTTTGTCTACATATACAATGTATGGTTCCTTTGCTTTAATCATATCATTATCATACTGAGTGGTACAGTCGAACAATACCTTATACTTTTCATTTTCAATGACACATTCAGGGCTATGTAGATACCAGTAGTTCACCTTCCTTGACATTTGCATTACCAAAAAGTTGTCAGTGAAATTATCAAGCCACATTGTCATGTCTTCTTTTTCATGTCCTTTATTATTATTATTATTATTATTATTATTATTATTATTATCGAGTGGTTACACACCATCCAGTGATGGATGGTTGAAAACCCACATTCAAATTATTACTATTATTATTATTACTATTGTTACTATTATTATTATTATTATTATTATTATTATTTTCTTTCTTTGTTGTTTGACTTGTAAGTTAAGATCAAACACCGGGCTACTACCAAAAGCCTAGGGTGAGTGAAATTGGAAGTTACTGTTATCATTATTTTGAAATTGAAGTTTTTCAGGAGAAAGGAACGAATAATATTTCTATCAAATATTAGGACAATTCATAAACAATGTACTTCTTCGTACTGCAGGGACAGGCACAAATAACAAGACTAATCACAAACATTGATTTTGAATTTTCAACGTGACATCCAGAAAGTAGATTAAACAAACAAAACGAAACAAAAACAAAACAAAACCAAATTTGATTCACAAAACAATCATTGCTAGAACTTCACGAATATTAAATATATTTTTAACACACAAAAAGGAAATGGCTTAGTTTCAAATGGTCTGCTTTACATACTCAATGCTCTTCTTAGTAGATGTGCCGTACTATTTAAAACTATCTTTTGTGTCTCATATAAGGAGGGGATTCCTGGGATTTTCTCTAACAATTGTTTTCTTCCCTTTTTTATCATGCCTAGTGCACCTACCACAACTGGCATTGTGGTCGTTTTGAGATGCCACATTTTTTGGATCTCTATCTCCAAATCTTTGTATTTGGAGAGTTTCTCAAACACTTTGGCAGATACGTTTCTATCTGACGGCACACTCATGTCAATCAGCAGACAGATGTTGTTTTTATTGTTTTTGATGACAATGTCATGTGGATTGGCCTGAATAGTGCGGTCAGTGTGAATTGGGAAATCCCACAAGATGGTGCAATTTTCTCCTTCTGTTACTGGTTCAGGGTGGTGTTCGTACCACGTACAGGTATTGGTATCAATATCAAAGTGTTGGAAGATTTTCCAGTGAAGATACTGACCAACTCTGTTGTGTCGATTTTTGTACTCTAACGGTGTTAAGATAGGGCAGCCCGAGACTAGATGGTCAATCTTCTCTACTTTATCACCACAGATTCTGCACGTTGCGTCGGCGCCATTATGTAAAACATTAGCCTGGTAATTTTGCGTGAATAAGCTTTGGTCTTGAGCAGCAAGAATAAAACCTTCAGTTTCCCCTTTCAGTCCAGAGCTTGAGAGCCACTGATAGGTTGCTCTTTTGTCTACATCAGCGTTCTTGGCTCAGGTCGTAAATTGTCCGTGGTGAGGTTTCTCTTGCCACTTAGATTCAAGCTGTTTCAAACCAGTCTTTTTTGCTAATTTTTTAGCCTTACGAGCACACTCTGTTGGTTTATTAGATTGTCTATTTCAGTATCAATATTTAGCTCATAAGAATATCTTTAAGATTCCTTCACAACAGAGTGGAGAGTCTTCGAAATTTCATGTAAATTCACTAGTTGCAGTATCCAATCGTTTGTTGTATCTAGGTATTTACATAACCCTATTGTGCTTATTTTATAACTTAGTTCTAGTTGGATCCCCCTTCCTCCATCTTTTCTTGGAATATATAAACGATCTACATCTGATTTTGGGTGATGCATTCTATGACAAGTAAATTGTTTTCTTATTTTCGAAATTCTGAAATTCCAGTTAAGGATATTAAAGCTATACGTTACTACGGGTATTGCAAGTGTATTAATAGCCGTTATTCTATTCTTAGAGTTTAGTTCGGTCTTCATAATCATTTTTACTCTGTGAATGCATTCTTTCCTAATTTTCTCTTTCATCTTGGGATGTTGTATACCATCTCCTTCATTAACTCCAAGATATTTATAAGTGCCCTCTTGGTCCAATTCCTTAATTATGGTGTCCTCATCTAAAACTAAATTGTCGGTCTTGACTAACTTACCGCGTTCAAAGGAAGACTTAGCACATTTATCTAAACCGAACTCCGTCCCAATGTCATCGCTAAATGCCTTTACTGTTTTCACTAGTCCTTTAAGCTCTCCATCATTGCTGGCATAAAGCTACAAATCATTCAAGTAAAAAAGATGATTTAGTTTACGATCGTTGAACTTATAACCATAGCCTGTATTGCTTAGAAGTTCTGAGAGAGGTATGAGGCTCATGCAAAAAAGAAGAGAAGAGAGGGAGTCACCCTGAAAAATTCCACGTTTGATTGGCATCCCATTAGAAGACAAAATACCATTAGAATGGGAAAGGAGGAGATTAATTTTCCATAGCGACATCGCATTGCGGAGAAAGTTGATCAACATAGGAGAGATTTTGAATATTTCGAGACATTTAAAGATCCATGAGTGTGGGGCGCTATCGAAACCTGTCTTGTAATCAATCCAAGCGGTATGTAGATTCCTATACTTAGCCTTTTAGTTCTCTAAGATCATCTTGTTGATAAGTAATTGGTCTTTACACCCATATGACTCCTTCCGACAATGCTTTTGTTCTATTGGAAAGATAACATGATCATCCAAATGTGAGTATGTTCTTTCAGAAAGTATTGACGTTAACATTTTATAAGAACTAGTTAAGCACGTAATCAGCCGGTAGTTTTGGGGGTTCGAAGTATCACTTGTTTCCGGAAGCAAGTAGGTTGTACCTAGACAAAACCATTCAGGTATTGGCCCATGCTCTGAAACTAGTTTATTTAGACATTGAGTAAGTTTCGAATGCATAGAATACAAGGTATCCAACTAAAAATTGGGAACTTGATCTACGCCTGGCGATTTCCATTTATTTGAATTTTTAAGTGCTCTACTGATCTCTTCCACACTAATATTTTCCCATTCCTGTTCTTCTACATCGCTCGGCCTGTTCTCAAAATCTTTCAACCATTCAACATTTTCATTATGTCCTTTCTCATTTCCCCAAATCGTTTTCCAAAAATCATTTACTTTTTCTTCTGATGGAATGTCTACGACTTCTATTTTATTTGTGCCGATTTCTCTATAGAATTTCTTGGCGTTGGTTTCAAAAACTTTATTTTGTCTAAAAAATTTATTTCACTTCGTGAATCTACGAAGTCTTTGAGCTTTAACCTGTAACTTTTGTTTGAGTTATTCCTTGATAATTTTTATTTTTTCTTTCTTCTTTATTTTATATTTTCGCAATACATTCCTTTCATTTCCTGATCTTATTTCTTTGTCCTTATCTAGTTCCTCCAATAAAGAAATTTCTCTTCTTAAAGCTTCAATTTCTTTCTCAATTTTCCTTTCCAATTAGGTTTACTGGGCTTGGATCTATCGTTTTTATTTCTCTTCGGTTTGACGCCACATTTAAACTGTATTAGTTTTGATGTTGCATTAGTTAATTGGTTCAATGTAGTAACGTTGGGGTATATTTCTTCACAAAGTTGCTTTAATGCTTCGTTTCCTAGTCGAAAAATCTATTTGTATTTATGGCTTTGTCTAATCTTTATAAGAGGTTCCCTTGCGTGCATGCTAGTGTGTTGTACTGCAGTTAACTCTTCTAAAATTTCGTGTTTCATAAGGATGACCTTTCTCTGGTTGATTTCGTTTTCTCTATCATTTTCTTTACGTCTATCCTCCTGCAACTCACCTTCACCTGGAAGTCCACCATCAACTTCTCCTTCATCTCCATTCTAATCCCTCCTACCTGCAGCATCAACTTTACCATTACCTTCGCCTCTAACTAGATCTAAATTCTCAACTACACCTTTGTTCACTAAAGAATCGACATTACTTGAATCAACATCTCTCTTAACTTTCTCCTTAATATGTACCACTTCAATATCCGTCAGCTTTTTTTTACGGAGGATATACCTTCTGACATTGGCTTATTTATTTGTATCAAGACTGTCAAATTTGTTGTTTTCACTATTTTGCTCGCACCATATCAAATAAGTATCGTTAGTGTTGTTACTTTGAGGTCTTTCAATGCAAGATAAAAACAATATATAACTTCATTGTATTCTTCGCTATTTCATTTCTTTCGGTTTTTCTTTTGGTTATATAGGTGGTAAACCTAAAGGTCCAGATTTGGGAGCTTGCCCTTCCTGGTGACCACGCAGGTTTTCTTAGTAGGAAGAATTTGACCGAGTTGCATACTTTTCGACCTCAGGCTGGTCTCTCCCTGAGGGACGCGTCCCTTGTTGACCCGCGCGATGGACGAGGCGGTATGTTTTACTTCTTGTTTTCATGTCATTTCGGGTGCATTTTAACCTTACTGCCAAGGGGCTGAGTATTTCGCGCCATTTACCATCTGGTACTTCGAACTCATCGGGGATTGTGAACAGATTTAACTACGCCGCACGTCAACCCAGTATTTCAAGGCCTCGGAGTAGGCTAACAGGTGCTACACCTTGCCCAAGGGTGACCTGGAGGTAGTTGTGTCAAAGGGTAACCTCATTCGCCCACGTCGAAACTCAACAGCTGGATGCAGTTTATCGTCATACCCAGGACGTTTATTATTATTATTATTATTATTATTATTATTATTATTATTTCGTTTTGAAGTTTGGTTTACAAACCAGGAGATGTTAACTGAACATCAAGTTGCGATCCACAAACTTAGATGTTTAGTGCAAAGGGCAGAGTCCTTGCTGTTCCCAACAAGCAAGCCTTCTGCAAAGTTCCAAAATGAGAGTTCGGTCAAATTTTGCCTAGCCAGTTGTCGAAGTCCTTAGATATAATACCCAATGCTCCGATGATAATGGGAACCACTTGTACTTCCCTACAGTCTAAAATTCGTTTCAATTTCTACATAAGGTCCTGCTATTTGTTGATTTTTTCCTTCTCTTTTTCGATTACTCTGGTATCAAAGTAGCAAGCTACATCAAATATCGTACATTTCCTATTTTCTTTATCAAAAAAATCTTTGTCAGGCTTCGAATGTTCCAAAACTTTATCAGTTTTGATTTTCATGTCCCAGAGTATTTTCACTTTTTCATTTTCAGTTACTTTTTTTGGATGGTGATCATACCAATTTATGGTATGTCCAATCTTGTGGTCTTTACACTTACGCCAGTGTAGAACCTGTGCGATTTTCTTGTGCCTTAAGTTTTTTTATTGCCTCTGAGCCAGAGTTTTACATCCTGATACTCAGTGGGCAACTGTCTCCTCATGGTCACCACACAGTCGATACATAGGGAAAGTACCATTCTTGTCAATTTGATGTTTGATTGACTTGGTTCTGATGGCTTGCTTTTAAACTGCCATCAGAGTACCATCTGTTGCCTTCTTCAAGCCGCCAGTTCTTAAACAATCCCAACTACTTGGGTCTTTGAAACTGGCGTTGGTGTGGAAGACGCTGTGAAATTTTAGAAAAAACAAAAATGTTTTTTCTCTGTTCTAGAATTGTAAATTTTTTCGCCCTTTAATCTATAATCTTCTCCTTCCTAACCTCTACCAAACGTTATGCAAGCAGTGTTGCCTTATCATTACACAGTCGTCTACACTTGTGAGACCTCTGTCCCCTTCCGAGCTTTTCTGACAAAGACGATCTACATCCCCCTTCTTGTGAAACATACTATGGGTTGGCAACATATTCCTGGTTTTCCTGTCTAGATTTTTTAAGTCATTAACTCTCCGTCTTCTTTGACTTCCTTTAACACCACATTTAGGCTACGTTTTCTTAAATGATGCTTTTCGTATAGCCTATCCTTTGCCTCAATAGCATTGATTGTGTTATTCCTTAATTGTTTCAACTTGGATAAATTCTTGTGTAAATTCTGGATCTAGTAATTTGGACGCCTCTTCCATCATGGCACATTTTTCTTAGCTGTTTTTTTCTTAATTCCAACGAGTCTGGTTACAACACAGCCTGCTACCTTCAAAATATCATTGCATTGTGAGAGGTTATTTCAACCTAAATACGCCACAACTTTATCTGCTCTAGCTGTTGTTTCTTTCAGTTTCCTTCTATCACAAAATCGGAGGTTCATAGGTTCGTCCAGCTCTGCTTTGGAGAGCTCGTACTCTGGCATATTCAAAATTTCAACGTTATCGTCAGCTAAGCCATCTCGTGTATTTCCCCTAGGGATTTGTTCAATATTTTCTGTTAATGCATTGTCAGCATTTTCGTTTTCAAGGTTAAAACTCTTTATCACTAATTGTTCGTGGCGCTTGGGTACTTCCAATCTCAATTTGTTCACATGAGTGTTCAATTTCCCTCCGGATTTCCTTCTATTCTACTTCCGACAACCATCCATTAGTTCTGATCACTCTTGCTTGTCCTGCTAATTTCAATTCCGTTAGCTCAAATGACCCATCTTCATTCAACAGTGCATGCATTCTCTTTCTGTAATCTTCACGATCTGGAACTACGTAAAAAACATTTCATTACGGTTATATTTAACTCTTTTGTCCATGTAGTCTTATTTTTCTCTGCTTGACAAGGATTTCATGTGATGATGACATGAAAAGGCTCGTACCTTTCCCTGCCGGACGAGGAGCCTTCACATAAAGTTCCGGCCCCATGCACGTCGTTGTTTAATAGGTTTCTTTGAGCACTCATGTTGAAATATAAGGATTGATTTGAGTAAGGTTTTCCTTCCCTGGTATTTTTATTGTGACACCATCACTAGGGAGGTTGTCAACCAAGGCTAAAGACTCCCCCCTACCCATGAGACAGAGTTAACCCCGTCGAATGTTAACCTGGTACTTTAAAGTCACGGGGTAGGCTAACAGGTGCTATACCTTGCACAAGGGTGACCTGGAGGTAATTGTGACAAAGGGCTACCTCATTCGCCCACGTCAAAAACCCACAACTTAGATCTTTTAATGTCAATACCCTGGACAAATTATTATTTTTATTATTATTATTTCTTTTATTATTATTATTACTACTTTTAGTATTATTATTACTTTTATTATTATTATTATTATTATTACTACTACTTTTATTATTATTATTATTATTACTTTTATTATTATTATTATTACTTTTATTATTATAGATATTTTATACTCAAAGTATCATGTTGCTACCCACTACCTCAGATATTCAAGTATATTCCAAGATTCTCACTGTTCCAGTAAAACAGGACTTTTAGAAGCTTTCAAAGTAGATGTTTGAATTGATCTTGATGCATTGATAAAAGTCCTTTGAGGTAATGCCTAAAGCACTCATCACTGCTGGAATTACTGTTGCTTTATTAGAATTCCATATATATACATATTTAGATATATATATATACACATACATTACCGAATATTTGTACAGTATTAGCCAATAAAAATAATATTTCTGTTTTTCAATGGGTCCTCGTTAAATCCAAAAAAGATTAAGAATGAAGTAAAATATTGCAGGAAAGATAAACGATTGTAAGATATAAAATAACGTTATTTTTAGTAACATTAAAAATATTCATCTTTTAACGTAGCTAAGCGAGCTTTACGTGGGAGTTCATTATAACCTTTTGCTCCTTGAAAACTCTTTTTAAAAAACTTCATATCAGGTTTTGACTTTACGCAGAACAAGTGGAAAGGAATCGAGCTGATAACACGAGAGAGAGAGAGAGAGAGAGAGAGAGAGAGAGAGAGAGAG
>RDPX01000070.1:1784491-1817309 GCA_003991215.1 Morbakka virulenta | reverse complement strand
AAATGGTCCAAAGAAATGGGAAATTCTACTTATTAAGTCATTCCCAAACATTTTAAAAGTATATTCTTATAATATTGCATTACTATAACCAAAATGTAGCCAAAGTTTCGACGTGAAAGTTTCTCTATCTGCTTATAATTGAGCTTACAGAACGTACATCCGACAGTCTAATTTCAGGAAACAAAGATACTCCTTAAAGCCTGCACCGCAGAAAGATGTGTGCAACAGTATAACCTTTGGTTTTTTCTAACCCTCAGACCTTTAACCTTCGATTCTTGATAGTCAAGGTTATGAAATCTTAAAAAAATTTTTCAAGGCTGATGTTGATTTATTTAAAAACAGGCCCAATGGACCTAAGTGTTCCTATTACAATCGAAATGAGAGTCTTTTAGTGTTCCACATTTTGCTTATTTCTATTTCGAGATCTTTGTATTTTGCAATCTTATCGATCTCTTTTGTCGAAACATTTCCTTTTGATGGTAAAGCCATTTTGATAAAAGTACACAAACTCTTTGACTTATCTTTGGTTACGATGTCTGGCCTGTTTGCCAGATTTCTTTGTTAGTATTAATAGGTACACCCGACAATGTTGTGACATCCTCTCCTTCAGCAACTATGTTTGGTTTATGCTCATACCATTTGTTAGTGACTTGAGTCTGGTAGTACTTAAAAAAATTCCAGTAAATTTCAGTGAGTGCCTTATCATGTCTGTTTAATATTCCTGTTTTACTTGAACAAGACAGCCTGATATCGCTATGTGTACTAAAAGCTTTGCTTCAGTCAATGACAACGGTCCTCAGAAGCTTATATTCCATTTTTTTCTCTTTTGATTCAGTCCATAGATAAGGTTTATACAAGTTATGTTGAATGATCTCTGCGGAACAGAATTGGCATTGGTTAAAACACTCTTTTAGGTACTTTGATAGTTGTTTGTACACTATCCTGTCCATGGCTTTCAGGAATATTTGAGTAACAGGTATTAGACGCTAGATTTCAGCCTATGCAGCTGATTTGAAAAAGGTTTGAAAAAAAGTTATTTTACTTGAAGCCTACTAAAAATAAGTTATTTGGAAAAACTAAAGATTTTAGCATTTATTTAGTACGAATGGGTTGATTTTTTTTTAGATTTTTTGTACTTTTAAATTCTTAATCCATTCCTTTCTTCCCTCTCCCAATTCTATCTCCGAAAACATGTACAAAGTCAATAATATGCCACTTACAGCGGTAAAACGAATTGGGTGCAGTATTTCTAGGGTGGTGGTGCTGGATTCGAACAACAAATCTCTTGTATTATTATTTTACCACTTGCCAACTACTGCACAAATGCCACAGAATTCCTTTCTGTACAGATGCCAGGATGGGAAAAACTTGATGTTTAATTTTTTAATTATTGGTTTTGTTGTTTTTGCTATGCATTAGACTATCGCGGGCTATTTAGTCGATGAGAAAAAATATTGATGATAAAAGAGATAAGAGATATACAATGACAGTGTAAAGAAAAAAGTGGAGAAGAAATGGAAAGAAAGAAAGAAGGGCAGGCTTCTACACACGAAAGCAGAGGGCTATAACGACACCTTCTCAACTGAAGTGATTTAAAATTAGTTTTGGACCAAGTAACACATTAAGAAAATACCTTATAAGGGAAGCGGAAATGCTGTTTCGACTGGGAAAAGTTCTGATGAAATAGGTATATGGTCAAGAGATAAACAAAAAGTGTTCATCGCATCTATACAAGGAAAGCCAATACCGATTATGAGTTGGGACTAGGTAAAAAGATACAAACCATTGGTTCTTGTTCTTTATGGAAATTTTAAAGTTTCATGAAACGTGTGAAAAGCAAGCAGATTCTCTGAACACATTTGTCATGTTTAACAGCAAGCTAGTGATTAGGGTCCATCTACGTTAAGGTGAAATGCTTCTCATTAAGAAGGAAAAATAAGTGGAAGTGAAAGAATGCAACTACCATAAAATCGTATGATCAGAGTGTTGGCAAAAGGAAAATATTCTTCTTTTAACCTTTCCTTACATTTTTCCCTTCATCTATCCGGAGCGATGTTGATGGAATTTTGTAACTGTTTTCTTATCTTTTATCACTTGTTTATGTGATAAGAAATAATAAGAAAAGTAAACGTAGTGCTTGACAGCTGATAGACAAAGTAAATGTAAATGGAAGTGAACATTGCTTGCGTGTTAGAATTGAATTATGATGACAGGAGGATAAAAAAGACACAAAAGTATCAAAAACCATTTCAAGGATTTGAAAAAAAGTAGTCGTGTAGCATAAGCCGGTATTGGAAGCCTAAGTAAAGGCATACATAAAAAGGTAAGAGGATGTTACCAAAACAATGTTTGAGTTATTTATACTTTGACCCGATAAAGTACCTTCATTCCAGGAAATATTGCCCTTGTTTTTTAAGAACATGAACGTTACAGCCGTAACTCCCACTGAAGCCAAAAACAAATTTTAAAATTCACACATTTTAAAAGAGAAAAAGGTGCATTAAAATCTTTGTTAAATCAATAAAGGTATAAAGTACAGATTAAACGAATTCTTAAAAGTGATTTCTCTTTGGAAAGAAAAACAGGATCGTATAATTAAATCGCAAGAATTAATAAATGAGGTAACGAGGCTGCCATTTAAATATGTCCTCATTCCAATTTTTGCTCCTAAAATATGTACCACTAATATCAATCTGTCTTTCTCTAATTTTTGTGTTTTTTCTAAATTTCAAGTCGAAAATTGCTATTTTTCAACTATTTAAGGACAGGCACTAAATGTTGCTGGTGCTTAGGCAACACGTATTGATGGTTTTACTTCCTTCTATTAAAGTGGCTTCAGAAATACCTGTGTAAATTTAATAAAAAATCCTAACAATTCAAAGCAGTTGGAACCTTGTGGATTGATTAAATATTTTTCCTTTTGTTACGAAAGTGCCATAAAATGTTCAGCATTACTTCTTTTAGAATTAATTGCAAGAATTAAAAAATAGCGTGCTATCACTTGACAGAGTTGAGTCTCAGGTTGTCTATGTCTAAAACTACCTTGAATTTTTATTTAGTTTTGTCATGAAAAGGAGTAAACTAATACACTAACACAAAAAACCCCCATCCCCAGTCGAAGTAAGTAAAAATTCACACACATAACGTACAAACAGATAACACAGCAAATATACATCAATTTAATAAATATCCCCAAAATTGAAACAATAGCATAAAATTGCCGCATAAAGCTAGAGTTATTGGAGCTCCTGATTAAATAAATCTAAATCACTTTAGCAATACACTCTATTACAGTAGCTGTGTGGACTAAGATCACCTTGTTTCCGAAGGAAAAAAACCAATTTGTGAATATTGTACTGAATCTGAACATCCCACTGAGATGTTGATTGTGGCCACGTCGCAGTAGCCGGTGGCGTTAAAAGAAGCGACGGTTGTTGTTGTCCTTGTTGCGCATTCATCAAAACAGTGCACTAAAAATCTCATTCTACACAAAAAAATGTTGTAAAGTATCCAAAAAAAGACAATATCAAAGTATTAATAGAAAATGAGTAGGAAGTGACCTTTTGATCACCTTTTGTACCAGAGCCAAGGGTGTAAGTTATACTCTTTTGGAATCCACATACAATCTGGGTACCCAATTTCCCATCCTACTAATTTACACTCAGGACAACAGATTTTACACTTGTTTATCCTCCCGATCGGTGAAAGAGGACCATCACTGTGAGTGTAAGTAAAATAGTTGATAGTTGATAGTATTTATGCAACATTTTAATTAATTATTAAAGGAAGATTTCAAGATTGTTATTCAGAAATGACATTTAGCTTCTGATCTTGTCGAAAAAGCCTAAGATTAATATTTTATTGGAGGGTCTAGTAGGAAGCAGTGGTTGAGAGGATTTACTTTTTATTGACACAGGTGGGACAAAAGAAGTTCATATTCGAAAAAGAAAACTCAGTTCAGGAAATATGGTATTCTCTGTAACTGTGTAACATTATTTTTCAAATGTTAGTTGTATTTGCAGTTTTATTCCAATGCTTTTTGCAAAAGAATGCTTAAAAGTATAAGAGGAGGGAATATGTGTTGAGGGTAGAGCGGGAAAAGACAATGAAAGGAAAGTACTGTTAATTTATATATAAAAGGTGGGGTCCCTTATTGAAAAGGAAGATGCTAATTCGACTAAATACGATGCAACCTTCTCGATTTGTTTCCTGCTTGTTCTACAAATATCAGTGACTTAATTATTAACCTTCTATTTTCCTATAATTATATTCACTGTATCCAGGCAGCTTGATAATAGGTCGTCAGTGGTAGCTCAAGTCATACCCAGGATTCATAACTGAATATGATGACTATTATGAGAGGGGTAGTTATTTCTTGAAGATTTTTTCTTTTATCTATGTCAAAGTAGTGTTTGTTACCTTTTGCTGAAAAGACAAAATATGAACAACAGTTGGACATTTATTTATGTACCTGCAATTGTAGAAATCGCGTGTTATCAACTATTCTAAATCGTTCTAAAGAATTTCATGCACTTGGGTTTCTTTTACCGAAAATTTATCACCTAGGGAAAGCCACCCATTGTAATCGTCTTATATATAATCGTATTTTATTATAATTTATTCTTTATTGTTTTCATTAATAATCTAGAAATGCGTATGGTGAGAGCCAATGGCCACAGGCCAGTCACACCCTATCAAATAGATTATATTTTGAAAATTTCAGACAAAAAGAAATTCAAAAGTGTCGTTACTTATTTGATTGTTCCTAAAAATTGAACTTTTTTTCTCTTTTCAATATTATTGCTTACCTTTCAGTGCTAGAGTATATTCTCTATCGTTTGTAGTTGGTAGTTTATAGTATTTCACTAAAAGAAGGGCAGAGTACAAAAATATTAAAAACCTGATCTTTGTTCTTTTTAACTCCTTTCTTATTATTACGAATGGATTCATAAACAATAGTTTTATGTAGACAAAATTTTATGGACACTAAGATGCCAGAAGCAGTTACTCCAACCACAGCTATTTTTTAGCTATTTTTGACTTAACGTTTGTAAATAGTATATTAGATATAGTTTTATTACAGTACCTGAAAACAACGGTTGGTAGACACAAAAATTGCTGGTAAATGTGGTGAATTTTGGCGATAGAAAAGTAGTTATCAGTTTTCAATTGAATTATCTGACTTGCTAGTAAAGGTTCACATTTTACTTAGCCTTTGGTTTTAGTAGACCTAACCTCCCCTGACTACCCTTGACGCCCAGTACCGTGTAGGGAAACAACGAAGACCCAGTTCCCTGTTGCAGGGCAGCCTCTGCACTTACGTTCAGGTCTTGCTTCTTTCTGGCATCTCTCCCTCCACTGTCCTCCATCAGATCTGCTTCTGCGCTTCCTCTCTCTCCTCGAACGTCCAGTAGACAGTACTCCAAGTGACAGTCATGCTCCATTCGCAGGACACACCGGATCCACCTAGTCAGGAGGAGGGGGTCAGGTAAAGAACTCCAAGTTCAGACCTTGAGGATTTACTCTGTCTCTGCTTTATTTTTCAACGTTGATAGTGTTATATAAATAAGTACTTTTTAAAATGGTTAGCCTCCACCAACATGATAAGCAGTATAGAAGGATATATATGATTTTGATGCTTTTGTTAAGAATAAATCGTATTTTCATGTTTTTCATCTTCTAGCACTGTTCTTAAGTAAGTTTTACAGATATACATACGAGACTAGAGCACAAAAAAAGGTTTTGCTTCTATTTGTCTGTGTTAAAAACATAGGAATTAGCGTTGCTCCATTTGTATATTAAGCTTGGGGGATCCATGACCATTTATTGAAGGTTAATATAATCGTATGTCAAATAAAACAAATGATTACAATCTTTCTGACAAACAGGGTGTTTTTCTCACAAGGACTAATATCGACATTTCTTAGTTTCCGGGAATTTATAGTCTGAGTATATAATCTCCATAAACGCGCCTTTCAAATCCATATTTAAAGCAATAATTATGTTGAATTGGTTATTGATCTCTTATCTCATCCTCTTGTTAAATTCTGAGAATCTTTGTCTTTTAAACTTAAGTAGTTTGTGTAGCAGACAAATTTTAACTGTTTCATAACTAAAAGATGACAGCTAACTGACTCAAATAGCAATCCAATAGACATTTCAGTGGAGCAAGTGTTTAGTGACTCACGATACATTATGACTATTGCTGTTTATACTTTTTAATTGTTATACATCGTCTATTGTAAGGTCCAGTAATCACTTTATTGGTATGCATTTTATAAAGCACATCCATTTCTTCACTGTTTTTAGAATCAATTAGGAAACCAACATGTCAAGCAAATGAAGCTATAAAAGCCTCCACAATTAGCCGAAACCAATACGTCAAGTAAATGAAGATATAAACACAGCCTCAAGAACTGGCTGTTCGGGAATTTTGGTAGAATGCAACCCTTTTAACAAAATTGCGTTTTAGAAGACAAATAGGACACTTATTTTAAAATCAATGAATCAATGGTTTACTTCTTATAGGGCTATTTAGTAAACAAGAGTATTTTAAATCTTGTTTCACACACTGTTAAACACTGTTTCACACTGACGTCACAGAGCGTTTTAGTGCAATGACAATGAAGGGTATTTTCACAAAAGATTTTACTCACAGGACAAAAAAAAATTGAAAGAAATTTGCATTGCTATGAAATTTTTACCCAACAAATTTTCAAAATTCTAGAAATTCAAAATTCAAAATTCTAGAAATTCTACTTTAAACATCATTATCTCTGACCGAGGTCACAATATGATTTACTTTGGTTTTTTTAAATCTTCCCCACTAAAAATATTTAATTTTTCAAATGATGGAATAGGAAGCTTCTCGAGCTTTGTTGTACCCCTGTGAAAAGCCAAGTTCTTCTCCTGGTTTTAGATTGAAGAGTTTTTGAGCTCTGGGTATAGAAGCTAACTTGTTCTTCACCATCTCTAAGGACACAGGTATCGACAAAGAAGATTCAAGGGCTGCCTTCAGGGTTCCTGTCGTCTAGAAAATAGACTGAAGTGATGATTATGACAATGGCGACGATGACGGTGATAAAAGGGCTGCTTTGCCAAGTTATGAATAAGTGAAACTTGGCTGTTGTCAATGACCAAAAATCGAACAAGAAATTAGATGATTTATGTACTTTCATGGTTACCTGTATTTTAACGGAACAATTCATTTACTCCTTTTCAAAACAGTACCGCATATATGTTTTAAGAAACCTTTAAGTTTAGTACGTGTATCCAACTGTTAAGGACAAATATAAAATATATTGCTTTCAGTTGAAACCTTTCCTTATATACATCATTGAAATTCAGGAGTTTCTGGATGCGGGAGCGAAGAAAGTTTCGAAATCCTCAAAAAAGATAGTGCTTAAAGCTTTTCAAACGTGGCCACCATTTTGTTGCTAGCATTTTTTGAGGATAGCGAGTAACTGCTGATTTTCTTATTGAAAAGTATAGTAAATATAGTGGATCTTCTGTTTGAATGATCTCTTTTTTCTGGGTATCCTGGAGTACAGTGTTTCTCTTATCAGAACTAAAATTGTGTTTTCATTGTCTTGGAGAATAAATGCCTTGGCTGCTAAAGAAAACCCCAGGTTTGCTATTTCATTTTCTGGTAGGTGAAAGATGTATAATAGTCTAGTTGTTTAATAAAGGAAGAGTAGTTTGTAGTAGTAACTCTTGTATGACTTTTAATACTGCCAAAATAAGGTGAGGTTGTGGAACAACTATCATGCCATGACTCCATTCCTCCATAATAATGAGTAGACCTCGCTTTTCTAGTCCAGCCAAAACAACTATAAACGTTTTTCTCAGTTACTTGTTTATAATTCGCTTTTCTATGTTAATGTTTTGATTCTCATATTGAATCACTGAGAAAAGTTCGACAGCGAAACACGAGATTTAACAAAATTGTAATGCTATTCTGAGCATCTATTTGTTTAGCCTAGAATGAAATAAATTGAAAAAGATAATTTTTATATAGCTGGAACAAAATTTTCTATAGAGCTCATGACTGTTTATTCCATGACTATCTTTTTGGTCAGATTTTATATACGTTATGGTCACTCTTGATATCAGAATGGTGTGTAGCTTGAAATAATATACCTATTTCTTTAGATATGTTTATCGCTTCAGGATTTTTTAAATCTTTTTTTACCACATAAGGAATATTCTTAGTTGCTTAATGTGAAAGCTGATCTTAATAATATTTTTGCTTTAAAGAGTATTTAACGTAAAATACTAGGTATTGGCACTGTTAAATATGCTAAAATACGAAATGGTAATAGATCTTATGGACTAATTAAAAGAAGTTTGATTTCTTAGACTTAAAGTAATATGATACTTTGTCGAGAAAATTACAGATAAAAGCAGCGGCACTACGTAAAATTAAATTTTAAGAAAAAAAAAGTAGACATTGTTATGGGCATCATATCTGAATGCACATGTAAAGGGAATTGCTTAAAGAAGTTATACAATGATATGATGCAAGCGAGAAAGATTTTCATATAAAGTCGTTGCTCTATAAAGTCTCAGCCTTTTATACGTGATTGGGAGGTGTCAAACAGTAAGGACATAGTGAAAGAATGGCGTAGTCAATTAAAAGATATGATTGTAAAATTATATAATTGAGAGCTTGGCGCTGATAGATCAGGTGATGGAGTATGTGGCCATGAAAGCCACAGTCATATGGACATCATATCTGAATGCACATGTAAAGGGAATTGCTTAAAGAAGTTATACAATGATATGATGCAAGCGAGAAAGATTTTCATATAAAGTCGTTGCTCTATAAAGTCTCAGCCTTTTATGCGTGATTGGGAGGTGTCAAACAGTAAGGACATAGTGAAAGAATGGCGTAGTCAATTAAAAGATATGATTGTAAAATTGTATAATTGAGAGCTTGGCGCTGATAGATCAGGTGATGGAGTATGTGGCCATGAAAGCCACAGTCATTGGTTCGAACCAAATTCAGAAAAACGCTTTTTTCATTTTTTAAAGGAGCTGTGCAAGGAAGCTAAGGTTTAATTTTTTCTTCCACTATTTCAATAATTGTCATTTTCAGAACCGAGGGTGAAAAAGCTAAATATATAAGCATAAGACTAGAAAAAGACATTTTGCCTTTCAAGGCACATAAAAAAGGAAGAATGTAAGAGAGAATTTGCAAAAAGAGCAAAATTTATTTACATTGCTGATTACCCGGTTTGGAATCGGTAGTTTCATCCCTGAAGATTTATACGTTTTGTGCAAATATTTGATTTTGTTAAGAAAAGCAGACAATTAAAGTATATCATTGATAAAATATTTATTAATCAATATTCCATAAATAGAATAAAACTTTATTTGAGGTACTATGCTTTGTTTGATTATAGTATGTAGAAGCTATCTCTGATTTGGCAGATCTTTGTTTATAGCTACTGCCCTCTGTCAACATGGCCCTATCTTTTGATCTTACACTTTCACTCTTTTCTGAAACACTCCCAGATCCCATCCACTAAAACTAGCACTTCACATTACCGTACAGCTTAAAGCTTTAAATCAAATGTCCAAAAATTAAGCACAAAATCAACTAGTTTATATTCTTAATGACATTAAGTATTAGCTTCATTTCTACAGATTTTTTTTACATAGATTGCCCTAATTGTATTAATCTTTCAAAATTTCTTATTTGAAACGTTCCTCATTACTATTTTTCATTTTCAGGAAAATAAATTTAACTATAACTACTGTACCTCCTGCTTTCTGTGGAACAAAAATCAAATAGAAAAAAAAAATCTACAGAAAAACTGCATATGGAGATGAATTGATAAGACAGTAGACCTAACTCTGATTTCCCCTGTCTTCCATCTGCGAAAGAAGTAACATTAAAACACCTGTCGTTTCACAACCACAAACTTTCTATACGGTTAGTGATATTGTCGCAAGTCCACATTGAAACTAATCATTTGATAAAGAAGGCACAAAAAAGTTATTGCCTTTGCACTAAAAAATCTGAATAGTGGTCTGTGGATACAAATTCAGGGCAAAATAAATCTCTGGGTTATGATAAGTAGTTATATATTGAGATGCGTAGGAATATTTGGACAGTGCAAATGACTATTATCTAGGAGAGATTGATTAAATAACCAATATTCTAGAAGTAAAATGTGTAGTATGGTATACATTAATGATAATTTTTAGTATTCACTATCTTATTTTTTTATCAACAAAACGTCTTACCAAATTTTCAAGTTTTGTTCAGAGCTAGAGGAATTATTTTTAATACTTACGATATTCTGCCCCAAATATAACCTAGTAGAGTGGTATCATTTTCCAAAATCTGTTGCTGAATTCGTTTTTTCTTATATTCCTCTTTCTTTATTTGTTATTCTCTCCGTTCTGAATTTCTTATTTTATTTGCTTTGTGCCTATCCTTACCATTACAGTCTTTTCTGTTGTTTTAGAATAATTTAATTACACAGTGCATTGCCATTTAAACAAAGCAAAATATTGTTTGTCAACAATAAAGTAAAATAGCACCACAGCAGCAATTTTTAGATTGACAATTTTTATAAATTTTCTCCTATTAATGGTGTGGTACTATTTTACATTTATCAACTATTAACACCGAAAATATCAGAACATAGATACGTTGCCTAAGAAAATCCATTCATTAAGAATACTTAAACGAAAGGAAAATTATAAAAATAATCTAGAATGCCAAACGTTTGAAAAGAACCTCGTCATAAGTGGAAAGGACAATTAAAGCTTCTGGTGGGTTGATTGGGACTACCACATTATTTTCCACTACCACCACTTAAAGAATGGAATATGGTACATGGTCCTATAAAACATTTACCCTTGAATGTTCTGTTAAAAGCATTCTGTATCGTCATTTCCGTCGTCGACTTCCACCATTAACTAGAACTGAAAATTTGTTAACACCATACACATGTTTTTTCCGAAAGGTAAGAACTTTACAAAGACAGAATGCCAAAACAACAGTTTACCATGGGCATTAATATCTCTCTAGTGACCCGCGAAGCAGATAAGGCAGTTCATTATTATTCATTGTATAATCTTAAGGACAGTGAAAAGTCGCTTTTATGTAAATGACTTAATTATGGAATTTCATCCCCAAATGGGTCTTACACCGATTAGCTAGTTACATTTGAATGTGTATATCAGGATGTAATATCAATGGAAATGGAAATTGAGACTCATGATATTCTTTAAGGCAGATTGGAATCTGCTATTTCTAGTATGAATGAAAATAACAGCACAAAAACCAGGTAATTTAACTGAGGAGGAAGGAAAAACAGGCATTTATTTCCCTGACAAACAACTCTGACATTCAGAAATCTTACAAGGGTAACTCTGTAGTGCTTAAAGACCAATAAATTTTTGTTCATAAAGTTAAGAATGTATTAGGTGATAAACGTTTTCCTAAATTATGTGATAAGGATAGAAAAATGAATTCTATTATAAACAGTGAATTGAAATTTCGTAAATTTCGTAACAAATTGCTTGAGAAAGGTTCCATCACGAATGATGTTTGTAATTAATTGAAGTGAAACGTCTCGGTCACATTTTATTAAAAATGGCTTCTAAACTTATAATTTGAATAGGTGTGTAAAGTCATTTTTAATTTCGTTTGTACTATTTCGAAGCATAACTTCTAATTGTGTTAGCAAATTCGGGGAAGGACGGGTCCCCACAAATTACAAATTTGCTTGCACAGAACCTTCAGTACTTCCATGGGTTGTTGTAAAATCGTCACTATTTTTGGATGGCGGACGCGATTAAGTTTTTCTTTAGTTTTAAAAATCGTATTCCTAAGGCATTCCAGTTGTAACAGTTGCAATGCTGTTTATTGTGGTAAAACCTTAACGAAGTTTGAGTGTTATAGGCGTTGAAACATCTTGGGGGTTTCCGTTAAACAGGAAAATGTGTCACTAACGAGTCTTTTGCTGTATCACAACCTGTGATAGTGCCAATTCATCTCTAGTGAAGTTTCTGATTATAGTTCCAGTTTCCACAAATTTTGAACTTAAAGAAAGCTTATTGATCTACCGAGACAAACATAATCATCAAGAAATGTGATCTAATTAAGCAACGATTTGCTAATGAAAAAATTATAATTGATTTCCCTTTTTGTGCTTAATCCTTCAATCATTGCTTTGGCATTACTTCTCTGTAACATTTTCAGATTTTTTGTACAAACATGTGTCGGACTTTAAGAAGTCTTCAGTTCTTATAAATTGTCAAAGTGAACAACAGAAGCTTTGAAATAGAATAATTTAGTCTTATGAATTTTGTCTGTATCAACAATTCCATGACAATATTTTAAACAGTCTTGACTGTTCATGCTGAGCATAGGGAAGATGATTGGTGATTGTTTGATTAGAATATGCTTTAAAGATAAATGAAATGTAGAAAACTATTACACTGATATAAGATTGCTTGTGTTAAGACTATGAAATTTACAAGTGACAGGTCTAGATTTAAAGTAAACCACTAATGAACAATGTAGATAAAATGAAAAACCCCAGTAAAATGAATAATTATTTTTCTAGTTGAAGAGGAATGGCGAAAAGCGGTATAAATATTATAAGTAATTACAATGAACAGGGAATTGTTTTAGTCTCAGAAGGGAATGCAGTCAGCCAGGAAAGAACAATAATGCATCAGGGATGATTTTGATCATTTTAATTAGGGATTTTGAATCTGTGATTGGAGCTGTTAGTATGATAGCACTAACAGACGTTTGAAATTTTATTTTATTATTTACTAAATATCTACTTTCAACACTCAGAATATCCTAACCTGTAATACTAATTGGTTAGAAGACGAGCTTCTGAAATAAACATGTATTAAAAACAGTCATGAAATATTTGCAAATTTTTGGAAAAGCGCAGTTTTTCCATTAACCAATTTTTAGTGAGGAGCTAAAATGAAAGTCTGTTTCGCCCTCTCATATGATCGACAACATTCTGTATTAGGTACCTATCATAAAAGGTTATTTTTGTCTACTTTAAAAAATGAATTTGGAGGATATAACCCCAGTTAAAAATAAAAAACATATTACTGCCATTATATTTTTTATGAACACTAATTTTGTTATATGTCGAACATTTAGATATTATAATTTCCTTTATTTTGTCATCTTATATCGTGTAGCCTATCTTTAAAATGAAGGGGTTGTAATTAATCAGACTTTAACTACGTGAATATTTTGTTTTCTTTCATTTGTGTTGAAACAGTTAAAAAGAATCAAATCAGTTTTAAGGCTTTTATTACCACGAAAAATTAATTTTTTTTGCTTTATTTTCTACATCTCCGGGAGATCAGAAAGTGTAAAATTATATGTGAATGGAATTTGAAGTATTATCTAAAAACAATAAGCTAATATTAACACAACGATCTCAATAAGTTTTCTTTGTAAATTGCTTCCATATTTTACTCGGGAGGAGTTCACATCACAGTAGTATCAACATTTTTCTCTATATCAAAAGATTATGAAATACATTGTTTCACTTATCAGGCTCACTTTAATTACTGGTCAAGATACTTTACAATCATTTTATCAACCATAAAATAGCGGTTAAATGATAGTTTAAAAAGTTTGGTGAAAACAATGGAGATAACATTTCAAAGTTGATTTTATTGAAAGCTTTGTGCAATGAGATATATGTCGATTACTGTGAAGCCCCTGGAGAGACAGTCGTAAAATCACATTTTGGCCAATCTGTTGCCCTTTTTGTTCACAGTGCACACGCCTGGTTTACATGAAATATTTAACACGTGGTAACGGACTTCTAGGTCGCATAGAGTTGCAACAATAACAATTATCCCCTAAGGAATTTCAGCTGTTCATTCTAAATTTTGATTTGATCGGATAATCTTGCTCATCGTCGGTTCCTAGTCTGTGGGTGATAAAAATAGAATAGGCTACACTTCTGCTGAAGTATGAAATGTCACGAAACATTGGTCTAGCTTTTTTGGCTCACAAATTATGTAATGTTATTAAATTAAGTATACAGAGGACACCAACATATTACTTTTTTTTCTCTTTCAGTCAGAAAAATTAAAACAAGGTCTCTTAATATACATAGTATGAGTAGAATATATGGTGGAAAAATTTATGTTTAAATTGGAAAGAAAAATTTCCTTCTCAACTTTATCACAAAAATTTAGACGATAATTTCAGATCGTTTTGACAAGATATCCTCGAGCATACCTTTTTTGTAAGTTAGATAGTTAAACTATAATTTTGCCGATAATATAGTATACGAGCTTAAGAGTCAATACAACAATTTAAAAATTTAATTAGATTATAATCAAGAGATCATTCATTTAGTTAATTAGTACCGAAAGGTGACGACTAAGGTGAAATAATGTGTTTTAGTACTTTAGACTCTGTCAAGTCTTCAAAGCTGTCATCATGAGGAATTTTGGCTTGAATATTTGTTGACAAAGAGAGACGTGTTTAATTACCTTAAAGCATGATGGCAAGATATCCATTCTTAATCACTCTTTTGTTTCCAAACGGAAGCTTGTCCTTGCTTGTTAGATAAATTTATCAAAAGTACGTGTCTTCATTTTCCTTGCTAACTTATTTCTGCTGTCACGCAGGTATGAAGACCAAAATTGGTACAATATGGATTCAATTACCTCAGTCCTCTTTGTCAGTATCAGGAAAAACTCGTTTACAATGAGCAAACAGTACACCCCTTACCAATTTTCAGAAGTGTAAATTCGTGGACAAAGGCTGCACTTTGAAAATACTCTAGGCTAAGTTAAATTTGCACAGACTGCCATTTACACCATTTAGTTATAAAAAATTTGAAGGAGTGCTTTCATTTTAGTGAAGATCAGAGGCAAATGTGTCGGTAAGAGCTTCGTAAAGAAAAAAGGGAAAAGCGAAAAGAGAAAAGTAAAAGGAAAAAGGAATAAATTTAGTGCTGTAAGCCAATAGATTAATAGCTCCTTTTTGTAATTATCTAATTGAAAATGAGTTATCGTACAAACACTGAAATGTTCTGATTTTGATACATGTACACATTTGAATTTCTCACTTTTAAATTACTCTCATTTGGGTTGAAAACTTTTTTATTGGCTGCGACTGGATCAAGACACTACAATGAGAAAACAAAAGTCAGGCACTTTTATCAACTCGCTACCTTTTAAGGTTGGCTGAAAAATACAATTGAAAACCATGTGGAAATTATATTCGTTTACAGAGTTGAGATGAGAACAGTTGAATATGAATTGCTTCTGCTCTGTATAAATGTCATCACTTTCGCTTTGAATATAAAGTTGGCATTTGTTTAGCTGAATGCCACCTTGTTAATTGTAAAAGTTTGGAATGGCTTAGATTTAATTTATATCCATCATTAACAAGGGTAAAGAATTCACACTTAGTAGCTTTACAGAATGATCATATTGGAAGCACGTTTTCATCATCTTCAGTTATACTTGATTGAACATTTACAGTAATATAATATATCAGTATATAATATATCAGGGCCGATGCAATGTCAAAAAAATGTTGGTGGGAGGCAATGTTTAAGTGAAGCTGCTATAGTTCCTATTGATCTGATGGCCTACCATTGTTGGGGGTGAGAGTCGGTGAAAACTTTTTTTCACCGATCCTCGCCTTTTAAAAGTTCTACCAGCCCTGAAATTGACCCATTTTTCTAAATTTGAACAAAATCTTTTTTCTCCCAAAAATATTTTGCTACTTTTCACTTTGCTCTTCGTAAATAGA
Organism: Morbakka virulenta; assembly: GCA_003991215.1. NCBI lineage: Eukaryota > Metazoa > Cnidaria > Cubozoa > Carybdeida > Carukiidae > Morbakka > Morbakka virulenta. The sequence continues at coordinate 1,801,528 of RDPX01000070.1, read as the reverse complement.
TAACATAGCCAATGGATTAAAGCGCTACTGTGACATATAGACTGAAGAGTGCTTTTCAATCTTTTTGTTAGAGAAAAGGATCTTTTGTGGGTTGCAATAATTTCTAACTTCACCAATCTGGTGACATTGCGTATCAGGAGTCTTTCTTCTTGCTTCGATTTGGTCATGATTTTGTCATTTATCAAACATCATTTCCTGTTATAAAGTTTTTGATAAGTTGTCTGAGAGACTATACAATCTTTGTCTCAGTAAAAGACCATAGAAAAGGGAAAAGAGCTCCCCTTGAAGAAAATTTCTCCATGAAGTATGTTGTTGCTGGACACAAGCTCACACCTTTGACTGGGAAAATAAAAGGCTTTTAGACAAGAAAATCAATACGACAACAAAGAAAATAAAAAAACAATCCATTCCCTACAGCACAGCAATCAAATCAACAATATATCCTACACCCTTCCAGAAATATGGCTTCCAGCACTGGAGAAAGAAACACAACATATGTAATGCGCCACTCCTCGAGACAATTCGATCCCTGTGCATATGCAGGTCCGTACTACCAAGGTATAAAAACAACAGTACCTAGCCACTTCACGTAGCTCAGAAAAAGCTTACGGCTCAAGACATGATAAAGCTCTTATATCTATGGTTTCCTGCGAGTCCACAAAGTCCAGAATTTTAAGAAAATGACTGTTCATTATTAGGATAATAGAGAAATTTTGTTACTGTCTTTAGGGATTTTTCATGAAGAATTAAAATGGCAGCTATTACTACTGAATCCAAACAGAGGTGAACAGTATCATATATTTTGTCAAGCTACAATGGCTATTGAGATTATTTGCATACCATTGCATTTTCCACTCAAAATGTTTAATTCGCTTGAATGTCCAGTTTAACTGAAGTAAAAGACGTAACAATCCAAAGGTCACTGTCCCTCTTGTGGTGTGTCTTTTTTATAAAAAACTGTTACTTATAAAGTATGTGAATTGAATTGAAGACGTACTAAATGGTTCTCGAATAGTAACCTATAGCTCACTTATACACAATCCACTTTTTATTGGTCAACATTTTAGTTTTAGTAAAACACACATTCTTACTAAACCAAAGATACATGAAAGTTGCATAATGCCATTTTTTAGAGCAAAATTTTGGATCAATGACAAGAACAATAATTTTGCTATTAAATTTAAGAGATAGGATAGTGCATTTAAACGGTATATGTGTGGAGAATGTATAAATGCGTGCTCCAAAGATTAAGGATTGAAGAATGGAAACAAAGATTTGGAGTAACTCTGTAGGAAAAATCTAATCGCACGAATATGAGAGTCGAATGTCAGAATTTCTGCTTTAGGAAACCAAGAGTGGTTTCAATTCACCATGTACCTAGTAGGACCCTTAGTGTAAACGAGACGAAGAACTTTAGGGTTATATAACTAGAAGTTGTTGCATTATTGTTGTTACGGTATCAGCTGTTAAAAATATAGCTTGATTTATGAAAATAGTCATTGTATTTACAGCTGTCTTTGAAAAATTCAGTGCATGTGATATTATAAATGGGATGAGAGGTAACAAGCAACTTTATCTATTTTTCCTCTTCTAGACACCCTACTAGGGGATAATTATGCTTTTATATCTTTCTTTGTTTGTTGGCAGTAGATAGTTAATGGAAAAGAACAGCAGAAGGCGTAAAGCCACTAAGTGTATAGAACTGTGACAAGAAACGAAAAGAAAGGGGGAAAAGGCTATGACAAGAGATAACAGTTAACCTTGGATTTTTAAACATTCAAATAATATGATTGACAAAAGCACTAAGAAGCCCAAATGTTACAAAAAGTACCGCTCTAAGGAAAAAAAGCAATGCTCTTGGAAAGAATTATTACAAAAAGGGATAACAACTGCAAAATGATGAAGACTTTGAGAGAAAAGAGTAACAATAACTGCAACAAACTGAGATGGCGCCAGAAAGAATAGCTCATCACAACACTTTCCATGATAATACCTACAGAACAGATTCAGACAAGTCAGACGTCGTCTTTAAGACAAAGGTTAAAGGGTGTCAGCAAGAATTAGGTTACAAATACCTCAGAAGCATTAAAATGGGATGAAAGGGCACCTCTCGATATGTGACAATGATAGACTTAAAGGAGATAAAAATGATTTGAGGCGTAATGAACTCTCGAATGTGAACTTAAAAAAAACTCTTCAAAAGCAGACTTAACAAAAGATTGAATGTAAGAACCTCAAGAAATATCTGGAAAAGAAAGCCAAACAAGTGCCGTCATCAACGAGCATTCCTGAAGAGAGTAAATACCCCCATGGTAGAAAATAGCAAAATGGGAGGTAGGTAAGGACTCATTTTCGGAAGCGGTACCAGTGACTAACAGCTTGAAATGCAAAAGGAATTTTGCTGATATGTGCATGCTGCGGTGGTCACCGGAGGTGACCAGACAGGATATGATCAGAAAAGAGATGACTAAGAGGTCATTGGGCTTTGAGGACTAATTTTTCTATTGAAGAGCACGAGTTACGTTTTTCACGTTGAAAAAAATCCAAAACCTCCCCCCCCCCCCATTTTTTGACAGTCTAAAAGTCCAAACTCTAAATTTTCTGCAGCTTTGATTTGTTCTTATTAAGCTAATGTCATTTTAACTTTCGTTTTATGTGTTAAGCCTATTGTGCTAGCTAGAGCATTGGTGTAGAGCGTCAAGTAAAAGACGGAGGACAAACATTCATATTATTTGTAGTGCCTTTAATGAATATTTACGATATAACATTGTCAACATTAATGACGGCTGGTATCAGTTCAAAGATATGACTAGCATCGCTTGGTCCACTGACAGTTGAAAAAATCAGGGATTTTACATTATCTAATTTGATCTATTGTTAAATCTTGGGCCAAAATGGATCCAAAGATGGGATTATAATTAAATTGTTTTAATCATTAAAAATAAAGATACAACAAAGAATAAATATATATATATATATTCCCTAACAAAGTTTATACCTTCTTCTCTTTAAAAAACAGCGAGCATTGTAAATTTCTCAGTGTATCCAGGTTATAAGAAAAGGTATATGCGGTTATTTAAGGGAGACAGATATAAATTCTATATAGTAGGGTAGTAATGTTCTGAGTCCGAATTCTATACACCAAAATCTACCCTATAACCCTCTCTAAGATTAAACATTTATATTTTGCGGTTCTCTGAAGACTTTGAAACTCTTCTTCCAGGACTGTCCTACCTGCCAAACCATCTAAGAAAAAGCCTGGCGTCCCTTGACTCCATCAGGTTTCTTCATTCATCAGAACCACCACCAGAGCTGCTGTTTGATCAATCGATGGCAAAAAAGAAACACATTATTCAAATGTAGTTTTAGAAATGTAATGATAGTGTACGTACGTAAAAAATCAAAGGCGCAAATCCATTTAATAAAACAAATGCTATTTTAAAATTTTATTTTGTAGTGGCATATTTCGAGTTCATAACGCTTTATTAGACTAAGGAACTTCAAAAAGTTATTTACTTAGAAGGCTTACAAATTGTACTATGTAATGTTTCCTAAGGGGTAATTGGCCATAATTTACAAGGAAATTTGAAAACAGAAAGTCAAAGAACTTAGATCGTTCAAATTGTTGCATAATGATTAACTTGTTAATTACGGTCAGGGAGAATACCATTTGGTATACAAACCCTCCTTAATCTTCAATCGAAGAAAAAAATAGTCTTCTTACCTTCAATTAAGTTAAAAAGATTTTTAAAATTTTTTATTGAACCAAATTTCATCTTGGATAAAATACTACAATTGTATATAGTTGTGGTTAACATGCACGTAGATTATTGGAACATACCATTATACCTAAAAAATGAATTCCATTTGAAAGAAAAAAAAAGAAGTATAATGTTAAGGAAATAGGAAATTATGAGAATATAGAGGATATATCATAGTTACTTTACAATTTAACAGAAGAAGTAACCTTAGCGAATGAAAATTGAAACTACCGTAATTATTCGATTTATCGCACCCTACTCGAATAAGCGCAAACCTAAAAAAAGCGCACCCTTTGGAACTCAGAAAAGCTTATAAGTGCACTCCCTCAATTAACCGCACCCTATTTGGCAGATTTCTATTTCAATAACCGCACCCTTTTTTCAAGGTAAAAAAATTGAAGGTTAAGAATAAAAGCACTAAAAACATATATTTTGTTGAGTATATTCTATTATGATTTTAACATTATGTGCGTAAATCACAATGTTCATATATTTACAGATATCTTTGTATTTGTCAATTTCACTTTTGAACTTGATGAATGTCGACGTTGATATTTTAGACATTTAGACATTTAGTGCTTTGTAAGTTTACTTAGTACTGTTTGTACTGATAAAAATATTTTTGACATTTAGTGTTTTATGAATTGACTGACTTTTCCAAAAAGCGCATTCCCTCAAATACGCGCACCCCCTGAATATGCGCATCCTTTAGAATCACAAGAATTTTTTGAGCGCACCGTGCACTTAATCGAAAAATTACGGTAAGTAGATCAAGTTTACAGTGAGTTTCAGATGAGTTTTTTAAAGAGGCAGGGGTCTTACAAAGCCGATTGAAGTAAATAATATTCGAAATGATACTCTCAAATTTGAAGTTGTTTGTTATTTCTAGCTATTGTAATGGTAGCTTTGTGTGTATCTTTGTGCTAAAAACATTTTTAAGTATGCATAATTAATTTTTAATTTAACTTTATTTCGATTATTTCGTGAAATCATTTCCAGATAGTGGAGTTACGGATTGAATGCACAATCAGATTATCAAATACACATTTTTTTATTATTAACTGATGGAAACTTTGCCTTGGCTATTGAACTGCAATTTACACTTTTTCAGTTTTATTATGAAATCCTATAGACTTTCCTAGTTGAGTGTCAATGAAACATAAAATTAGAGCTTTAAAGTACGAACAAGTTAAAAAGATACTGTTTTAGTATATTTAAAGGGACGCTAATATTATGAGGTCCTGCTTCACTTCCTGTACAAGATGAAGCCTTATATAGGCTTTTTCCTAGTATTTGTAGGAAAAACAGTTTAGCTTTCAGGACCTATAAATTTTTTACACCATTATACCATAGCTATTACAAAATAAAGATGAAAACTAGGCTCAATGTGGCCATGTTGCAATTACTCCTTTTTTCGTACTGGAATGATATAGCTTGAAGTATGAGAGCTTTGCCAACTGACATCAATTTCCATCGAAACGTAAAATTAAATTCTCTGCCTCTTTTATCTAAAACCTAACTCAATATGCAGCTATTTATAAAATAAAGTAAATAATTTAAGCTCAGTGTTAAGATTCCACTAATACTAATAAGTCTGATACGAATGTCCAACATAAACCATCCAATGTGTCAACAGATGCTATATCTAACAGATCATGTTGAAATAATTTGTTCTGCTCTTAATTCTGTAGTAATAGGATGCTTTCTGAAAAAAATTGCCAGGAGTCAAATTATTTACTTTTAATTTGTGTCCACGGAAAAGCCTTGAAAAACCAATGCATATACTAAAAATTGTGCTAACATTGCTAGAATGGAAAAGTCTTTTCCTTTTTTACACCAGTACACATTTAGGTAGATATCAACAATAATGAAATTGCATACCACAAAACTGCTTTGTCCATTTTAAGTACGATTTACAACGAATAATAACTAGCTTGCATCCTACCTCGTAATCTTATAGTTTTATCTCATCTCAATTAACGACATTATTCTAATTAAAAATACTGAATCCTTATTTAATTCATAGGCGTGTGTAGGAGTTGTACAGAAAACATGTTATGTATTGTCGTTAAACACAGTATTCTAGAATGTATTTGAATTATCCTTCAGGTCACATTTTTACTTGTACATAAAGTTCAGTATCAGATATATATTAAGATAATTTATACTAATGTTAATATTGTTAGTAGTAATAACTTTGTTTTCTCAAAATTGTGTTCAGTTATAGCTTTTCTATTTTTCTTCCTATCTCTTCTTGATATTCCACAATTTGTAGTTTTGCTACCAAGATAGCTGAATTATTTTATTTGTTTCTATTTGATGGCGTTTTATTTAGGTTTCTGTTTTTCCCTGTGTTTATTTATATGTCCGCATTACCTTAGCCTTTTCAGCATTAGTTCTCGTTCCGTATTTTATTCCAACCTTCACTACATATCTATCACTCGTTTTAGAGGAACATTTAGTAGCATAGCTTGGTTATCAGTCTATCTGGCTATCGGTACAACGTACGGCAATATGAATGCTATCAACAAATTAAAATCTCTGCTGTAAAAAATAATTCATTTAGACGCCACATAAAATAGTAGATAGCGATTCTATTTGTTTAACACCTCCCCCTTCAACGGTTGATTTTGGTGGCAACTCACCATCGTTTAATATAGATGCTGTTTAATTTGTATTTACATCTCCCACTTCTAGTTTCTGCCCCATATTTTTTCAAATTTTCTATCATTATTATCACGACCAAATCAGGTGTTTCAAATCCATAAGGGAGACAAAAACCACTTTACTCTTTCTAGTGAGTTTATAAAACCATTCTTAAATCCACAATAGTATAAGTTCTCAGCTTCTTTCTCTAGTATTTCAAGTGGAATTCTTGATTGGTGTGATATTAAGCTATTTTTTTTGGTACATATTAAATCCATTTTCATCTTCTTTGTCGATGAATACAGCAAAAGTCTGTCGATATCCTGTGGCTGAATTCTAACAAAACGAATTATTATTATTATATTCATCATCATCATCATCATCATCATCATCATCTTCATCATCTTCTTCTTCTTCTTCTTCCTCTTCTTCTTCTTCTCATCATCATCATCATCATCATCATCATCATCATTGTTTGCTATCTTTTAAAGGATCCTTCATATAAACTAGACTTCAGCTATCAAGGCTCTTTATTCGGTCGTATCAACATATCCACGAAAAGGTATAAAATCTTGGTATATACCAGTTGAACTTTCCATAGATGTTGTTCTCTGTCTCTCTCTCTCTCTCTGCTGCTTTTTTCCTCTAAATATAAATGGATAGTATTGGAAATTATTTTGGATCCACTTTGCATCATCAATGGTTGATGCAGCAAGTTGAAATTTTTCAGTGCTCTCTCTCGATGAAAAAAGGGTGTTCATGAATGATCCAAGTGGATGGAAAGTTACATTCTTCCAATAGGCAAGTGTTTATTTTATTTTTGTGTGTATATTATACATTTCGTATTTGAGAGACTAGATAAAAAGAATGTTTGACCTTTATAGAGCTTATCCTCTTTTTATTCTATTCCTATATTCCGTGTCATTAGGGATCAAGAGTTGATCGATGGTGAGAAAATTTTAGTTCATTGTTTTGCATTCCAGTTTACTAAAACACAAAAGACTTCGATAAATAAAAAGGAAGTCCATGATCCTATTTTATGTACGTTTCGCTCAGGTATATGCAAAACGTAACAGGAAAAGCATTATAGATAGTTTTTTTGAAGCCAAGAAATCAAACCACACGTGACATGCTTTGATTTTTAGGGTTCGAACAAACATCTTTTGAATAACTTAGAAGTCGATATAACTTTTGATTCTTCAATACCTTTGAAACATAACGTTGCCGAATGTACAGTGTAAGAGAGTTATGAAACACGACTCCGCGATGCACATGATGAACAAGAAGGAGTTTGAAGTTAGTAGCAAACATGAAATATATCTGTTTGAATTAAAAAGTGATGTCCTTCAATATGTAAAAGGAATAGCGGAATACAATTTAACTTTAAAACAAAGTATTTTTTAATGGATCATAAAGGAGTTTTGTTACCAAAATATTAATTTCAAGGGCTAGATTTGTTTCTAAAGGTTAAATGCATTAAAATAGTATAATTCTATAATTGTGAAAAAAGGGGAAAATTCTGTACATCTCATTCTTATTTTTGCAGACAATAGAGGATTTTCTTCAAAATAATTTTTGATTTTTTTAAAATAAAAAAGATAGGTGGCTAATAGCTATAGTGTCCTGCACTTTAATAACAGTTTTATATTCTGATTTTGAACTCCTGAGAGGACACTGATATTACTAAGTTTTATTTAATCTTATGAAATATTTAATGGGGAGTATTTCTTTGGAGGATTATTACTGTCACCTGCTGTTTATATTCTTTGGTATGTTCATCCCACTTAATCCAAGAAACCATCTTTATTTTAAGTTATATATATGTATATATATTACAGACATTTGTTTATCAGCCTATTCATTGATACGCATTGATGTTTATTTATCTTTATTCAATTAAAAATGCTCTCATTAACAACAAACGGCATTTGTTCTAATATATGCAAGTTTAAGTATATTTTACTATCTATTTAAGATATTTTAGTGAAAAAACCTCCAATAAAATTTTTAAAAATCAATACCGATATTTATTATCAAAAACAGTGTCTAATATTTTACAAAACAGTCATACCTCCAAAATTATGAGAGCGGAATAGAATAAAGGACCCTTGAAGTTGCAAGTCTACCTTTTCTCAGTAAAACCCATGATAGTGCCCATGAATAAATATTGCATTGCCCTCTTTAAGTCCCACCCTAGAAAATAGTTCCATATTTTCAATAATAAAGGCTTCCTCCAGTAGACGTCCTCCTTGTATCGAAGAAGATAATAATTAATTTTTTGAAAAAGTCAGCTATTCCAAGTCAGGTATCATGAGCTTAAAGTTCAGACAAACCTTTTACATAGAGAGAACTGTATTAACTCGTTTACAATAGAGTTAGATATTAAAGAGGCAATAAAACCATTTCATTTTATGGACCACAATTGGAATAAATGGAAAGAGATTGGTAAGATTTCATAAAATAAATGACAAAATTAAGTTTGTTAACCATACAAGTATTGATTTAAATTCATTTGTCTTTTTTTTCATCGAATAATCACGCTATCCTTACAAGTGCTTCCTTCATCAAACACCCCTCAGTTTAATGGTCATTTTGGAATAGGCGCCCAGGACAATATAAGGAAAACCGGCTTATTAAATTTATCACCAAAAAACAAAACTTCAAATTAGTCGTTGTTAATTCTACTTATCGTGAAATACTCGCAGAGACTTCCGACACCAAAGGAAAAGCTTAAACGTATAATCCGAAGAAAAGCACTAAGAGGTTAATATTTTCATTTTTATTTGAAAACTGATAAGCTTAGAAAAATTAATTTCATCAAATATAAAAATTACATTTTGTATTTAATCGGCCATCAAATTTAACTGAAAAAGAAATATTGCTTTTATTTTGGGAAACATTTTGGTAAAAGTATGAAATAACGTTTTCAAACTGGATCTGCTACAATTATCTGCTATTTCGACATATTCAAGACTGCTCTTCCTGTTTTCATCAAAGAAAAAGCTGTTAGTAATTCTGAGTCTACTATTAAACTCACGTCATATTGTTTTTTTTCTGAAGAGGAAAAGAAAATTTATAACTGTCTTGCAACTTATACAAACGACGTTTTTACTAGTATATAGCTTTTTATTTTAATGATTGCAGTGTACATTTATTTTATATACGTATATTCCAGACTCAGCTGCTTAAATTTCAACACTTTTGTTATTGTATTCCAACCTGATGACTTCTAAATCCTTAGGGAATGTTTTTCAGAAATAATGTTCTGTCATTATTGATAGGGACTAAAATTTAGAAATACAGAAGATGCCTTGCTCAAAACGGTTTCAACAGAAAATGACGTCGTAACAATAAAATCAAATTTAGTTGTATTTTAACAAGATAGAGTATAATTATGCCCTTAAGGTTTCCATAGAAGCTAATACTTGATTGACATCTATTAAAGAATACCAGTTTAACACTTCCACTGTTAGGTGAATATCAATAAATTAGTTTTAGATCCTGTTTGTACGTAAATCAAATTGAAAAGTTCTCAGGGATAAATTTTTTGATTGCACCAAGGGAGAACATTTTTTTATTTAGTGGAGTTACAATACTTGCAGGTATTGCTGATACCTCCAAAATACCATAACTTTCTTTTTCATTCAGTCTCTTTGTACAGTAATATAATCATGTTTCCATGTGGTTAGATAAATCAACATTTAACAACTCACTGAAATCCTGACATATTTTCAAGTTTCCACTTTTACAACAGCCACCAACTAATACAACTATTTTATGTGGAGTTTTCTCTGAAATCTCTTTTCTATGATAATAGTCATATATACTACAACATACATCTAGCTTTCAATACTAATACCGCTACAAGAATGAATATTAGTATTAACTTAAGGCTCTTTTTCAGAACGAGATACGTAAAGTCCATGTCAGAACACTGCAAGATTTTAAACTACTACAGGTATTAACTTTCCCAGATTATTAGTTTTTAACTAAAAGGAATTCCGAAAGAGCACCACTATTAAAGATGGGTTTACAAGACACACTGCTGGGTACGGCAAGCAGTTAAAGAATAAAGCATCAAGTGACTCATACTTAACAAAACCTAACTAAGGAAAATCTAAAACTAAATTTATCTTTTAAACAAAATTTGTACACAAATCATTATCAGGACTACATTGATTGTTGAGCAGGAAAGCAATGCATCTTGAGGCTTGTGCTCATTAGCAACGCTGAATGCGACCGTTAATTTGCAGTGATTATTAACGTAAGTTAGAAGTACCTTAAATCAATTTGTAATGGATAATATAATAAGTTAACCCTACATTAGAAGTTGAGAGGACGGCTCTTTGTTATTTACCTAAATAGTAAGAATATTGATAAAAGTACAAGCAAAAATTAAATAGAGTTCTCTATACCAGTAAAGAGATTTGCTATGAAATTTTACCATGTTTCATTTCTAAAAGGAGAGATTTAAAACATGCCTTTTCGACTGTATTTTTCAGACGTTTGTTCGTTTTAGTGCAACCTAAGAGGTAGTTCCCCTACAATATGTCTTAAATAAGATCATAATTAAAAAGTGTCAAAACCACACATTTTTAGAAGGCAAAATTAAGCAAATTAGGATTATAAGTATCAAATCTCAACGTTATTTTGTTTCTTTATCTTTTGTGCTTCTATAACTTTTTAATAATATACGGTACGAAACACGATAAAAATCTACAGAAGGTATACATGTCTTACAGAAAGCACCCAATATACGCTTTGTATCCTTAAGGCAGAAATAAATTAAACCCCTATGTATTAACTATTCGGATAGATAAACTTCAATAAAATCAAGTTACTAAAAATCTTATGCAACTAACATAAATGTGCCAAATGTGTTAGCAAGATCTACAAATTATACAGCAAAAAAGTGCGACTCTTGACTGGTACTTTTTATTCGTATGATAAATTCGGGTTTTTTTCCGAGGCCAATCCATTTATTCGAAAAGCACCAAAAAATCCAAAATATAAGCTCCAGAATGAGTTCAGGACAAAATACATTTCCAAATCTTGTTTTTACCAAATCTACGACATTTAGCTGACGTTACACAAAACATTTCACTATGAAATTAATATGGACAATCTTATATTTCCTTAAAATGGTCTAATGATTACGAGAAGCTGCATGACTTTAGCACTTTCAGTTTGTAAGTTAGATGGGTAAAACAATTGGGGCACACCAAATAAAATATGCTATACAACAAGCATCAAACAAAGAGGGATATTGAATGTTCTGTTAACTAAATACGCTTAATATAATGATAGAATATTATTAACAAAATTTTTATATAGAATTCCTTTTATTTTACATTTGAATTAGTTGGAAATATATGAAACTAAATAGTCTGTAGTGGAAAATTCTGACGATCTAGTTGACTGGTCAAGTGAAATTGCCCTCGCTCTACAACATAGTAATATTAAAACTCAGCAATTCTTGCTTTATTTATATTTAGTGATTTTTATTTAACTTGTCTCATACCATTGTACCTGATGTTCTTTCCCCTAGATACAATGGTGTTACCTTCGTGCTACTTAGCGTCGGTCTTGTAAATTTTATCAATAGGGAATGCTTTGTGATCCTATATTTTAGCCCTTCCAAGATGTTTTGCAAATAAAACCTTTCATTTCATTCTATCATCAAATTTCCATACAGAATATATATACCAAGCTTGTTTAAACATAATTATTTAGTTTACCAATTTACCACTACTCATACAAAATACATTAGAGTTATATATCGTACTTAATCTTGCCGTAGCTGGAAAATACAAAGATTTAACCTATTCCTTTCAATCTTTTCCCATGCTTTATCTTTTATCCTCGTTTGTATCTCTTTCAGCTTATTTTGTTACAGCGTGCATTGCATATCCAAACTTACTAGTTATGAGCTTTAATGTGTCAATTTTTTTAGTTAAGTCAAACTGACCAAATCCTAACTTCCTGATAGGGTAAATACAAACTGAATAGCTTTTAACAATAAAACAATAATTATTGTAAAAATTTAGTGCCCAAGTTGAGATTGCTCATTGTTGTTCATGTTCATCCTGCAAGCTTTCATTATCTGAAGAAATTGCATCATCGATGGATTCACCTTTGACCTTACTATAAGTAGCAGTGCCTGATGACCCACCACCTGGTTCAGATTTGAATTGTTCATCATTAGATGAAAGTGTATCCTTTATTGTCCTCAACTGCTTTTTCCATTTCATTCGTCTATTTTGGAACCATACCTTGACCTGCTTCTCTGTAAGGTTTAATCCAAGAGCCAGCTCAACACGACGTCTTCTTGTCAGATACTTGTTGAAATGAAATTCTTTCTCCAATTCGGTAAGCTGAGTAGTAGAGAAACTTGTACGAAACCTTTTGTTACTGTCACGTCCATAATGAAGGTTCAGTACAGCTAAAAATGAAATAAAAAAAGGTGATATATCACAAGCTTTAGGGAATGATCAATGAAAAGTGTACGCATGTATTGACAAAAGTAAAAAATATGAATAAGAAGACACAAAAATAGCTGAAAAAGGAGAAAAAAAATTATTTCACTGAAATATATGTGAGCATGCTTGTTCAACCAAATATATTAAAACTTAAATAAAGTATTAATGTCTTTTGATTATAGAGTTTAGAGATTATAGAGTTAGAGCTTTTTACTACTAAATTATTAGATTTTAGAGAGCAGTTCTCTCTTTTCCTGAAGTGAAGGTTAGAATATTGTACAGCTTTTGAATAACATAGAGGTTTAATGAAGATTAATTACCGAGAAAATATATTTTGAAGTTTAAATTTGTATTTGTTTGTCAAGAAGCTTTGGGAGAAAAATTGCTAGAGCAATAAGAGGTATTAAGGAAGCTTTATCTGCTACTAATTATCAGTACTACGTTCATTCAGGAACGAATACTCCCTGCTGGTTCTCAAGTTTTGGCGATAAATATTGAGATACCTTTATATCAGCTCAAGAACATTTCTCCCATGCTTTTTGATTTTATGGCATCTTCTTGATATATTTAATTTTCAATGAGTGATCTAAAAACTGTCCAGGGTGTATACACAGCTATATTTCATGTCCTAATTATTCTTTGATCTCAGTCTTCTAAAATGTATTGAGATAACAAAAGTACCAAATCATTATTCATTTTAGAATACGATATCCCTACACCTCTAAAGGGCTAAAAATTATGAATTTTCATTTAAAATTCTTTTAAAAATGTTATGTTTAATAATTGTTAATGATTATTTTCAATGGTTAAGAATCATACAAGGCACAAATCCATTCGGTACAGCTACATTAAAGGAATGAGAGATCATTGACATAAATTGTTGAATCTAGAGATCAGAGTACCAATATAGGATATCGAACTCATATGTTGATATTACACTTTGTGCTTTGGCGATATTACAAGGATTTTAGTTTTTGTGTTTATCCGTTTTCTTGTATAAAGGGCTGTCATTAGTAATGATGACATGCTGGTTATATGAAATAACGATTATATTAATAATGGATGGCAGATAAAATTTTTGGTAGGTACTCTTAAAGATAAATTGTGAGTGCTGTTCAGACCATGTCCAGAAAATTCCATTTTAAAGACCAAATTGCCTCTAAAAAACTAAGTGCTCCTACAATAACAATTAACATAAGTAAAATAGTATCAATGATGAGCATAAAATTTTATGTTATCTTAAAATGAAATTGAATCAGAAATAGCTTAATTGCAGGGAAGTATTGGACATCTGAATGAGCCCTAACAGTAGACATTTGAATATATTGGGCATATAGATTTGTAATTGATATATCAATTACATAACTATATATCAAGCAACTCCCCGATCACGCTCATTATTATAGGGCACCATAAGGTACATTTTTTCTTTTTTTCTCTACTGTATTATACGTTTGTATAAACGAAATTAAACTTGTCTGGCAAAATCGCTTTACATATTACAAGTAATGTTCGTTTCCTCTATAATTTACGTTCTAGTGATATCAAAACAGCTTTAAATAACCACAAGTGAAAGGTTAATTTTTTTGTTTTCTGACACTGATTTACAACGCTTTTACTTTAATTTCAGTCTGGCTTTAGTGTTGGAAAGCGCCAGACGAAGAGCTCAGACTACAATAATAGTGATTTTTGTCACAATTAAAAAATCGGCACTATAAATCATTTCCTTTAAAGAGTTATTGTAAAAAGGTCAAGTGCCAATAACTTATAAAGTGTATGAAGTAGTTAGAGATGAGACAGAAAATGACACTCTTTAGTTCAAAGTTCTTTCTGATTGGTGTTCAAAATTTTAAGATCAATAATATATTTCAAAATACAAGAATGTTTATAAGCCATATTATTATTTTCATGCAAGAAAGAGGATATTTAAATAAGCTCGAGAGAATCTTCTCTAAATTAAAAATCTAATAACTTAGTTGGTCAATCCTGAATGCTTCCTGAGCTCATTAGGTAGATAGATGAGCTGGTGAGATAGATCTGCTTGATTTATGTATAGTTTTTTTGCTTAAACGCACCTATAAAAATTATCGTTCATTCCTTGTATTCAAATGTGTATCAAATAAATGAGAATTAGAACATCAATAAACATTTAAAAAACGATCATGTTTGTTATCCCAGCAAAGGACGCCAACAACAGAATATTCAACAGTTTTTGTTGAAATAAAACCTCACAAATGTAGCCGCTGGCGTTTTTGCGGATATTATTTGTAAATACCCTCTAAGACCCTCCCAATTAAATATTTATAATTCATGCTAGAACATTTTTAAAATTCATGACTAGCTTTATCATCGGTATAATTAAAAAAAGGTGTCTAAATCAGATTTTATCTAAATTGTTAGAAGTATTAAGTTGACAAATAAAATGAGCTATTGTGATTTCTTAGACAAAGGAAAAGTTGTAATCGATACTTGCCGCCTCTTTATATAGCGTAAACCTGATAATTAAATTGTGTACACTTGCTTTGAATATTTAAAGGTATATTGGGATACTTCAGTGATTATCTAAATTAAAATTTGATAGTTTCAGAGTCATTTTTTCTCATTGTGATAAGTCTTTAAGTGACACTGACAGACAATGACTTGACATTCTCATTAAGACCTCAGTTTTTCGGATGTTAATTTTATTTAAATTTTTGTCTGTTTTAGACCCTTGTGGCCTATTTTTGTAAAAGTTTGTTATGCAAAGGGGATCAGAAATGTATCAAAAATATAAAAAATTATACAGGGCGTTAGAAGCATGCCAACATTTCCAAATGTTTGCTTAGTCCTCTCTTGATTTCGAGCTTATATTTTTTACCATTATGCTTCCAAACGTGAGATCATAATTTAAATTTTCTGCAAACTCGATTTCTAGATCTTGGTAGTGAGATAAGGTATTGTGTTATACCGTAGAACGGTTTTAAGTGCTTAGGAGAGTGAGAAGTCAGGACTGATAACATTCCATATTGTTGAAGAGCATGGAATTAAAAAAGTCGGTTTTTTCTTCTGATTTTCTTGCTGTCGCTTTTGGAAAAGTCTTTCTTTGATTTGGATATTGTTTTGCCTTTTTAAAAGTAACTATATCTCTCATCCTCTACTAATCATTTGATGTAACGGTCGTATGAACTATTTTACTTTCTTTTAAAGAAAATACGTAGATTTTCTGGATAACAATTTTTCCTTTTTTTAGTTAAAAGCACCTATTATATTTATCTGATAAATTTAACGTAGAAAATGTTAAATATCACTTTTGGTTAATTCCTGCGTTGCCAGCGTGTTGATTTTGATAATCATAACAACATTTTGAAAAGCTTAACCTTTGCATATCAATTTTTTTCACGGCAAACTTTTTTTCTCCTATATAAAACAATAAAAACGAACTTTTTTTCTTGAGCTGGTTATTCATACAATTTTACGACTATCTCAGAAACTAAAAAGGTGCATACAATATACAGTTAAGTATTTGTTCTTCAGCTAATTTCCTTACAACTATGACAATAGTATGAATAAGTGCCAGTAAGATAAATATCATATTACATCAGGCAGGTTTTGATCGTCCGGATATATCTTTAGTAAGGAAGAGGACAATGCCACCTTTAGAACATTGGACGTAATGGTGAATGGTAACAGGAGAAATCAGAAACAATTTGAATAAGACTTTCTACTTCAGGGTTTAACAATTTTCAATTAAACCTGTGAAATGGAAAAGCACTAACGAAACCAAATTTAATTATTTTGGGGGCTTACATTGCAAGTTAATCAGTATTTTTGTCTGTAGCAGTGGAGCTTCAGAAAATAATGTATACAATTAAGTACTCTGTCCATACTTCTTGAATCAAAAGAGCTTTTTTTCAGTAAAAAAAAAATAATTATTTCGTCTTAACAATGAATTCTTAAAAAAAGTTTTGTTTATTCTTTCGTTGCTGTTAACTTCTGTTTTGGCTACCACTTCTACTTTGCTTACTTTTACTTCTACTACTACTACTACTACTACTACTACTACTACTACTACTACTACTACTACTACTACTACTACTACTACTACTACTACTACTACTACTACTACTACTACTACTACTACTACTACTACTACTACTACTACTACTACTACT
>RDPX01000070.1:1708028-1784466 GCA_003991215.1 Morbakka virulenta | reverse complement strand
CTACCTACTACTACTACGTCTATACTACCTACTACTACTACTGCTACTACTACTACTACTGCTACTACTACTGCTACTACTACTACTACTACTACTACTACTACTACTACTGCTACTACTACTACTAAACCAACTGGTGGTATTTCTTTTACTGCTACTGCTATTGCTACTACTAGTAGTGCTTCTACTACTACTACGTCTAAACCATCTGGTAGTATTTCTTCTACTGCTACTACTGCTACTACTGCTACTACTACTACTACTACTACTACTATTGCTAATGCTACTACTACGAAAACAACTGGTATTATTTCTTCTACTGCTACTTTTACTACTACAACTACTTCTACTACTACTACTACTACTACTACTACTACTACTTCTACTTCTTCTACTACTTCTACTACTACTACTATTGCTAATACTACTACTGAAACAACTGGTATTATTTCTTCTACTGCCACTGCTACTGCTGCTGCTACTACTACTACTATTAATACTACTATTAGTATAAATACCATTACAGTCACTACCTTATTAATCAGTAAATTTCTAGTAAAATATGTATTCAAAAATTTAATATCGCAAATAATTTCACTTCTAATTTGGTAGAAATCTTTTGCAATGGCACTGAACGATACAAAAATAGGCTCTTGGATGATCATTGTGAGCAAAAATGTCTTTAACAAAAATTAACATTATTTTAATTGCGATATTTAACTTCCAAGTATTTTTTTCACTAATGAATAATTATTTTGTAAATAAGTTAAGTAATTGTGGTATGTTGGGCATTTTTGTTAATTGAAACATTTGCTTGTTCGAAAATCGTAGATAAAATTTGATTTATTATTAAAAAGATCACTCTAAAAACATATCATGCTTAAATTCTTCTGATATCTCTATATTTTCTACTCTATTTCATCTTTATTTTGTAAAAATTAACTTGTGTTCTGATATTAGCCACTTTTGGTAGAAAGCAATTCCCTAAGTAAAATAATCGTATTTCTCTTAACCTGTCCCTTTTTCAATGTCATATTAGTTTATTTTTGTTACACACTTGAGTCGACCTCTGTTTCAAGTAGCACTGTACAGATGCCACCTTTTTCTAACTGTCATCTTTTTTCTTGTAACTGTATACCAGATCAAGGAACATTTTAGTGACGAGAAATTTAGCCAGACGTCTAATTTTGTTGGTAGCTCCAGTTCATGTGTTTAATCTCCTTTTAAAATAATTGGCACCAGTAATATCAATCTCATTACTTGTTCTCACCTTAGGCAATCTATATACTCTCTGTAAAAGTTGGTTGACATGGAAAGCATCCTAACAGTACTTATTGTTATGGAATTCGGATATATACAAAAATACATATAAAATTTTTCTGATATTGGTTAATCTTGTTGACGTCCATAAGGTAGACGTTTGATAATTATCTACAATATTAGGAGAGTTAATATGTTAAATGGTAAAGTTTATAATAAAATATTCAACTTGGATCCTAACAAGTCATATTTTAGAGTTCTACCATCAGTTATTCATTACTACTTTATTGATTAAAATTACAGCGTTATTATAGGAAATAACGACAGACAAAATATAGGACCTATTTGTTTACTTCTCTAAGCCTGCTTCATGAAAACTTTTTTATTTAAGCCGTGTAGTAACAAGGAGACAAAATATAAAATCTAAATTTGAATTATTAGCCTTAAAAATAGCTTGATCCAAAATTTTTATTGACGTTAAAAGACATTTGGTTTTGTCTCCTATTGCATTTATTATGCTAAGAAATTTTGGGCAGTCATGGGAAATAATGGATAAGTACTTTCTTTAGCACAGGTGTTTGAATATGTAGTGAGGTTGATATGTGTATGTGTCTGTCTTTGGTAATGAGAGAGAGTGGAAGAGTGGGGGAGAGAGAGAAAGAGAAAGAAAACGAAAGAGAGAAAGAAAGAGAGGGGTAGAGGGAAAGAGTATTGATGTAATTGTCAATCAAAACACCCTTTGCGTGAAGTTTTGTACTGTAGACACTTCATAATTAACTTTTTCCTCTTTCTATTATTTTTGGTAAAACAATGAAATCAGAATTTCAGTATAACACAAGCTAAAATAATAAAGCGTGCAGTATTTAAAACGCAACGTTCGATTGCACATCATTTAGTGTATTTGCCTTAGTTATGTTGCGATTTTATTTCAAGAACGTAAAAAAAGTTAAAAAGTTTGTTAATGCTGTATCATACTACTTTTTGTCAATATTTCTTGTACTAGAGTTTTCTACAGGATCAATATTTTCATAGATTCCTTGCAAACAATGATTAGCATTAAAGCTGAGATTTTGGGGAGGGCCATTGCGGGACTTAGCGGGCCCTAAATCGCGTCTTAAATTGGATAACAAAGAAGGGTATCTCTTATTCGAATATCTCAAATAAAAGTACGTCTATTTTGATCGAAACCTTTTGTATATGGTCTTCAACTGCTTTAGGCAGCCAGCCACAAAGATTTTTCGGACCTCTGTTTTCCGCATTGATAAAAACCCACTTGACATGGTATTTGTCATTCTGGTGTCTTGTTGATTTAGTTTAAAGCCAACAACAAAAGAACTTTGGACTAAATGAAAGATATTTTAATTGTAACATTTAAGTCTTGTACCAATAATTGTTAAACATGAGCCATGGCTTAATGGTTAATGCAACTGCACCGTAACCAAGAATTCCGGGTTCGATTCCCCGAGCGGGCGACTTTGGAACTTCACAAAAGAAAAAGCTATTGGTTGGCGTCAAGAAGGGTATCCGGCCAAGAAATTCCCTACTGCCAAATCCAAGTCCCTATGAAGGGCACCCTCTGAGCCCCAGTTACTGGGGGGAAATGACGGTAAAACAAACCAAAAAAATATTGTTAAACTAATTATTATTGGTATAGGGAATAAGTCGTTGCTCGGACATTCTTGTTTGATTGCAGTTTGTTAAAGATATTTATCTGTTACCTATCATATTTCAAAAAGAATTTTTCTAGTACAGTGTTTTCCCCTTGGTATGTAGTAAATTTTAGTCTTTTGAATAATATCAAAATCAAAGAATAATTTAATTTTTTAGCCCTAACATAATTTCTAGCCTCAATGTAATTGGTATTATACAAATGAAAGCAATGAACTTTTGATACAGGAAATAAATGAAAGTGAGGTATAATAAATTATTCAATTATCCTAATAGTTTTCATCTTGATCAGTTATCAATTTCTTGACAACTGCTTGCATGAAGAAGTGTAATCAGTTTTTCTTAAATGAAAGTGGCTTTAGTATAATGTACATGCAAAAGATTCGAGTCAAAAATTATTTAATTGTTTGCTTAGTTGTTTAGTTGTTTAGTTGTTNGGTGTTGAGTTGTTAGTTGTTGAGTTGTTTAGTTGTTTAGTTGTTTAGTTGATTAGTTGTTTAGTTGTTTAGTTGTTTAGTTGTTTAGTTGTTTAGTTGTTTAGTTGTTTAGTTGTTTAGTTGTTTAGTTGTTTAGTTGTTTAGTTGTTTAGTTGTTTAGTTGTTTAGTTGTTTAGTTGTTTAGTTGTTTAGTTGTTTAGTTGTTTAGTTGTTTAGTTGTTTAGTTGTTTAGTTGTTTAGTTGTTTAGTTGTTTAGTTGTTTAGTTGTTTAGTTGTTTAGTTGTTTAGTTGTTTAGTTGTTTAGTTGTTTAGTTGTTAAGATTTTTTCTACCAAAAGCATGTTTACACCTAATGGCTAGTTTTATTCATCTTGAAAGAAGCTTTTGTCATGGAAAATCATTTTCAAAATCTCCACCAGTCTACTTACCAGCAATTTTACATAACTTTGGAAATTCATTTAGTAAATTCGTATTTCTCTGTCTGGAGGTTTTGTTCTACATTGTACCTCACAACTTACCTAAGATGAAAAAATTATTTAATAGTCCAAAAATTAAAAAAAACTTTCTTTATTGTTATGCTATTCATATCAAAAGGTTGTTAGAAAGAAATATTTGGTTTGTAAAAATCGAACAAAGAAATATTTAACCGTGATAAAAATAGTAATCTTCTTTTTTGATCTTTAATCTGCTGCTCTTTAGATCCTTTAGTTGGACAATTTATTAAATGAATGATATTGTCTCCCTCTTTGGTCTACTTTAAGATCAATAAGAATTTATTTGTAAACTCTTACATTTATTTCACCTAAAAGCAGAATAAATATTGCTAAACCCTAAAGCGATTCCATTTTGTTAAATCTTATTGGCTTTACGTTGCTAAAAGACAAACGTTTATTCCGATTGTTTTCTTGTCAAAGGTACTTTGTTTTCATCACAATTCCTTCGGTCTACTTAGTGATATTTATTTTAATATAAAAAGAGCTATTGATTTCATTTGCTTTCCGAAATAACAGATGACCATATCAATGAAAAAATGTTCAAATGTTATCTCCACCCTGATATTACCATTTGTGCCATAAAACATTAATATATGATGACATTTAGCATACTATAACAGGTATCTGCAGTTAAAGAGATTGTTTCTATTAACAACCAGAGACGAGCACTGTGGTAAAAATGATGTAGGATTCAATTTTTTGTCATGAAAATGTCGTATAACCTCAGTTGCCTTCTGTAATAAAGCAAACCGCATAAAGAAAGTTCAAATAGTGGGCAATTATATTTTCAAATATGTATTAAAAATAAAAAAACTTACGGTGATTTCGGAAAGAAATTTGTAAATCGGGTAAATCCCAATACTTTATCAAGCTGACTTGTCTATAAAAAGTAGCTGTTGGATTTCAAGATGCAGCTTCAATCTTTATTAACACTTGTTGACAATGTCAATGCTTATTGCTAAGCTATGCTAGATTGACTTTTGTTTTAATCTACTCCATAGCCAGAGTGTATTCATTACTGAAAATAGGAAGTTTTTCTTTGCTATATATGTAAAACTGTTAATTCCAAATATCTATGATCAAATACTTTACTTGAATTATATGTAATGATTACAATTGTTTAGAAACCTTATGACCTGAGGAATGTCTACTGAACAGTTTTGTTTTACTTGCAGTAGTTTTCTTTTTATTATTTTCAACGTACTTACAAGGCCTCAAAAATATTTATCATAAAATGTTAACCTGGCATTCATTAAAATCTCATTTTTACCACCACACATCTTTCTCTTAAAAAGATATTGACATTTCAAAATTGTTTGACAGCTCCAAAGAAATTAATGCTTCAAAAGATATAAATCCATTATTTGACTGCACTTAATCTCAAAGCCGTTAATTAGGGTGAATTTTATCTTTAAAGTTCACCCTAGCTAGCAAATACGTTTAAAATCTCTTATGTATGTTTTTTATTATTTGTTCTAAAAATTTTTTTGTATTAACAAACCATATGTGCAATATAATTAAAGAGATGTTATTTTCACAACAAAGAAAATTAAAGGTAGTTGAGTTATATGTTATATGAAGTTATATGTCACAGTCGGTCAATGAAAAGGATAAAACTCTTGTCAAGTTGGAAAACGATTTAATACTTTGAGTATTTTTTGTAATACCCACTTTAATAACTTTTACTTACTTTAACACTATTTAACACTAGATAAAATGCCGGCAAATAATTGCGTGTTGAAAATATTTCAATTTTTGTGGAAGTATTGGCAGGAATGATATTTGTTCGAGCTGGGCCGTACTATCGAGGTGATGCTTAAAAGAAGCACTTGGATTTGAAGAGAAAAGAAGTATGATTCGTTTTAAGAAGGTGGATAAAGCAGAATAGGGTGGAGAAGTTGTGAATAGTCACTTTACATGTTAGAAACAAGACAAGCAAAGAAAGAAATTTGGTGACAGTACTATGAGGAAAATTAGCATTAAGATCTTGTATTTGCAAGGCTTAAAGTGTAAGAGAAATAGATCTTACAACGGGGAAGCAAGGGTTAGGTTATAATTCTCAGGAAATGGGGGTAAATTTATTGACTTAAGTGACTTATTTGATAAGGAGCTGCAGAAAATGGTAGAAAGATTCATTTGCAGGACATAACCTTACCAATAGCTGTAATCTGTAAAACACGATGGCAGGCTGATTATGCAGAATGTCTAAATTGCCATATAGAAAAAAGGGAGCTGTAAAGAGGTCATTTAACTTTTTATTGGTAGTTACATAGTTACATAAGACAGGAACTGTTTGATAAGTCAGTTTCATAGATCAATTTAAATCACAAATTGTTTAGGAAAGGATATCCACAGGAAAGGGGTATTGCAAGAAGGTACCTAAGAAATCTTTAGTGAGCAAAGAATAGTGATAGAATGTACATAAGGGAGCAACAAAAAGTTTGGGAGAGGTAGTTGGAATGACAAAGAAGTCAAGTATAAAAAGGTATGGCAACGAAGAGTCATTTACAAAGAAGATAAAGTTCCAAGTAGAATTTTTTTGGTTTGCAACGAATTGAAAATAAAGCAACAAAATTTAGTAATTTTAGAAGAAAAATAACTGAAATGTCATTTAGGAAAATGGAAAGGATTGCATTATTTCTTGTAAAATTTGAGATGGATATGATATAAATCCGTCAGAATCAGAGGACCATCAAGATCCCATCTCTTAATTTCATTTTTGTGGGAGAGAAATATCACCAAGGAGATAGGTCTTGTATTGGGTTTTGTACAATAGTAGCTTGGTTTCATAAAATTTAAGGGCAGGAAAGATACAGTTTTTACCTTTCAGTACCTGGTTAAAAGTTAGTTTACAATAGCTGACATACATTGACCCGAGTCTTTGCTCTGTGATGTAATTTAGATTTGTTTGAAGAATCAAAGGTTGCATGGAAAATTATACGAGGTAGATGTTTCTTTGGAAAAGTGTTTTGGATTAAAAAAAACTTCCTCTAACAAGATAGATAAGAGAGCTCAGTTAATAAAGCAGATGAAGACAAATGCCTTTAGTACTAGAACAATTGGTGTTTTGAAGCAACTTATTTTCAACGTATTCTAACAACAATTGGAAAGAAAAAAAATACATGAACGTACTATTTTCTTAACTTTTTCGCCTGTTTTGCAAGCTACTTTTTTCTAATATTATTTTAAACGTTTTCTTATTTTGCTATTTACAGTGCGGCTTTTAACTGTCGTGATAAATGTAGTCGCAGATGTGGAAGTGGTGTCGACAGTAGTGTTGAGGGTTTCAAGAGTGTTTATTACTTCGGATTACCTTTTCGCATTTCTATAGCATTTTGGTAATAGAGTTTTTGTTAGTAATTTAACAAACTTTTGTAGAATATTAGAACTTTTTACAATCTTTATTAAATCTCGTAGCTAATTGTTTTTATTACTTAAATAAACACTTGAATGATATATGACAATATTAAAATAAAATTAGAAAAATGAGAAAGAAGAAGAAACGATAGCAAACCCTTACCTTTCTAATATACTGTCAAAAGAAGATAATAGGAAATAGATAGGAAGATCTATGTTACATCACAAACATATTCATACTTGTCAGATTCTTGACTACCAAAAGAAAACTGGGACCAGATAGCCTTATCTATCCTCGACATTTATTTTCCTCTCCACATCTTTTCAAAAGTCACTTGTCTGATTTGTTATATACAATTTGTTGTAAAAAATATCTTATTTCAATGTATTCATGAAATACTACGTTTCCTTCCTTTTCATTACATATTTCTGTGTGTGTCTGACTGTCTGTGTGTTTATCTCAATCCTTCTATCTCTTCCGGTCTCCTTCTTCCTCTCCTCTCTCTCTCTTTCTCTCTCTCTCTCTCTCTCTCTCTCTCTCTCTCTTTCTCTCTCTCTTGCTCTATTGCTTTCTCTTTCACCTTGACTGTTCTACTTCGTTCTTCGGTACATAACCTACTTTATAAGTCACAAGGAATTACATTTGAAATAAACTTAAAACATTTTCTTGTGTAAAATTTGCAGCAGGCATTTTGATGAGCACAGTTTGTATTTAATGAGCAACAGTAACTGAAAAGAAAAAATATCTCTCTGATTAAGTGCTTTCAATTTTTTTGGACCCTATAAAATCCACTTTCATTTTTTTTTGTTATTATTAAGACCGATACCGATTTATCAAATGAAAATTCTGAAAGCAGCGTTTAAAACATTTTAAAAATGTAATTATCAAAGTTATTTTGATTTATTTAAAAATTAAAGGTATTCTTATTTACCAACAAAATAAATTAGACAGATCCATAGACTAAGAAAAGGGTTTATTTTCTTTTACACTTTTAATGAAGCATAAGCAAGACAAGTAATAAAAATGTATAAAACTCCTATTTTTTTACCTGCTCTTAATTTCATTAAGTAGCAAATAATAACATTTTTTATCATATTTCCAATATATTTTGGTATCATTTTGGATACGAACTTAACTTAAAAGTAGATTAAGATTTGGATTTGAATTTTTTTTTATTAAAAAATGTTATTTTTTTCTCACATTACCTTTTTCGGAGGATAAAGTGAATACCTAAAATGGTAGAGTTATAGTTTACTGATCCTTGTCAGCTGCTGAAAGACAAATTAATGTGAAGTTCCAAATATCGTTCAAATAATAATTTTCTTCTGTGGATTTTACAAAAACCTTATTTTCCAATTCTCCATACGAAAATCTACACTTTTGAGACAAAATGCGAAGGGACTTGAACATGGATGTTCTTTGACCTTCTTAATGATTCCACTTCCTTAGCATAAGATGTAGGAATTGAACCATTTCCCCTTCTTTCTTTTCTCCTCAACAGAAATATCAATATTTATCATTAATGCAATGCTATCTGTGTATCCAGATAATTTGACAAATAAGATAAACGTCTCATTTTGAAGAAAACATTTACTAAACTCTTAATCTATGTCTTGTATCCAAGAGTGGTAACTATATCAGCATACGCATAAGCATATAATTACATTGGTTTCAAGTTAGTAGAGTTTTTCTGCTTCTTACAGAATAAAAATAATTTTATGTTAAATAACGAGGAATCAATAGCCATTTATAATGCATTTGTTTGTTTCTGTATAAAAAAACCCCAAGAGAAGTTGATAATTTGCATTACCTAATTAGCTGAAACTCTTACTACATATGAAACCTATTGCAAACATTTGTGATAGTGGATAATATCAGCTGGTTTTAGAAATGAAGGTAAGGTTCCTAAACAAATATTACTCTTTAAATGTTGTGTAAGGTTTTACGAAGAGTTTAAAACTGAAATTTGTGGTTCATCGACAGTAACTTCTCATGATTGCTTCCAAAAGAAAGATAAATCCTTTTTAACAAAATACATTAACAAACAGTCGAGATCTGGATTTCCTATGGAAAACAATATTTACGTAGGACTTTTACTAAGACAACACTTAGCTACTTCATTTTAATCAGTCTATAACGTATTTATATACAACGCTGATTCCATCATTCTAATAAAGTAATGAAGCAAGATCAAATTTAATACAAATAAAAGTTTGAGAAGCAACTTTGAATAAAAATCTAAGCCTTAATTTATAGTTTTACTTTTTTCTTGGAATTTAGAATAAAAGAATGTCACTTTTTCTTGTTTATACACTACCACAATTTGGAATGAATACCTATATTTTGAAATGGTTTTTGTGATGTACCAGCTGAACAGAACGGAGTGATTGAAGAAAAACAAATCTTAACAAACCAAGAGAATATAGAGACGACAGGTCAAAAAAGATGCATGGGATTTTTTACTTATTAACGCTTACAAGAGTTGAAATTTTTCAAACCTATGTTTTCTTTGTTTTCCTTGAGCTAAAAAGCAAACTTTTTTCTAGATAAGAGGATACAAATTTGGTGTCTTGCTTAAACTTAATTTAACCTTAATTTAACCGTTATTTTTAATTCTATAAATTTTTAAGCAGAAAAATATAAGTACATTTGCTGCACATGCAGAGTAGAGCTAAGTGATCTTTCATTTTTGAGATGTTTTTTTGGTCTAGGACTACAAGGCACACCTGAAAATCCAAACCATATAAAGATAAAACTGTCATGGAATTCTATTTCTTGAATATTTTCACTACATTATTAAAAAAATATAGGAATGTTTTAAAAATTTTACATTTCAAAATAGAAATAGATTACATGTAAAAAATATTCAATACATTAGTCTGGGCAATTGTAATTAGAGGGCAAAATTTACGGCCGCAATAGTGATAAATTGTAATGATAACCCTTGGTATGAGACAATTAACTTAAGGAAGAAATATGAAGGTTGTTAGGTATATGTTAGTTAAACAGGTGACTGAGACAGACAGACGGATATGTAGCTGGATAGAGAGAAAAATAGACAAAAATATAGAATAGAAACGCAAATAAATAAATGAATGGAGGGATAGGCTTTTAGGTAGATAAACACAAAAAAGTTTGAGAGAGGGATGGATAAAGGTGTTGATTGATATAAAGATCAAATGATGTATGAAAATGTCAAGAAAGCAAGGGAGATTTTATTCAAACATGCGCAGGTAGATAACCACGTACATTTGTACAGAAAATGCACATTGATTTATAATACATTAACCATACTTGTTCCAAATAAAGGTACAGTTTGTCATATCTCTTTTCCAAATAAAAAAGGTGGCCCATTTGTTGTAAAAACATCAGGATAAAAACTGCAAGTACATGATGCAAAGTCAGGCATAAAGAGTACATCAATAACTATTGTATCTGTGATCAGTATTCGTGTATTGAAAATAAGCTGTTTAAGAACTAAAATGCATAATACGATGGAAAAAGTAAAACTTGAAAAAATATGCCATCATAAAAATTGGCATTTAAATCGAGGAATAAAATACCTATTATACCTATGCCATAAGCGAACAACAAATCATTTATTGTCAATATCAGTTTTGTCTGTTTAATGCATAAATAACTCAAATACAGGAAATACTATACAAATATAATTCTAAAGAAGGTTCGACCACAGCATTTTCCATCCTCCCCCGATCTTTATCGTTTACCTTGTTCTCCATAGCCTTCGATAGTAATTCCAAACAATATCAAACAAGGAACTTAAAAATGTGAAACTTCCTTCAGTTTAGCAATAAATACAGTATTCTTTCAGCAACAATGAAAGTTTTAATTTGAAAACCCAAAGAACTGCCTCCTTAAGTTCTTAACCCTGTCGTCAATGGCAAATTCTGCTCAGTATTTCATTTAAAACTTAAATATGAAATATTTTCCCTATATAATCTTGATACTTGAAAATAAAAACAAAGCAGACAAATATGAAAATATTGTTCAGATAAATATATTTACCTTGATTTGAAAGATCATCATATTTGTCTCGCTTGTGGTACCAGCTTAAAGATGGCGAGAAAGAAGGCACACAGCTTAGCCCTGGATGAATTGGCCTTGGGTCCCTAAAACTTGGAATCGGATATGTTGGATAGGATACAGCCGGGAGATCTCTTCCTACTGGTAGACTTGAATGCCGATGTCTGTGTACCAAATCTGAGAAAACTTTTGATGACTGGGCAATGCATTCGCTATTATGGCAGCTTCCATAGGGAAACCAACAAGGTGTTCCCCACATACTTTCCTTTCTTTTCTAAAGCTTGACGAGGTTTGTTTACTCTCTTCTTTGTTAGATTGAGGTTTTTTAGCACTTAATGTCTTGAAAACATAAAATTGCTTCTTTTCTAACGATTTAATGCAATTGTCAGAAAAACTAAGATGATAGACTACTTTTCAAAAACAGTGTAAGTCTGATCTCTCTTTCAACAGGAATCAAATAGTTCTGAAAGCTGTCATATTAAAATCAACTTACCTAATTCGATTATTGCAAAATTATCTAGTTTGAATAAGTTGATAATCTTTTTCAGATCGTAGAAAAAACATAGGATATTATAAATTTTGCAAAATTTCTTCTCTTCTCTGCTAACGATAAGTTGAGACCAATTTTCGTCAAGGATTGTCCCGCTGTAACTTTATCACTTAATCAAGTTAAGTACAGTCAATTCTGGCAAGTCTAATTTTTCTTCCCTCAATTATAATTACAGTTGTAATAAATCTCTGTTATTATGTCCTCTTGTGCCTTTAAGAATATTATGAAGCCACTAATAAAATAAGCTTATTAAATATCCACTTTTATTTGCTATGGAGTTGTAGAGATTGAAAATCATCATTACGAAGCAAATCTTTCCAGCCTCAAGACCAATTTCTTTGAAATGTCCTTTTGCAATCCTGCAGAGAAGCAAGTAAGTTTGAAGTGTCAAAACAATTGAATAAAAAGGTTCAAACACCAAAAATTTATTCGGGAGCTGTGATTTATAAAATAAAATCCATTATTAATTCATTGAAAATTAGTTTGCAGCAAAGGACACACCCTTACCTCTGAGAGCTAAAAAAGGACTGCAATCTCAGACGAGCATTAGCCAAACGTCGTAGTAGAGCTGTGTAGAAAAGGATTAAAGCACTGTAAATGAAGGTTCCTTCATATATATTTGACATAAAATCTCTTTTCAAACTTTTCCAATTTCAATGCTTACGCATTTTTAACAATCCTTTTTATGACAATGGAAGACTATCAACTTCATTCGCCCAGAGAGGTGGTCAAAGACATTGCTGTGAAAACTTAACTGATAACACGTTAAATTTTATAGAACACTCACTTAAGGATAACACTAAACAATATTGATTAGCGGCTTATAGTTTCGCCAATTTATTGTCTGTTGATTATAGTTTAGACTTCTTTTAACAGCTGTCAGGGGGCACACCAGGCTATAACAATTGAAGGGCTCTAAGATCCAAGCTCATGTCATGATCTCAAACATCCTTGCTCCCTATGTTCATTAATGAAATCAGAGAAAGAATCGCGGTTCAGTAATGCGGAAACGAACAACAAAGGCAATGCATCAATAAAATATATAATTATTTCATTGTATTAAAATCGTTCAAGAGGTACAGGAAATTGTTTTGGTGACTTGATACTTTAAATAATGAGGTTCTAATAATCAGAGCAATAACAGTGTACAAAGAATGACATACCAAATCTATGTCATTTTGGGGGTCAACTTTGAAAGGTGAATTAGTTTTGAGTCAAATATAAAGAAAGAAAACCAATGTTCTCAGAAGGAGTGAAACATCCTTATCAATAAATAGCTAACAAATAGAATGTTAAGTAACAAAAAGCTGAAAACAAAGTTATCATAGGTCACATTTAGGTGGCAAAAGATTTAGTTTTTAATGCCAATAGATTACTTTTTCAAGAGGAACGAAAAGTACAATCGACAAAAATCTGACAAGATATCCTTTTTCTAACAAAATGCTATTGATCACGGTACTTTTTAATCAATGTTTTACAACAATTGCCAAGTGTGATATCTGGAAAATTATTTGAAATTAAAGGCAATAATTACAGCTGAATTTTAGCTTCATAGCTGGGCAAAATTTTCAGTACTTTTCTAATTTTGGAATAAAGTGTTTGTGTCGTGATGACGTGCTCAGTTTTACTTTCTAATTTTTATACGGCTGATCTTCAATTGAAGATATAAAGTTGTCATTAATGATGTATCGTGGCTCTTTATCCGTCCTTGGCTTAATGAATAATCATGAGAGGACTCAATCCTCTACAAGGAGAGTGTATATGACTGAGTGAACTTTTTCTTTTCTTCTAACGGACCGTTAACATAAAGCAATCGCAGGGATTGGAATCAGACAAAGAAAATTTTAATCATTAAATGTAATCATAATTTCATAAAGTTAACAGACAATACAGGTAGTCAAACAATTTTTGACACTTTGGAATTTGAAATTTGTAATCTTCACTCCAATCTTTGATTTAAAGCATTTGGCCTATTTTAGGAAAACAAAATGAGAAAGTATAGACAAATTTTTGTTGCACTACATCTTTATTTATTTTACAAAGGCTATCCACTCGCTCTATGACTATGGGCTCATATGAAGCAAGTACCAGTTGTGATTCTTAATTAATGATGCTAAAATAAATACTGTTGCAATGTATATAATAATAAACCCACAGGAATTTGACTAACAGTTTGAGGATTTTCGTATAACGAATACTAGAAAATTTGATTTATGGAATTAAAATTTTTAATTGATTAACCATAGTTTATAATTTGTTAGTAGAAAAAACATATTTAATTTGATGCTTGTTCGTTTTTGTTTATTTTTTTGCTAATATTTAAAACTACAGCAATACAAGGACTGTTCCTGTAGCCAGTCACTGTCAAAGTAACTATAGGATAAAAAGGAACTATATATGTATATATTAATGATATAATTTTAAAAATTGTTATAAATTATTAAATAATTTTTCTAATATAATTGAATATTCATATCTATATACCTATTTTTTATACTCGGGTTTTTTGTATGAATCCACTGAGATTACTAAGAATTTTATTCTTAGATTTAAAGATGAAAAAAATTTGAGATTAATTGTTATTTACAATAGTTTTTACGTAAAACCACAATGTTTAAGTGAAATACATGATATCATTTGTAAAAAAGAAATGATAAAAATTCTATATTTTTAAAAAGGTACTCGTAAAGTGCAGTATTTGATACCAAGAAGAAAAGAAATCGAAATCATTAATCAATGAACAATTTGAGGCCACTCAAGCTCTAACCAAGAATGCTTTCTATTTTACTTTATCTTGCCCACAGGCATGCAGTTTACCTATCCCTAGATTCTCGTTCCTTTGTAGTGTAATAATAAAGGTGTTTGAAGGTTCTACTTTCTCACATTTTCCTGTCAGGTATTCATAGCACAATTCAAAAAGCAGCTTTTTCCTGATGTTCATATAGAAAGCAAAACAATTTCAATAATTTTTGTTAATAAGCTGCTCTTCAGGGTTCTCTTCTAGTCCGACTTCCAGGTCTTGTACATTTCGTTGTATGTCCTCTATGTTATTAGAGAATCTATGTTATTAAAGAATTATTCCCTTTCTGGCTGGCAAGTTGGCAAAAAGCTGATGCTACAGAACAAAAAAATTAAAATTAAAATCGATCTTCGTTTGATGCAAATTTCTTTTTCTTCCATTTCTGGTAACCAGAAAATCACAACAAAAATCAATAAACATTGTTTAAAGATACGAACTTTTGAGGATCATAATTTACAAAGTTATTGATCTTTATTTTTGTGAAGAGTAGCAGCGAATTAATTAGTGGAATTGCTCTTCACCCAATTGCTTCATGATTCCGCCTTGAAATATTAGAAAAAGCAAATGATTGGTGATAGAAAAGGCACCCTGTCAATAAATTCTTTATTGTTCTAATAAAGTTTCTCAGAAAAACACCATCTGATACCAGGAATGTATCAATGAATGCGGACACTAAAGCAACAAAATGGAGCATCATTATTTAACCATTCTGCAGTGGTTATTGCCAAATACTTGGGCAAATTGGAACTCGTACTTCTTTTTTTACAATAAACAAACTAATTACCTTGCTGGGCTAAAAAATATATAGGGCAATTAAGGAAGGATCTGATAGGTATTATGATGTGGGAGCTGAAAAAATTGTCTATATCGTAATCGCTGTCTTTCCCCCAGGGCTATTAAAAAAGTGGGCAACACTTGGCGCTAAGTGAGGCTTAGTAAGGGAACTGGTTGAACATATAAACCGCCCAAATGACCGTGTCATTTTTGTTGTCACATTGTTTACCTAAATATATACAACTGCACAATGAAAAAGTGTGAAAACGACCTACTTTCAACTTACCGGAGTTGTTGATTTAATTCAGTTTCTATTATCCACACACAAAGTAATATATAAACTTATTATTTTTTAATAGGCTTTAACAAACTTGATCTGTGTACAAGAACGTTCACTTTGCAGGTGAGGTAATTTCTTAGTAGGAGCTATTCAAGTCTGGAGGTTCCCACTCCATCACATTTGAAAAAGACATGATAGGCACTTATTGGAGTATTAGCGGTAATTGGACGGATTACGGTAATGCAATTTCTCAAAAAGAAAATTTCATAAGGAACAATTCTATTCAAGAAACGTAAAATTTAATAAGATAATCATTAGGTAAAAGTGTGTCGGAAATAATTTGTACGAAAATTAGATAAACAAAAATTTTGTTTCACTCTTACTTTTAATTTCCCTCTAACTAAACGACTCACTCAAAAAAAGAGACTGACGGTAATGTTGAGAAAGGAAATAGCTTTTGATGAAAAAGGTATCCTTGCAACCATTCAAAGATAAATTTTTTTATACCTATAATGATTTTACGGCTACTTTGTATAGTTTTTACTGTTAGTTTAACTACTATTTCACCCTCGTTGCTCTTTCGTCAACACGTTTCAGGAAAAAGATAGTATAATAACAAACAGCAATTTATCAAGAATAAAAGCCAGAGGAAGATCGAAGACAGCCCCAAAGTTAAATGTTGTGATTGGATACATAAAACATGTATAAATCTTTTTTCTCTCTACAAATATGAATAAATGATAACAGGATATAAATAGATCTGATATCCCAAATTTGGAAAACAGACCTTTCTATAACAATTATTTTAACCAGATAATTTCAATGTGCAAGTCACTTTTACTGTTGCTGCGCTATAGGGTGACAACTAACTATCTAGTAAATTGTTTCATTTTGTCGTTTTGACTAAATTCGGATAACACAAAGATTTATGTCTGTGAATAATAGGTACATGCTGTTTATTCTATCAGTTAATCTTAAGGATGTACGGCCTACGTGTGTGTGTGTGTAAGCTGCTGGAGGTAGATTTGAAGACCACCCCGGTGAGTTCGATCCGGTCTTATGAAACGGGAAACAAACCTCCCCTCACCGCCAAAAGGCAGATCGGTTTGGAAAGAAACCAGAAACAAAAAACTTTCACTTACCACCAGGGGCGGCACAAGTTCAAAAAAAATTCTCCAAATCGACGACGAACCAGATTCGAAATCACATGAACGACGAGATCGATTTCTTCCATGGTACTGGAAAAACAGCTTAAAATGAAGGCTATTCGTTACCAACCAGTCAGGATAACCTAGCTAATCAGTATTCAGGCGTCACCACGTGGAGGTTGCCTTCTTGGACGCCCACGGCCTACGTACTAGGCGCCACATCAAATGTAAAGTCATAAAACAACGGTACTTAAAGCTGTGGCAGACAAGATATTCTTTATAGAGGAGAACAGGATGAGAAGAAATCACATACACTTAAAGAGAAATAAAAAAGAGATTTTTGTTTCATCATTTTCGTTATTTGATAGAAGTCCACATAGCTACAATACATCGGACTCTAAGGTCAGTAGGTAGACTTTATTTGCCTCTTTGAGACATATACAGTAAAAGACCATCACATCCTCTGAAAAGCTAGGTTTATCTTAGAGTACTTTTGTTATTAAAAAGGAATCCTTTCAGGATACTTCCCAATTAAGTAGGCGTGATGCCATCCATTCTTGTTTCAGCTAACAATAATATACTCAGATTACTGTGATTTTAATTAAACATGATTTAAGTATAGAAAATATAATGCTGATCCAAATAAACGATAATAGCCATCCTAATATGGTATTGTCTACACTGTTTAACACGAAAGTAATCGATGTGTTTAATAATGGACATGGTTTATTCTATTAGAAAAAAAGAACGAGAACAGGCACCTTTCTTATTCTGTAACATTCTAATAAATTTTATGAAAAAATTATTTTTCATACAATTTAGTATCTGTTTTCCATACATGTAGGAATAATGATATTATCATATAAACATTGCAGTGATGTACCATTTGCATAAACAACGTACAAATGGGTCTAAAATTATTATTACAAGATAGAATAAAATACAATATTGCGGGAATGAAAAATGGATAACATAAATACAATAACATTTAATTGTTGATTTATCGATAAAACAGTCTTTTTACGTCTACTATAAATATTTATCATCGAAATATAACAACCGTTTTCATCGAAGTGATATCTCTTTGGTTTAAGAGGGAAAAGGAGGAATTGTCATTACCTGAAGCTCTACCCACTAGCTTTGACCACATTGTCCAAGAGTTTGTTGAAATACATTTTCATTGCAGGGGAAATACCTGCAGAGAAAACTCTTAATAACAATATATTGTAGTGATATTTGAATTTTACCGGCAACTCATGCTTGCTAATGGTGAGCTTATTAACTTAAAATTTTGATCTACTGTATTTTCCAATGAAAATCTCAGTAATTTAAATGCTCTCCTTTACGTTTAGACCTTACTGAAGTGTAAATTTACAATCCCACTATCTTGTTAGTTCTATTGAAACTTTTGTCAAATTGTCAAATTTTGACGGAAAGTTCCTATAAAAACCCCCCAGATTTTATGTTTCCATGTAATTCATGGTATTGTTGTATCTTATGTGAATTTGCTAGCGTCTGATTTTTTAAAATTTTGATATTTTGTAAGTATAATGTCCAAAGACAGATTGACTTTAGATGCGTCTAGGGGTAGGTCGAATGTAAACTGCTAATAACGACTTATTAATATTATTCTTAAAAGTTATTTACTGTATTCTAGTTGATATAAGAGTGTTGTGTCAAGTGACTGCACAAGGATTAATTTAATCACAGAGGATACTATTTACATCAAAGTGCTCAAAACACAAATAGAAAGCTGATCTGGTTTCTATGAAACCTATTTATTTTCATATGCCTGACATGCCACTATAACTGTATTTCCCCGTTTTTGAACATATTACAATAATTAGTATTCATAGAGCTTCAGGCACACACTAGATACTGACAGGAATAAAAACAATAGTGCTATACCCAATTTTTTCTACTTGCTACACCTGACAAACAACTATCAGTAAGACTAATCTAAGATATGACCTTGTAGAAACTAAAACAAACAGGATCAAGCTGTAACTAAAACAAACAAGAGCCCTGATTACTTCAGCTAAATGCAAAGAAATGTATTAAACCACTGTAAATCTATAGCAAGTTAGTTGTACATTTTAAGGTGAAACGCTTATAGTGATGAGATATTCTTTACTACAAAAAATAAGTTCACAAACCTAGTAAGCACAAAAGCAGCCTAAGACAGCTTCAGAGGAGCAGTTTTACTAATAAAATGGTGCAAATTTGTGAAAAAAAAATTTTAGTTGATGAAAAATTAAGCCACTGACGTTTTTCCAAAATCAAGCTACACAGGGTATGGGTACTTCAAAAATCTGTTAATTTAATTTGAGTCTTACTTAGACGCCGCTTGTAAACATAAAAGGATACAAAAATTGAAACCATAGGATTCTTAATGTTATATACAATTGAGCGTTTGGGTCCATTCAACTTATGTAGATAAAATTACATAAGATTGATAATGTTATATCTTGTAGAATAGCTGGATCTATATAACTGTTGTAAGTAAAATTACATAGTTACGTTAGAAATTTCATATCCAAGTTTTATTTTTGTGTGTTGATATAACAAATGGCCTCGACATAATTTGGTTCAGCTTTATGGTTAAGTAATATCTGATACAACTTCTCCTTTACCCCACATTGTCAAGGCTTTAAAAAAAGTATGAGGTAGCCTCAACAAGAGTCGAGCATATTGAGCAACAGTGCTTATGTATTTCAAAATGGGATTACCAGAGAATACAATATACTCGATCCTCTTCAGCACAGAAAAACAGGGCAATTTTCTCTATTACACTAATTACTGAAGAGTGGAAAGCTAGAAAATGCCGCACATAGATGATATTGCAACATGTTATTAATACGGAAATTTGTCACAAGTGAATACCTATTTAAAGTGGAAAGCAAAAGTCAGAATAGGTTATAGAAAAATGAGCCTGTGTCAGTGCTTTGTAAATAAAGAGGAGAGGAGTAGGTACTATAAGATTGAAACCAATTTGAAGTAGGAACAACACAAGGTGGAAGTTGAAGTCATTAAGGAGCTCGGTAGTATTGAACAAGAAAAGTGATTTATACATCTTGTCCAGTGTAGTCATCAAGTAGGATGTACCAGATAGGTAGAGAAAGTAAAGAAGTGAATAATAATAAAACGAGAATTGTGGGTAAGAGAGTTTGTTTGTTTAAGCTTTCACTTAGAAAGAAGGTCAATGAGTTGATGACGGAAAGGAACCAAAAAGATAAGGTAAGAGAAAAATTCATTTTTTCAAGAAGTGGAAGAAATGGAACAAAGGTCTACAATTATTACATAATTAGCGATAGAAAATGGAACAGAAGCTTGAAAGATACAGTTAACATTAACTATGTTTTTATGTGTCTAACTATAGCAACAAACCACCAAGTTGCTTTATTTATATGGAATTAAGAAAAGCAGTTTGTGATACTTTTGGAGCTGATCTTTCCATTTGAAGAGAATTTTTATTTTGATTAGGCAGAAGAATAAAAAGTAAAAAGTAAAACAATGTGAAGATGTGATTGACGGGTGCTAAGATTGCAAATGACAGATACACATTTAAAATTTCTTACTTTGTTTTCAAGAGTTAATCAGATTGTTGAGAAGGTGTCTTTTTAAGCTTGGTTTGGATACAGCAAGAAGGGCCAAGAAGGCACTGTCTAAGCTGCAAGAAAATGTAAAAAGAGAATAGTTTTTCATCTGGTTGAAGAGAGTTGACAACATAACTGAAGCATCAATAAATGGAATAAATACCAGTTAATACCAACTTAAAGGAAATTTTCATCGGGGCCCCAGTTTATCAGAATGTATTTGTGAAATTGGGGCGAAACTGGCTACTATAGTTTCGCCCAAAGACATCTTTAGATAGGATCCATGAATGAAAAGGAAATATGATTTTACTTTGTTTTGTTATTTTCTCATTTTAAAGATTTGACATATTCTTACTTCAACACATACTGTTGCAAATTACGACATGCATGGCTTTAAAATGGATC
Organism: Morbakka virulenta; assembly: GCA_003991215.1. Lineage (NCBI taxonomy): Eukaryota > Metazoa > Cnidaria > Cubozoa > Carybdeida > Carukiidae > Morbakka > Morbakka virulenta. The sequence continues at coordinate 1,763,653 of RDPX01000070.1, read as the reverse complement.
ACAAAATTATGCATTTTTTATGGAAACAGCATGGGAAAATTGGAACAAATGCAACATTTACCCTGATACAAGGTAATATATGTATATACTCAATCTACAGACAGTACTGTTTCCCCCTTTGTGGGTTCATCAGTGCAGCACTGAGTTTCTGAGACATAACTTTCAGGCAATGTTGCCGGAGCAAGCACAGCTTAAGAAGTTATTGTGGGATCCTGTCAAAGTGCTCAAACTACACATGCGCAGTGAGCTCCGCATTACGCAAACGACAGGTTCCCATCTCAGATAGAGTGCTCAACCAAACTTTCGTAAGGGAGCGTAATTACTCAATCTACAGACTGTTTCGCCCTTTGTGGGATCATCAGTGCAGCATATATATCTATATATATATATATATAATATAAGTTGTGTTTAAAAAAATTCGGCAATAAAGTCGACTTTGCTTACGCCTGCCAGGTGTCTTTTTTAACCAAGGTTTGATTTTTCGTTTTTCTTTCAAGGCACTGATAATTCTTCTGTAATGTATCGATTCAATTTTTTTTCTAAACAAACGCTATTAAGACAGTCGCATTGGTACTGTAATTAAGATGGTTGATTTATCGATACGTTTAGGTAATCAATGAATATTTCTTTAATAACACTCGTCACAAAGAGTTTTGCTACTTGTTAACCAATATGCTAATTTTATATATCTAGTACACTGCTTTCAAACATTGTTGTCCAGCCGTTATTGATTTGCTATTGGCGAATTGTATGCCAAAAAATATTATTTTTAACAAAATCTCATACAAATATTTTTTAGCAATCTTTGTAAGTGTCAAACAAATTTGAAATGAAACCAAATTCTTAACAAAGCTTTATAATCATACATTAACGAAAGTTAGCTTAGTGCAGAAGTAGTTGATGTTATTTCATTTAGCAAATCATTGATGGAAACGAAGAAAAGTAAAAGGGCTGTTACTGGTACCAGCAAAACGTCACCTCCAAAGTCTAAATGATCAAAAAACATTATAAAGTTTCCCTTTCATCATAGGTTATATATGTGAATTATTGTGATTAAAAAGGCTTTCAATTTAAGTTTTAACGAGAGGTATATAAAATTTCATCAAGGCATTTTAATCAACACTATAAATTCTATGTATGTGTGCGTGCAGAGGGGAGAGTGTTTCTTAAAAATTTCAGCATCAGGAAGTTTGAGTTACTGATTTGATTTGTTTTCAATTTTGAATATGTGTGTGCATTTTTTAAAAGTATGTATTAACTTTCCAAAAATCAAGTTCAAAATTTACCTTATTAATGATGCAGCTTATTAAAACAAAAAAAAAATGATGAATTTAATTAACCGGGCGTAGAGGGAAAAGGCAGGGCGTTTTCGATCATGAAACAGTGAGAAATGAATGAGCGTATGGTTCACCAAAATGCAATCTTCCAGAGCGAGTCTTTATATCTATTCATTTATTTCACATAACGTCATTTTGAATACAAGTCTATCAGAAAATAATTAATGCATCAGAAGGAATGCAGGAATGCTGCTACTAACATTCGAAATTTTCCTGCAATAGATAAATAAAGTTTGATGGGATATAGGAATCTTCAATATTAAAAGTGGAAGGGGACGATTATCCGATAGCTAAGGGTACAGGCAAATTCACCGGAAATCTTTACGTAGAGAGGAGTTCATGTTTGGCACCACGTCAAATGTATTCAATCTTGTATCATAAGCAGATAGTAAAATTTACATATCTTTCCTGATTTTCATAGTAAAACGGAAGGAACAACTTAGGCCTGGACATCAGATATGTTATCTAATCACTAGATATGACCATTTGACGATCTCCTGTAACACTTAATCATTACATAATTAGTAGTAGGGGGAAAATCTGTAGGTTTGATTGAAGATTAAAAACATGCTGATACCATTTTCTAGGTTTTAGCAAAAATAAGAAGAAAAGGGAGAGAAAAAGAAGTGACAAAGTCAATGTCAACAAATTTTATTTGCATTTAATACGACCTTTTTTTATAACCTGGAAAGGAAGGCTCGATATTAATAGTAGGAACAAAATAGGTTTAAATGTGGAGTAGGTATGTAAAGAAAGTAAATATTGGGTTTCAAAAAAGTATCACTGTTTTCAAATGTACTCACAGCTGCATTAAATCTATAGTTAAGTCACCAGTTGATAACCTAGTTTACTGGAAACCCTGTGGGAATTCGTGCTCGAGATACAGTATTGGCCACAACGTTGTTATATTGTTGCTGAAAATATGGAAGTTCTTTAGTAGATCTAACACTATTTGAATGTCTCATGTGTCTGTACTGGATGCTATTTCAGTTCTTTGGTGGATCGAATCTGAAAGACCCCGACCAACATTTTACGACTGGTTATATCTCTGAATCAAACACTGTTTTAATGCTGACCTCAACACAGCTAGTAATAATAAATATGGGCCACTTACTTTAGCTCTTAATCAAAGTTTTACTAGTATTCTTAATACCACTGAAAAGGGTTGATATTTATTTGAAATCACCGACCCTATTGGAAGGTATAGTAGTGTTATAAGCAAGCTGACAATAACACTTGCACTCATATTGAAAATTAATAAATTACTCAAAAGTTAAGACTCTATTGACCTACCAATTCAGCATTTTAGAAATAAATTAGACATTGCATTTCCTGTATAGCTGAATTAAGTGTACAGATAGTTACCGCTGGAACTAGTCTTACGCTGTTGATGATTATTTTCCTCTTCGACATTTTTCTCCAAAGTTGCTAATATAGCGATGAAAAAATCTCATCAAGAAACTGACCAGCCTTTTCCCGTAAATCACCTTTATTAAGTAGTAAATTAAGAAGTCCTTATTCTGAAACCTGTCAGGATTTTTCACATTAGCTGATTTTACGTTTTGACAAATAGGAAAACAAAAACAATTTTTTTCGAAAGAGATAATACTACCCTTGGTTACACATTGAATAACAGTAAATCCTAAATTTGAAAAATCAAAATTTTATGCTTAAGGTTGGTTTCAATTTAACTATACTATGTTCTATATTATAATTTACAATAAAAAAGCATTAAAGCTAGCAAGGCAGACAAATTAATTTCTCTGTAAGTCGCCTCACTGAAAGCATACTGCATATGAGACACAGGTAAATCTGTTCTACACCAGCTTACTAAGAATCAATAAATATTATGGCTTTAGGAAACTGACAAATAATAACATTTTGGAGAAGTGGCTCTTTTTATCGGATGGATCCGAAGCACGATTGCTTTGATTTTTTGAATTTTTCAGTTGCCACTTTATTAAGGTTTTCATACAAACTATTGGCTCCTTTTATTCTGTTTTGATCGTGTAATTAAAGAATGGAGATTGTATATCCATGCATTTATCCAACCTTTCATCACGTAGAGCAGTAGGGTTGTAATCCTCAATATTTTGCTGAGCTGTTTTTTGATGTTCTAATTTCTGGTTTAGCCTAAAAAAGCCATTTAAAACAATTCAGAACAATACATTTGTTTATACTGTAGATAAGTTAATACTGTAGAGCATTTTCAAAGTTGAAACCCAAACAATGTAAAATCGCTCTTTTCAAAAATATTTTCTTTATACCAAGGTACTGAAATATTTTAAATACGTTTCATAATAATTTGATTTCTTAAATCAAGAATATTGGTATTTTTAGTGTATTAAGTATATGATACATCTCATTAAAGTAATGAATATACATTTGTGATCAACACATACTTTTGTTCACCCTTTTTCTGTTTTAGAATAATTGGAATGTAACCTCGAATTACTTTTAGACACAGTGACAAAACAGAAATTATGACTATATATTCTACTAGCACCTACGTTGTCTCAATATCACGATGATTTATTTACACTACTGACAAACCTTTTTGAATGTCAGATAGGAACCAGATACCTTATATTATATTATATATATTATATATATTATATATATATATATATATATATATATATATTATACCTACAACAACACAAAATGCCTTATAACAACAACAACAACATGTAATTCTTCAAGCTATACTCTAACTGTCTTTGGTAGCCTTTTTATCCTGTCATAATTTATTTAATCAATGACAAACATCAGTTTCCTTGTCAAGAGTACATGATTTGCAAATTTTTCATTACTGTAATACGATGCAATAAGAAATAAATCATTCTATTCAAATCAGCATGCATAAAATAGAATTAGCATTTCCAACAAAATATAACATTTTAAGCTGAAATTCCTCTTTAAAAAACCCATTAATGTTCAGCCATAAATTGTATTTTCATTTCACGTTGCCGCACAATTAAGAAAAATGGTTGATATTTGATTAGCTAAAATGCGGAAAAATTAAAACAAGAAAATACTCTTTCGTATTACGATAATGACATGTTTGAGCTATTTATATTGAACAAGTATTAAAGGATACAGCGCAAACAACAATAATGCACAAAAGCTCTTGCCTCTAGGCAAATATACAAATTTAAATATTTAATAGAGAATTGCTGAACTCGTACACGAGAATTTGAAATACAAACGGATAGCATATTCAAAACTGAATTTAGGATAACATGGGAAAGTATCTTTAGTAAAATAAGGTTCTCTTAGATCCACACTAGCCTTTTCTTCTATCTACAAATAAGAATACAACATATGTATATATTCGATTGCAAAATATAATAATGTAGAAAGAGGTTTGGGTTTTAGGAAGAAAAGAAATTGTAAAAGCTATAGTGAACTGCTATTAAATACAGCTTTAATCGGTTTTTAATTTTCATTTTCTCAGTTTTCAAATCAAGCTGATGATAGGGCTAAAATAACAATGACTTGAATCTCAAGATCTGTAGTGAAATTAAAAAATACGAAATCACGTGCACTAGAAATTTATTGCTAAAAAATTCCCACAGTTTAGCTTGAGAAGACATTACTTCAGAAAGTAACATATTGAAAATATAATTGGTACTGCCGCAGATAGTAAAATGCAATACATATAGAGGTTTGCTAATTAGCTGAGCTTTAAAATGAATTTTATTTCTCTGCAAGTTATGCCTATCGTGATAATAAGGGTATAATCCTGAATTTGAAATGAAAAATGTAGGAGTTGTTCTTTCACTAGCTTGGGCGACATAAAAAATTGAAATAAGACGTGCGTGGTCATAATAAACAAAAAAAAGTTTATATTAAATGCTCAAAATGAATAAAATAAAGTTAGCATCAAATGAACCTTCTACATGTGAATATTTTGCTTTTATTTCTGACATAACATGGTAGAAATTTATGCATCATTGACACAATACAAGGGAATTATGACCTTATTGTGTAAACATTAAATCATGTTTTCTTAAATCAACTGTTATTTGACAGCTACGTTTGGAAAATCTACTACAATCAGAAAATTCTAAATCATCTTTATTTATTTAGGAAATTTAAAGGACACTGTTCTGTCCACTTTATCCACCAGGATTCTAGCATCTCACACACCTAAAAACAAGACTGATCGTAGGGTTTTGCAAGTGAAGAAAACATTTTGTCAAGAGCCAGCTGCGTTTTTGCTTTGTTTTGTTGGGCTTTGTTTACTTCAGGATGAATTTAATTAGATCCAAGTAAAATTTCTTTACTTGATAGCCTTCCTGGACCTTATTAATTTTTTTGTACGAGATTCTACTTATTTTTATTCAACCATTCGATCATTACTGCACCATAATGCAGTTTTATTTAACACCAAGCCATGAGACCTGGAATCAAACTGCCATTCTAGCTGATTACTCCACTGGCAACTAAAATTGCTTTTTTTTATTTCTAACATCTAATTTAGATAATAGAAATAGAATTTTAAATACCTTCAGGTCATCTGAAACAGAACTGATACAAAAGACCTGTACTCCCCTACATGTGCAAGCGGTTTATTTATCTTGTAAAGCAGAGGATCTTGTTTCTCTAAGTCAAGCACGTCCTTAATACCTTAATATGACATTATATTCAGAATTACTGTGCTTCATATTTTGTGAAGTGACGCACTGATACTGTATTAGTAACGAGTTGTATCATCCGCACAAAGGAATGACATTCTTAATATACTCGAGAAAATTATTTATTAAAAAATAACATTGCTGACAGGGATGACAGGGATGTTATCGAGGTCATATATAGTGAATGGCTCTTGAGAAGAAATGACTGCAACAAAACATAGTAAGGTGCAATGGTAAGGTCCTTTACATCCAAAAAGTAGGAAGGCCTAGAGTTTTGAAGAACCATTTTAGGTTCATCGGAGAATTGAGGTTTCAACCAGTGAATATGATGAGCAGTTAAATCACCACACCTTACTATAAAAAGAGATAAGTGAGCTTATCTCACTTATCTTAATTCAATTAAGAGCAGAGAAGCCAGGGAAAGAGGGAGATAAAGAGGACAATTATATAAATAGTAAAATAAATCAATTAAAGATTGAAGCAGATAAAGTAAAGTGAAATTGAACCATATGAATTGGTAAAGTCAGTGCAGATATATTTTATAAGATATATTTTAAAACTTAGTCTCACAGTTGGCATGAAAATAAGATTACGTTCTGTTAGAACAGAGTTTCATGTATACCTACCCTTTATTTTTTGAGAATTTTGAATGGTCCTTTTCTAAACTTGGTCATTTTATTTGATGTTATTTATGGTTATAATTTCTGTATACATTTTTCGACAGGGGCAAGTTTAACAACACTGCAAATATTTAAAATTCAGGATTGAATGAAAAAGAGAATAGTTATAAGCTTGTGTATTTTTCTCAAAAGTAATAAGCTGGGGTGTTTTTTGGAACTCGCCTGTGTATATACAGTATATAGCTGCATATATAAGTATTTGTATGTGCGTATCGTGGTAAAATACTAATAGTATCACAACATAACTATAATATATAAATATACTATTGACAGTTCATTTGTATTCAGGAGAAAGCTCAATATTTGTAAAAACAAAGCCAAAATAGGAAAGTTGAGGAAAAACTAGTTTCATGAGTAACTAAAAGGTTTACATAGTTAACCACCATCAGACACACGAGAGTAGTTAAATACAGAGCAGTTCTGTAATACACAAGTCACACATTCTATAAGTTCATAAAGACTATTCTTTGCTCTTGAAGTTTTGTAGTTTTAATTTAGATTAGGATTTGTAGAATGTCTAAATTGTGTTTATATTAGAAACTGTTCTGAATGTAACCATCTCGCCTGTGGCTGATGGTAGTAAATGGATGCAAAAATTAGTTGCACAAAAATGTAGCTATTCCTCAAGTTTACTGTATATACGTATATCTATACATATATTTAACTGTACTAAAGCCAACATTAGCTTTCATATTTAACCAGTTTATGTGCTATCCAGAATGTGTTTGACTTAACATCTGTTTGTCTTCAGCTGTAATGAAATTAGCACAATATCCTGAACATTAATTTCACATTTTGCAAATAAACTGGATGATGTCTTAATTTCCTTTTATGTATTGGTATGTACAAAAAGGATTTTTGTTATTTTCATTTGCTCTTCCCAATTAATGATTCAATTTGACATATAAACTGTTAAAAATGGTTTTCATAACGAGCTAAATACTTAAAACAAATACGATTTTCTCTATAAATATCAGTTTTGTAAAAGTTCTTTACCATGATGACCAAGATAGTATCTCGATAACTAATGCATAAATCAGGATTAGACAGAAAATTCCTAAGCTGATCACATATTTTGCAAATAATTTTCTATCTCATTAAAACTGTTTTGTTCCAGTCTGTGCCATTTTCAAACTGTACAAATAAATGAACACTCTATTTAGTCTTACAATCTATAATGGTCTTTTTGACAATTTTAGGAAGTTAAAAACTTGAAAAATTTTTGTGTTCATAGAAAAAAAGCTTTTTTTAAAACTGCTCCATGAATACATGAATCGGATGATCTCCGGCTCGTAGTCGTTTGTATACTTACAAAATACTCTTAATTCATATTTTCATTAGGTTTGTGCGAATCATTAAATTTTTCAAAACAATGGTAGTCTAATATAAAAAATGAAGTTAAGGCTGCATGTGTATATGCAATATATCGACTTACATTTAATTAAACATAGTTGTGAACTTTGGCCTATTATTAATAAATAGTCAAGGACAGTTCCTTGTCAATGTATTATAGTATAGGCATATTCATTTTTTGACTTTTTGCCAAACCATTCAAGTAAATTAAAACATTTAATGATTCCGGCTATATGAAATACAATCCAGGATGGAGCTCAGTTTACTATTCTGTTGGCTTTCTATTTCCCAAAATTAAAAGATAATAACGATTCCTCAGTATATACCTGCTAAGGTGGATTTTAGAAGCTGCCTTTGACAGTACTAATTTATTGTTATTTACAAGCGGCTACCAGATGCCCTCATGTGTCTCAAATAAATATACCGTCTCCTTTGTAATTTCTGTTTAATTTTTTTTGTTCTTTAAAATATCGTGAAGGGAAGCAGAAAAATACTTTTGAAGTGTACCTTGTTGTGTCAGTGCCTCTTAATGAGGAGTTGTCATTTGCAAATGGTGATTTAACTGAGGGCACTTACTTCGGCTTTACAATGTTTTAGCACTTAAAAACAGCTGTAATAATATATTCAGTAAAACTAGCCTAGATTGATGTTTTTTTCTGGAGATCAAAAGAGAGTAATGCAAGTAGACAGAAAACCTACATCCCATTGCTTTACAAGCTCAAAAACATTTCAATTTAACATGAATAGATACATTGTATTTGTTTCTTCAAACCCAGCAATAATCCCTTCTCATAGTCGGTCTAATTAAAAAATTTAAACAAGCTATGCATTAATAGTTGTTTATCCAAGCAGTTTTACTTAACATTAATTAACAAATTCATAATTCTGGTAATTTTTTCCTACTTTACTAGTTGTCTTCAATATTTTCATATTTGCGACATATTATGAGACTTGTTCAAAATGTGAACTTTCCCATTTTTTTGCATTTTACCCCCTATAAAATTGGTTTTGAAAGTTTTAATCCTTTAGAATAATTAAGAAAAGTTTCAAAGTATCATACACTAACAGTCAAGAGAATATTCAACATTTATACAAGATACATAAATCCGGTTAAACCAGATGCATATTCAAACTTTAAGTAAAAATTTAAGTAAAACAGCTTTCCCTTTTCTTTCAGGGTTTGAAAACTTTATTACTGGAGATTAAATACAGAACTTAGATCAATCCAAATCATCTAAGAAGGTTTTTCGTGGTTTATGCTTATGCTTTAACTAGTTTTGCTCAGAAATCATTTTTAGGTATGTCTTTATTTTACCTTGGAGTTTCCTTGTCATCAGATACTGATATGCAAACTGCAGATTTCTGCTTATCAGAAAAATTCAAACTACTTGAAGAATCTCCTTGCATGCTCACCATGTGTCCTATTCAACATAATATCGACCTTCATTGGCAAATACTGATTAATTAGTAAGTTCACTGTAACAAGAACATCAATTGCTAGGAGTACCTCGTTACCTGATTTTTATTCTTATAATCTACTAATTTTGTACTTTAACTCCTTCTTTTCCATACTTTTCCGTTCTTTCTCTAAATACCTATTATTATCATTATCATTATCATTATCATTGGGTGTTTATACAGTCGACGCTCGTTATCTCGAACATTCGCTATTTTGAACTTTCACTATGTCGAACTATTTTTCCCGTTCCCTTGAACTCTTCAAGCAACTCCAGGCTAAAAAACACTCGTTATCTCGAACTCCGGTACCTTGAACTTTAACTATCTCGAGCCAATTATTTGGTCCCTTGAACTATTTTTCGCTCATTATCTCGAACTTTCGTTACAATTTCATTTGAAAATCGAATGAAAAACGTCCTATTTCTAATGTTCGAAATGTAGAATTCTTTTAGGACAAGCTTATGGTATTTTTCGTTCTTTCAAAATGGCAGCCAAGAGAAAACCAGCTGTGAAAACCTTAGCTGAAAAATGTCAGGCTTTAAAGCACTTGGAAAAAGGCGATTTAAATAAAGATGTTGCAGAAAAATATGGGGGTGCCAAAGAACACTGTTTAAAAACTTGGGTTAAAAACAAGGAAAAGCTACTCTCTGCAATGGAAAAATCTTTGAACAAGCGAAAAAAAATAAGGTAAAGCAATTACGCCGATGTAGATAATGTTGTCTTTAAGTGGTTCTTGTCTCAACGATACCAATCGATGGAACGTACATTAAAGAAAAAGCGATGAAGTACGCAAAGGAGTTAGGCATGACAGACTTCGAAGCTTCAGATGGATGGCGGGTATTAATTTTCGGTAATTTAACCCTAACTCGTGGTATTTTTTAAAATTTATAGGGAATTTTTAAAGCTTCATGGAAATTTTGTATTTGGCGGATACGAATTTTCGCGAAATCGGCCAAAATTCGCGGAACGTGCGAAAATTAGTACCTGAGAAAGTTTCTACTCCTAAGGTAAAAAAATTTCATGTATATGATTTACTACGACTTCAATAAATGTGAATGCCTCGACTCAACTTCCCTTTTCTTCTTTGATGTCCAGAGAAATCTCTTTGAATTTCATAAATGACGTGATCTTACAAACTGATTTTGATTTTTTTCACTCAATTTCAAAACTTTCACTATCTCGAACTTTCACACGATTTGCATCCGTTATCTCGAACATTCGCTATCTCGAATATTTGCTGTCTCGAACTTTTTCGCCGGTCCCTTGAGAGTTCCAGATAACGAGCGTCGACTGTAAATATAAAAGTGAGATTGTTTGTTTGTTTGTCTGTTTGAAATAAATTTATGAGAAAACTACTGAATCTAGAAAGCTTAAATTGGGAGTGTTAGTTTATCTTTATACGGGGGAGGATCTGAGATATAAAAGGCTGACTTCGGAGGTCATATTCTGGGGCCTGAAAGGAAACGGCCAATTCCATTTTCAAGGTGAAGTAGCCCTCCAGTCAAAAATTTGAATAAAATTAAAAATATAAAAATTTCAAGATTATTTTTGATAAATAAATTTTAAAAAAGACCAAAACCTAACAATATTAAAATTTTTTGAAAATAAGAAAGTTTATTTACTATCAAGTAATTTCCTTGTTCGTACAAATCCTCGGTTTATTTTTCTGGTGAGGATTCCCGCCTCTCATGCAGAAGACTAGTGTTCGATTCTCCGCCGGGGAGGACGTTCATTTTTGTTTTTTTAATCTTTTTATTTTTGCCAATGTATTACCACACTTTTTATTTGAAGTTCTAACGTTATCTGTCGTAAGATTGTTAAAGTACCTATTATTTCTATACCACACCACAAGTGTCAAGGGAGTTGTAGCTCTTTGAACTGAAATGGTCTACCATCAAATTTCTAATCGAGCAATACCTTACAATTGTCTTGATAGGGCCTTTTTAGCCTACTAAATTGCACTTTTTTACCCAAGCAACGCCCGGTACTTCTGCTAGCCTTTTATAAAGTAGTCCAATGTCAACAGTAAACTCAATGACATGGTAAATCCTATCATATATCACATACCACATGATAGTATTGACAAAGTTGTTTTCCTAGAAATACCTACCTTTCATTAGGTGTAAACTACTATTCCGTATATACATTTGTGTCTTTTATCAGAAATGATGCCAGTGCTCTTACATCATTTGTCAACACATCTCTTTAACAAAAGATGTAGTTCAGATACGTATTCATATTGGCTCTTTTGATATTCGACTGGAAATATTTGACCCAGATGTCCTACAAAGAAGATTGGTGATAAGGATAGGAGTGGGGATTGGATGGTTTTTCTACATTGTTGTGGAAAGATCATGCTTTATTGATTTTGGTAATTTGATTGATCATATTGCGTCAATTTTGTTACAGGTTAACGTTTGGACACTCAGAAAGTCCTATCTATGCTTCACAATTTAGAATACCAGTATATTAAAAGATACTAAAAACATCACGTATTAGTCTTTTGCAGACGAATACGATTCGCACTATTTGAGAAATTTGATACATTCACAAAATACAATACATACAGAAGAGTCCTTAGAAGAGTAAAAGGTTTTTGGGGGACTTTTCCAAGAGGTATGGTAAGGCAGTTTTCAAAGCTAGACCTAGTAATGTTGATTAAGTATTCTGAGAGTGTGTGTCTGTTTGTTCTTTGATCAAGTTTAATTTTTTTTGAACCTTCAAATGCAATACGCTAAAGATACTCAAGGAATATAGTAAAACGCAATGAAGCAAAAGTACCTCTTTATTAAATACTAGTCACAAGATAAAAAAATGCCGCTTCTTAGTCGAGGTGATAGTCCATTACCCCTTATTGCTATTGAGTACCTGAATTATAATAAGAATTTTGGAGTTGTAGAAACTATAAATTGAACACATTCTAAAAATGTCAAAAAATAATGTTGGGCTTAATTAAATCAGCTTCGAATATGGTTGGAATTCCTACACTTTGTGTGCTTCGGAGATCCGTTTATGTTGGGCTGGCTTTTTTTAACTGAGTCCGTCAAAACTGTTTTAACCAGCGATTCCTACAAGAAAACATAGTAAAATGATTTTGAGTTTTGTACAATTAATCTGAATAAAATATAAATTTTGATGCTCAAAATATACAAAACTTCTTGATATTCTGTTGGATCTGGCTTATTGAAGAGTATGCCAGAATGCATGAAAAATGACCAACTCTGAGTATGAAATTTGGTGCATAGGGGTTATTTAGGCATCAGCTTTTGTAACCCCTTTTTGTACCCATCTGAAGAAATGCTAGAGTTACACTAATAGTATCTTCAATTTTTTATGGTTTAAAATCATTTAAAGCATAAAGTCATTAAGTGTATGGAACTGTCACAAAAAAAAGCAGAAAAAATATTTAAGCCAAAAGTTAACTTTAGATTTTACTTTAGATTTTTAGACAAGACATTTAGGTCACAAAAGAGGAATGAATTCAGAACCCAAAATGTTCCAAAAACTCTCGGTTATCTAAGACGATTTTATTACTTTTACTATTATTACTATTATTACTATAGAGTCATGAACAAAAGTTTAGGACCAAATAATGAAAATAGCCGAAATTTGATTTTGCATCAGGTTGCATCAGCCAGTTGTCCTGATTGCATCATATCAACTGTTGTAATTTTAGTTGTTCTTTGAATGGTATCTTAGCTGCTGTCAACACCTCGATCTGATTTTTGCCAAGTTTTTTAAATTTGGAGAATAGCTGAAATAGGGCAAAAAAAGTCCCGGACGGCCGTTCAGAAGGCCCAGTGAATAGCCCTACGCAGTCAAAAGTTGACAGAAAGCAGCATTGTGAAAAAAATTGAATGTGAGCAAGTCAGCCATGCTTCAAAGATCGTCAAGTACGAAGAATTAGAAATCTACGAGGATGGAAAGGATGGAAGACCTAGAAGCACCACCAAGCACGATGACATCTTGATGAAAAGGATGGTCGTCAATTCTTCGACAAGTTCCATGAAGAAAATCAGGGCAGAACTGCTTCGGATGCAAAGTGAGTCATATGACAGTATCTCGTTGTTTTTCGAAAGAATTTAATTTGAAATTCTACCAACTGGCAAGAAAACCGCGGGTTACACCTACAATGAAAGTCAAGCGCTTGCAATTTGCATTGAAACATCTCCACTGAACGAATGCAAAGAGGAGCAGGGAACTATTCTCAGGCGAGCCTATCCTTCAATAGTTCGCAGTTCGCAAGCGCCAAGTAAGGAGTCTAGCTGGCAAGCAATATGATGATTAATATACGATATCGACGATGAAACATCCCCCTAAGTCTGATGATTTGGGGGGCAATGTCCAAGAACGGGGTCGGTGGTCTCTACTTTTTGACCCCAGGAACCACTATGAAAAGACCAAAGTATGTCGAGTTGTTGTCAGACAAACTCAAACTTCACATGGAAGTCCATAACTGCAATATTCTCATGCAGATTGGAAGGCTATGCCATCGTTCCAAAGTTGCAACCAAGTTTCTGGCTGCAAACAAAGTCAAAGTGCTCGAAAGGCCGGGAAATAGCCCTGACCTCAACCCAATTGAAAATTTGTGGACGATATTGAAAGTTAAAGTGCAGGAACAACAACCGTCAACTGCTCCAGAGTTGGCTAGAATGATAAAAGAATTCTGGATTAGAGAAATCTTGAAGGAGTATTGCCAAATTTCAATAGACAATATGCCGAGGCGCAAGGAGGTTGTAATCAGAAACAAGGGAGAATATACAAAATATTGAATTTTGGACAGTTGAATTATCATGAATAGCAAAATTGGATATAATGACATATTTTCTGTACATTTTGGAGATTTTATGAAAAATAAAGCTAATTGTCCTGTTTAAATGTGATGATATTGTCATTTTCGTGAAATTTTGAGCTTGGTCTCAAACTTTTGTTCATGACTGTATTTACAGGATAGCCAAATGATATAAGAAATTCAAAAAATGATATATACAAATATATACAGTATATACAAGTTCTGTTCTTTCATTGATTCCAAGATAAGAAATAAGGGCAACTGTCTTGATGTGACAACAGTATTCTATGCAAAGAGAGACGGTAGAATTAAAAAAACGCATTAACAAGGTAAAAGCGTTAGGAGTTAGGTACTCCCTATCTTACTACGAAGAACAAACCTTTTTGAAAGCACATTTACCAATTGATTGTAATTAGGAGCCCCTAGAAAGATCCAGAGAAAATGACAAACCAAACAGCCTCCGTGATAAACATTTTTATAAAAGGAAAAAGCGCCTAGCCAGAGTTAACACGTGAATTGCTTGTGCATGGTAATTAAAGCAGGTTATTAGATCAGTTTTTTATTGAACGACATTAGTTACGTTTTTGCAACATTAAAAGAAATCAACCACCTTCTTCTCCAAGTCTCTGGCAACCTGAAAATAAGAGTCCAAATTTTGCAAATGCCTGTCTTTCTTATGTTGAGTTGCTTTGTGGTTAATGCTAGAGTATCAGCAATAATGTTGACGAACTGAGCAAGTTATCAGAAAGATTATTGACGTGAAAAAGGAAGAGAGATGTATCAAAAAGAAAACCGAGGCTGGAAGATTTATATTCATTAACACAATAAAAGATCTTTAAGACTAGCCCTACAGTTATGATGGCAGAGGCAAAAATCCAATCAGCTATTTAATGAGTGTCCGAAAAAGAAAAGAAGTAAATATTCGAACCCACCATTTTGACTAAGACAATCAGCAAGCCCACTAACTGGGACCAGTGGTGATAACAGTTGTATTAACCTGAGCAAAACCAGGGACTAGTTAACACAAATTGCCCTCATGAAAGGAAGTATTGAGATAGCATTACCTTCACCGTATTTATCGAATTTCCATCTAAAGAAGGGTTGCCAAGTAGGGCTAAAAAGGCCTTCCTCCCCATGAGAGAAACAAATCCTCCGGGGAACGACCTGGTATTTAAAGGTTTCGCTGTATATGCCAATCAATTAATTAAATATAATAGTATTGCTTGTCATAAAATTAGGTTTTCTTTATATCTTGTATTTGCGAATTACAGTGTCATTTTCATAATTTTTCCTATTGTTACTATTGTTCTCGAAATCTGAGAGTGATATCGCCAAAAAATAGTCCCTTTTTGAAAACAATATTCTAGTATGTGTTTAATAAAAATATTCTTCGTTATTTTCCTGAAGTGAATACTCAGTTGCTGCTAATTTAATAGATAAGCTATTAGATAGTCAGTAATAAAAATTTGGCCTGTTGTAGTTAAAAATGGCCACAATTTAATAACTTGCATAAAACTGTTTTTGATTCTTTGATTCTTCAAGGTGCTAGTTGTCTATTTTCCCTTTTTACTATTATTTGACTTTTATCCAAATTTAATTTCCTATTTTACATAAAATAAAACATAATTAAGTATCGTCTTTTGTTTGCATTTGTTGTCGATGTTCTTGCATTGTTTGGATTAATTTTTAAAACAATCCCAAAAAGAGAAATAAACCTGCTTTAGAATTATTGACGAAAGTACAGTAGTTAATAATAAAAGAACATTATATGACAGGGTTTGAATAACTTTATTTGCGCTTCAAAGGAACAAATTAAGAAAAAGTGAATACATTTTTTGTAATGCAAACTTTTCTGGCTCAGTAAAGTGGCTCAGTTTTAAGAAAAAGAAGTATTGAGCTTAGTTTAATGAGAAAGTTATTTTCAAAGTCTTTCTATAAAGTTAAAGTTTTTTTTAACTGTAACCATTTTCCCTTTGGTTTAGGACTAGTTCACTGTTCTGATTTATAAATTCAGGAAGGGTAAAAGAATACTTTGTTTTGTCCCCGTCGACAGTCTTCCTTAATAATTTTTGTTTTTAACAGGTATTTTTTAGTGTATTTATTTCTTTATTTAATGTCTTAAATCTTTCTCGTGCTTTACCTTTGCAAATCTGGAAAACAAATTAGACAAAATCCCTGTTGTACTTTCGTTGTTCATTTGTACAAATGTCTTATTAAGAAAATCTTATTTCATGTTCATTTACTTTTAAAATTTCATTGTTTTGATTTCTCTAGTTTTATCTTACGTCTGGCGTTCGTTATGAATAGATACGTTTGAAAAAGAATTTCAATATTAGGACAAAATACCAAAAAATGTTTGTCTTCTGTCGGAGCCTTTCACAAAATCACATTTCGCACAAAGTTTTTATCTTTAGCAAATCAGTGCATGCGAAGGCTGATTTATTAGCACATATTGCTACATATGTAGAGCAGAAAACAAAAAGAGTTAAAGAAAGTAGGTACCAATTATGAATGCATAGAAACATTTTAGGGTTATCAAGGAGTCAAATGTGTTACCTATAACATATGGTCATTTGCAGGATTAAAGGGAAAATATCACTGGATATTTAAAACATGACGCCACAAAACGATACAAATACTTACCAGGTTGTGTAAGCTGCTGGAGGCAGATTGGAAGACCACCCCGATGAGCTCGATCCGGCCCCATGAAATGGGAAACAAACCTCCCCTCACCGCCTAACAAATGATTATCTATAGCTCACAGTAACGCCCTCTAGTATGTATCTGTGACCTGAGTAGGTTGTAGCGAGAATATTTTTCCCAACTGCAGGGATGTCGAAGACGTACATTTCCTGGTTGGTTTGTCATGGGTGAGATAGAGCCAGCAGTTGTTATCCTACCACAAGCAGGATCACTCCTTGTGGGTACCTATGCACACCAGCAAGAACGACACTGAAAAGCACAAGCAACCCACAAGCAAGGCAGATCGGTTTGGAAAGAAACCAGAAATAATAAGTCTTTACTTACCACCGGGGACGGCAGAACGTCCAAAAAAACTCCAAAGCGACGACGAACCAGATTCAAAATCACTTGAAGGACGAGATCGATTTCTTCCATGGTACGGAAGAACAGCTTGAAACGAAGGCTATTCGTTACCAACCAATCAGGAAAACCTGTCTAATCAGCATCCAGGCGTCACCACGTGGAGGTTGCCTTCTTGGACACCCACTTACCACAGTACTAATTAAGTGTTATCACACCTAATATTGTTTGCCTCAACAAAACATATCTAAACTCTTTTTATTGTATTTGTTTCGACAATATTAATTTCATAAGACGACGACCTCTAGCTTGGTTGCAAGTGCAACTACAAAGAAATCATTTGGGTTACTAGTTCAATTCCCCAAGCAGGAGAACATTAAAACCTGACAGGCAAACGTTGGTTTGAATAAACGGTATAATACACTAAAATTATTTGGTATGTATATAAAACACACATAAAATATCTTATAAAGCCACTTCCCAAAGTAAGAAAGACAAAAAAACCCTTAAAATGCTTATAAAAATATATATTCTAAGCAGCTCGACATCAGTTATTTGATGATTACAAGAACATAAAACTTTATAATTAAAAATATCTCTAGTAACCTCATGACTCCTATTATCAACCAAAAATTCTTAACACATGAAAGATAATCTGATACATTCTCAGGTGTACATCTGTACAGCCAACATTACACTGAAGCTCTTTTCATAGGTCTTCGTTTAATATAATATTCCGTTTGGTCTTTCAAATATTGTAAACCAATTGTGGCGATTGTTATCTATCTTCTGATAAAAAACTTATTCTACCAGGGTTTTTTGTGTATATTGTACCATGACGTCACTTTCAGATTTCTTGTAATTTTTCTGTCTCGGAGGTACTAATGCTTCCTGTATTAAGGTTTTCAAAACATGGATTTACATACTATGATAAATAGTTCCTGCACATAATCCTAACACATATTATAAGGCTTCTTACCCAACGTTAGAGAGCTGAGTATACATTTTTATCAATGAATGACTAAACAGACACACTTGACTTGACTTGGTCAGGCAATGGTGTAATTTTAAATGGTAATATGACAATTTTAGGACTTCAAACTATGATTAATGGCACAGAGGCATTCTCAGGGTCACATTGTTTGAATTTTCTAAATATTTAAATACCATTTGAGCAATGTATAAAAGTCCTTTTGGATGTGACATAAACTTGCTATTCCATCACTCCTGCATTGTTGTCAACCATCATTTTCAACTCATTTTAACAGCTTTAAAAAGAGCCTGGGAAAAAAAAAGTTAGCAAAGGGCAAAGTGTTAAGATTTTAAACAATTCTTGTATATTAGACTTTCAGTTAAAGGCCCTGCATAAGGACAGTGAAAAATTAGGTTTGAAATTCTGGTATTAATATATTCTTGTTTGGTTTGAGATAGAATTATGGATAACCCGTTTGCCAAACAGATAACTAATTTATTACTGTTACTTTTATATATGTTGTTTAAGGAATATGGCTGTAAGAGTGAATCCCAAAGTACCACTTGATGTTCTGACATAAGATTTTGTTCGAGGATTGTACAAGCAGGCTAAGAATGTCGGACATTTTCAATCTGAACGAAGACTTTTACTCTCATAGGGCCAGTGCGTATGTATGTATGCAGAAAAAAGTTTATTGACGGTTTCGAGTGTTAAAAAATTGTTGATTAGATACGTTCATGAAATTTTGAATGCACGTAGGCATAAGAGATAGAATTTGTCTCTTTTTGTATTTTTCTAATATTATATTAAATATTTTTTAACAACGAGCTTATAACATATATCCATCGTTGTGTTTGTGATCTATAGTTTGTAGGAGCAAAGGTAACTATAAGACGTAAATTTTTAAAGTATTTCTAGTGGCGTACTTACGATATGGGTGGATAGGGTCACACTCAGAACTCCTTCGAAGCCGGTTCATCAAGTTGTTGAGTTCCTATTTGATCCGAGCGAAAAAAGGTAACCACTAAAGACCATTTAAATATAGTATTAAAGTTACATATTCCTAAACATATGTACCAGGGAGAAAGAATAACAATTCTAGGCTTGTTCAAGACTAACTGGCTAAAGGAAATAACGCTACTTATGTTACTAATGTCATAATTTCCATTCAGATAAAAGTCCTAGCTTACCCTCAATGGGGGTTTGCAGATTTTTAATTCATTTGATTTTTAACCTCTAACAACATGACTGAGAATAATCGTACTGCAAGTGCGGGTAACCATTTAATAGCTTAAATAAGAAAGATTTATCCTTTAAATAGTAAGACACAGAGCACAGCTGTCTTCATTTCAAGATCTTGTTAAATAAGCAAATAAAAAAGACAGCTACAGCAACATAGAAAACCAATAATAATCAAGGAGGACAGCACAGTACCACACAATTAACATGTAGAAAATAGGAACTTTAATAGAAATAGAGGCAAAGGTTGATTAGTCTCGCATAGTGAGATGGATAAGTGATAATGATGAATAATGTTTAAGAAAACTGTGAGCTAGCTGACGCAGAGAGACAAAACAGATAGAAAAAACACATTACGACAAAGGAAGCAATATGCATGCCGGATGAGGTTGTACGAAGTCAGAGGATAAAGATTTCGATTCCAAATCCAGATTAACATTATTAGAATAGTTATCCGGCAGCATAAAGCTAAAACTGAACTCTCAAACTATATCTGGAAGTCAAAATTAAATAATTAGCCTTTACAAAGAAAAGATCATCACTTAAGAAATACCATCAAACAAAAGACTAAAGACTTTTACCATAGATGTTTAAAAAAAAAGGTGATTTTTAAAGCCAATAATGAAGAAAATACAGTATTAACATTGTCAAAGATAGCTGATTTTAGATCATAGAGGTATTAGAAGATGATGAAAACTAGTGGAAAGCTATGGGCACTTAACATAATACAAGTTTAGAAAGAACGCAACAAGAGATGTGTACTCTTTATCTTGTTCATTATTATGAGTTTAATGCATACTTGTGGCTGCAAATCTGAGCCAGATAATTATTATTATTATTACTGCTACTATTACTATTATTATTATTAATACTACAATTACTATTATTATTATTACTACTACAATTACTATTATTATTATTACTACTACTATTACTATTATTATTATTATTACTTCAACTATTATTATTATTATTATTATTATTATATGAAAAGGATTTTGCTGATTTACAACCGGTCTTTGTCTGGCACCGGGGCCTCTCCGAGGCCCTAGGGTCACCAGATCATCTAATCTGACTTGTCAAGCACCTTTCTCAAAATATGTGCACTCCCTAGAAGAGCTGCCTTCTGTATCGTTTCAAACGACAACCCGACGCCTACCATGGCAAGATAAGGGACGAGCCTCTCTGTTACGGACCCGNCGTCCCAGAGGCGAGATACCTCTCGAGCCAATTCCGAATATTTATGAATTTTCTCCTCTTCCTTGGCTGCAGTTCGGGCATCACCTGGGACAGCAATATCTACGAGGATACACTCCTTTTCTTTCTTTTTTATAATTATTGTATCTGGTCTTCTCGCTTTAACAAATCTATCAACATGGACATTTAAGTCCCACAAGATTTTAACATTTTCATTCTCCACCACACTTTCTGTTCTGTGTTCATACCATCTGTCTGAATGTGGTAGCCCATGCACTTTCATGATACTCCAGTGTACAGCTCCTGCAACGCGGTCGTGTCTCCCTTTGTATACTGACTGTACCAATGCGCTGCATTCGCTGATGATATGCGACACTGTCTCGTCCTTTTGCCCACACAATCTGCACAGCGCTGATTCTCTGGTGCGTTCAATTTTGGCTTTCCTGTAGTTGGTGCGGAGTGCTTGGTCTTGAGCTGCCACTAGGAGACTCTCAATTTGACGCTTCAAGCTACCTCTCTTCAACCATTGCCAGCTTAACGGGGATGCAAACTCTTTTGTCTGCCTCACATGTTGCCCGTGCATCGCCTTGTCCTGCCACCCTTCTTTCGTCTGTTGTTTCTGCTCCTTCCTGAATGTTTTTCTTTCACTTTTGGATGGTCTTTTCACATACATTTTGACTGCTCCCATGATGTCAGAGCTCTTATTGGCGATGTATTGGCTTAGGCTTTCTTCTTCATATTTCACGGTGTCATAAATTATTACTATTATTATTATTAATCATTATTATTATTATTACCACTACTACAACTATTATTATTATTACGTCTTATCTCTTTTTCGTTTATTTGTGCATTGTTTTAGAACTTCATAGCACCAAATTATTACCAATAACCTGGGATAATAGGCCGTGATGTATTCTGTCTTAAATAAAGATAACTGGTATGTACTATTTTTAAACTGACAATGTTCTTCTTAAGATATGGGCAGTGCTGTTTAGCACTATTTTTACTTATTTTTCAGTTCCTTTTTTGATCATACAAAGCGCCCCCACAACGACAGGAATTGTTTTCGTCTTCATTTTCCACATTCGTGATACTTCAATTTCCAACTCTTTGTATTTGCTTAGTTTTTCAAATTCTTTTGCCGATATGTTGTTGTCTTATGGTACACTCATGTCAATTAATTGACACGTTTTATTTAGTTTGTCTTTAATAAGGATATCTTGTCTGTTAGCCTGGATAGTCCTATCAGTTCTTATGGGGAAGTACCATAATATAGCTACACTGGGCTTGTCTGCGACAGCTAAAGGTTTGTGGTCATACCACTTGTTTTTTGTTTTAATGCCATAGTGGTTACAGACTTTCCAGTGAATGTATTGACCGACACGATTTTGTCTGTTGATATACACATTCGGTGTAAGGATCGAGCGGCCTGAAATGAGATGGTCAATTGTTTTTGCGGTTTTGTTACAGAACCTACACTTTTTATCTTGACCATTATGGATTACATTCGCCTGGTAATTCCTAGTGAAAAGTGCTTGATCCCGAGCTGCGACTATAAACCCTTCGGTCTCCGCCTTCAGACCAGTACTCCTCAGCCACTGATGAGTGTCTGATAAATCAACATCAGCTTTTTGTCTTCGACGTGGGTACTGACCATGCAAAGGCTTTGACCTTCAGGTACTGTCGATAACCTTTTTCCTTTTTCCCTTGCCATCTTTTTTAGCTTTTGAGCATTTTCAGTGTTTTTCTTTTCTCCTTCAAACTCAGCTTCCAAATCAATTTCCAGTTCTCGCGCAAACAATTTATCAATAGTTTAACAACCGAGTGAGAGGCTTTCTGATTCTCATGAACATCCACTAACTGGAGATTTCAATCCTCTGACAAATCTAAATACAGAAAGAGACCGATTGTTGAAATTTTAAAAGAAAGCTCAAGTTGAGTCAAACCTCTTCCACCGGGTTTTCTAGAAAGTTAAATACGTTCAACATTGGCTTTTGGATGATGCATATTGTATGTTGTAAGTAATTTCCTAATCTTAGTATCTAATCTTTTAATCTCCGTTAGATTCCAGTCAACAATGATAAAGCTATACGTGATTACTGGAACAGCCAAAGTGTTATAGGCTGTGACTCGATTCTTTGAGTTTAGCTCTGTCTTGAATATAAATCTAGCCCTTCTAAGCAATTCCTTTCTAAGCTTCTGTTTCATTGAAGCGTGTTGGATTCCATTTGACTCGTCAATGCCTAGGTACTTACGAACACTCTCCTTCTCAAGATCTTTAATCATGGTTTCTTCATCTGATGTGACATTGTTAGTTGTCACCAATTTCCCTTTCTTAAAAGTAGCATTGGAGCAATTACTCAACCCAAACTCCATTCCTATATCGTCGCTGAAGTCCTTCACTATCCTCAACAGTCCTTCAAGTTCGTTATCGTCCTTTTCATATAGCTTTAAATCATCCATATAAAACAAATGTGAAATTCGCTTAGACCCGGTCTTATATCCTTACCCGGATCAAGTTAGCTCAAGTGAAAGAAGTATGAATGAAATACAGAAAAGGAGGAAAGAAAGCGAGTCACCTTGGAATATTCCTCTTTTGATGTTGATGTCATCAGTCATCAAAGTACCACCCTCATGAGAAAGAAAAAGCCTTGTCTTCCAGTTTTTCATGTTATGCTTTAAAAACTTTATAACTCTTGGTGAAACTTTAAATAATTCTAAGGACTTAAGGATCCACTCGTGTGGAACACTATCAAACGCTTTTTTGTAGTCAATCCACGCACAACTCATTTTCCTTCTTTCCTCTTTACAATTTTCAAGAAGCATTTTGTTGATTAACATTTGGTCTTTGCACCCGTACGATCCACGCCTCCATCCTATCTGTTCGAGAGGGAAAAGAATGTTTCGGTCAAGGTGTACATAATTTCTGTCTGTCATAACTGACGTTAAGAGTTTATACGTTGTGAACAGACATGTAATTGGACTGTAATTTTTTGCATCATTTGTTTCGTTGATCTTGGCGAGTAAATATGTTGTTCCTTTGCACAACCATTGAAGGCTTTTTTAAGGTATTAACATGATTTCATTCAATAAGTCTGCAAGTTTTTCATGTAATGAAGATAAAACATTCAGCCAAAAGTTTGGAACTTTAACAACTCCAGGTGACTTCCATTTTTGGGATTTATTCAAAGTTGCCCTCAATTCTGTGACAGTGACATTTTCCCATCCTTACACATCTATGTTATTGTTCTCCTCCTCAGTACTTCTTATCCAGTTCGCTTTTTCATTGAATTTCTTCTCTTCCTCCCATATCCCTTTCCAAAATTTTTCGACATTCTCCTTAGATGGTATTTCTTTAATTGTGATTTGACTATTTTCGATATGTCTATAAACCTTTTTCGTTCGTTTGAAAAATCTTATTTTGCCTGTAAAAATTATGCCGTTTGTCAAAACTCCTCAATCGCTGCGCTTTTACTTGCATTCTTTGTTTTAATTTTTCTTTTATGCTAGGTATTTCATTGGCGTTTGCTAACTTAAATTTCAGAACAAATTTTTGGGGTTTCCTTGTTTTCGGTTTGTTATTTCTTTCTATTTCAGTCAATATTGATATCTCTCCCCGTAGCGTTTCAATTTCTTCTTCAAGACAAAGTTTCAATTTAGACGTCTTGTGATGATTTTTCTTTTTAGGTTTTTCAGGTTTGATTCCAAGCTTGCCTTCGATAGTTTTTATACTTGCATACAAAATAGTGTTTAGGTCATTTAAATACAGATCTACTTCTTTAAAGATTTCCTGTATGACTAGGTTTCCCAACGATAAAAAATTTTCCTGTGATTGTTTAACTTTCAATTTTTGTAGACTCTCACGTTCATTAATTTCAATACTTTCAATTTTTACTACATCATCAAGAAATCGATTTTTAAGATCATCCAATTCATCTTCATCAATATCCCCTCTCTCAACTTGAGCCCTTTTCTCACTACAGTGAGTTGTCTGGTTTACCTTAGGGAGAGACATGTCTCCATTTTGGGTGACAGTGTCATATCTTACAATATGGTTTCCCTCGCTATTTTCACCGTCCTCATCAAACCCTTAATCAACTGGAATGTCATCCAGCACTCCAGCTTAACCTTCTCCTTCAACGATTCCCAAGCTGTCAATCATTCCATCCCTACAATCAACCTCTATAGCGTCCCTCTCTGCAACTTCACGTCTTACCATACCTTTAATTTCCCACACTTCAAAGTCAATTTACCTCGTCATGTGTTCTATGGGTCAATACTATCCGAAACTCTACATATCGCTCGTACTTCTCTGCTCTACGATGATTTCATCGTTAAGACCAAAGAACTTTTCGGTTTGATGGTGACACAAGGATCTTCCCAAAATATATTAAGGAATGTTGTGCGTAAAATCGATGGCAAAAATTTTGGTGCTTTCTCTTCTTTTGGCAGGACGTGTTTCCACGTTACCTCAGATTTGACTACTCTGAATTTATTGTCTTATCTTCTTTCCTTAACTTTTTACCTTCTATTCTCTTCCTGGTCGATCGCTGAGGGCCTGTACTTAACTGTATGGAGCTGATGGCTAATGATCACTTTCCATCTTTTCCTTCCGTGGTCTCTCTCTCTCTTTCTCTTTCCCTCTCTTTCACGATGTTTTTTTTAAATCTCTGTAACAGAGGGAATGCTGAGTGTTGGGTACCCGTAACACATGTGGAGAGTGAGGCCTCTGTTGCTGGCATGGTCTTTCATATGTCTGTCTCTTATATAGGTATCTAAAGCACTTATTCTATGGCTTTGTTTATGTATTGCGTCTCGAGTCGTGTAAAGTTTGTTTGTGATGTTAGAGTTGTTTTTTTATTTTTGTTGTTGTTGTTATTTTGTCAAAATATATGCCTTAACATCTGGCTGTTTGGAGATTACTCCTAATACTATATATATATATATATATATATATATATTTATGTGTGTGTGTGTTTGTTTGTGTATTTTATGAGTTTATAAAGCATAAATCACGGGCCTTGCAAAATATATTTAGATCTTTTTGGAGTTTAAAGCTACATGAGCTGAAGAGAAGTTATTTGGAAAGCGTAGGAAGTCGAAAATCGTCCTTTTCCCCCTCCCATTTCCCCAATCTATCTTTTCTTTTTAGTGAGAAACATTTTCAAAACGACGGACATTATTGACGATGGCACTTTATTAAACTATTTTATGACGAGCTTTGCAGTAGTTCTATCTGTCTGGCCATAGTCAATTCAGTTTATCTTGTAAATCTCATGTGAGAACATTTAGTGAAAAGTAACTGTACCATCGTTGACCAAAATTTGTGTTATGCTGCTTCTGAATGCACAAAGCACAATGTTTTATAGATAGGGCTCACTACCTTTACGACCTAATAACCAGTGTTAGATATTAAGCTTGTCAAACCCGTGAGACGGTTGGATTTTCTTACTGTCGATTGTCAGTTTGATAAACATTTTAATATCTATACTAACACTAGAATCTATTGGACAATAAGGATAAATGTCAGGCCGAGAAAGATAAATGGACATTAAGACTGGGTGTGTTGGTTTGTTCTCAAATGGATTCAATACTTCTTTGTATGATTTGTATCAGTTATAACACTCCATCAGATGACCAATATACTTTACGAACCCATCCCCCCTTTTATAGATGGTTGTAAAGTGGAATAGCAATTTTAATTATTTTAATTATTAATTACTTTTCACAATATTTAATTGTATTACTTAGATGATGAGGGTAATTGTTTTAACTACCTATCTCATCTATAATTTCCTCTACTTGGCAATTTTTTGTGTGAGCTACAGAAATGAACTCTTGATGTTCTCCTTTAATCTAGCCTGCTAGAGAATATCGTTAGTGGGCTTGATCTAATTTTTATTTCATCATTGTCAGTCAATGGCTTGACATGTTCTCCTTGAAATCGAATGAATCTCAATTGGCCAGTATTACCAAGGGTGGTGTGGGCCTGGTTTCTGTAACCTGCTCCTCAGATAATAGATTTAACTTGCTCATCAGGCTTTTACTCTTTGGGTATTTCACCTTCCTGATTTATTTGTTAGCCTATTGATATTGTATCATAGCCTCAATGATTTCTAATGGCTTTCCACTCTGCTCATGTCACGCAGGCCAAGAGCCTTATCTCTGATCCATGTTCTCTCTTTCCAAGTATCTCCTCATTTTTGGTGAAAAGTACTTCTTTATAATGCGAGAAACAAGTCTATTAAATCTGTAACTAGCTTCGGGGAGAAATAATTCATCACCATGAACCTTAGATATCATTAACTTATATATATATGTATATATATATTTATTTATGTGTGTATAGTCAGTGAAATAGAGACTGTGTAAATTCATAAATACATGAAAGTTAGATCCAAAGCTTGAATAATAAAAATGCAATAATTCTAGTAAAAGTAAAGGAAATAGCAGTGTGTAAATTTCGCTATTAATTCTTGTTTATTATTATTATTATTATTATTATTATTACTATTATTGTGGTTGTTCACATTAATTTTACAGCAGATTTTAAAATGCGTTTGTTTCTTCTGAACATAGCAAAGTGAGTAAAACTATTTATAATCATTTTTTATTTGTATGGCACTATGACAAGGACTATTTACATTTTTTTGGACTTAACTCTACAACTCAACTTCATGGTTTTGCTTTCTATGCTCGACAGGATCTTCCGGTTTTTTGAGTCAAGAGACATTTGGACAAAACTTTTAAGATAAGTCTTTCATGGTCTTTAGATTGTTCCCCCCTTGATCCCTTCTATATGATTCTCTTCTATCGATCCCATTCTTCTAATTTTTGCCCACGTATTGAGACAGTATCAGCTTTCATTGCGAATGCTCTGGGCAATCATCACACTCCTTGCAACTTTTTTCTGATGGCTTCAATGTTCATCATATGATCTGGACAACTCATTCGAATAAGACTGAGTGACCTGACGTAATTACTTACAGCCTTACTTTTGCTCATGATTAGGAACATCTGTTAATTTGCCCACAAATTGTCTGATTCATACGCAGGAGAGTCTTCCCTATATATTTCTTGACGGATAGAGTGTTGTACAGTTTCATCTCTGCCTTGTTTTGGATTGTTTTATAATATTGTTGTTACTGTATGGGTTAAAAGAATTGTTTCGAATCTTGTTGACAAGCCACATCATTGCAAAACTGTTAAATTTGATCTGCCTGATTGGGATAGATTTTATTAATTTCTTGGTGATATTTCTTTAGATTCACACTTTAGCAAATCATCCTTTGATGCTACAAATTAATACACAGGGTGAAGGTTAGTATTAAAGCATTTGTAAAAATTTTAGTTGCAAAGTCAAACCTCATTTTCCTTCATGGTTTAATATTGGTTGTTTAACTGTTAATTTTCATCTCAATCATATCTTTGTTAGTTTTAACATGATGGAACTGATAAATGTTGGAATTTCTTTCATACGGGTTAGCAATACTTGTAAAAGGGTGATTTTTGATGCTAAATCTTGCTAAATCGTGTTTGTGAATCTATTTCTTTCCAAAGACTTGATATTTTTAATTTTAGGAGAGTTTGCACTTGTTTATTTTCCATTCTGGCAACTCAATCATTCTTCCATATTTTTATTATGCTCGATTCTCTATGTTTTCTGGAGAAAAAGCTGATTTCTTTGCTAGATTGTTTCCTCCCAATTCTTCTCTAAATAACACTAATACTCCTTTGCAAGTTTTCTCTTCAAAAACGTATCGGACTTTGAATTCTGTTGTCATAAATTTCAGGCTATTTGGCAAGGTTATACATAGGTATGACCAATCTAAAGCTTCTGGTCTAGACGCGTTTTTTGTAGTTGTTTTGAAAAAGTGTGCTTGTAACCTTGCTGTCTAAACTTTTCAATCTTTGCCTGTCAAAGTCTAATTTTGTGTCCTTCTGGAAAGTTTCTCATGTTTTCCCTGCATTCATGAATGAATACGCTTCAACTGATTCTGGCAAATATCGACATACAAGTCCTTTTTTGTCATTAGTAAGGTCTTTAAGCAATACAATGGTTGACTTCATACAGAACCTAGGCCTTTACTGCTGACGTTTTGGCTGTAATCACTGGGAGTATCTATAGCTTTATTGTTAAGTCTGGTAAAGGACGTGCTATATCTCTTGTTATTTTAAAGTTATTTTGTAAGGTATTGCAAACTGTCTTGTATTATTAACCTTCTGGTCTTGAAGTTCAGGTAGGGACTTTGATATCATTCAGTCCTTTCTGTCAGATCTTGAAATGCATATTACATTGGATGGAATTTAATACTGTGGGTATTCTATTAATGTCTGAGTGCCTCAAGTTTCTTATCCTGGCCTGACTGTCTTCCTTCTGTACATGGATAATTTTCCTGGTAGGTTACTTTAGTTCATCATGACCTATGCTGGTAAAACAAAAAAATATTGTTATCTAGCATAGTACACAAGACAACTCAACAGAAACACGTCAAACTTACAGAAGATTTTGTCTCTCACCCTCAGACTGGCAGAGAATTGGAAAAGAAAGTGCTTGGTTTCTGTGACAAAAAGTAGCAAAATGTAACTCAGCTAGTTTAGCAGAAAGTTGAATCCTTATCTGTCTTTGATCAGTTCTAATGTGTTTTCTTCCTCTTGAGGAATTGCTAAGCAATCAGGCTGCTTGGTTTGCCATTTTTGTTCTAGATATTGCTTGTAGTTTTATATTCGATGTAGTGGTAAGTCTGTTTCTTAAAAGGTTAGTACCAAACTGGAGAGTACTTCGGGCCGGAGGTCATTTTGTATCGCTATAAATCTATCACACGTCCTTGCATAGAATACTGTTTTTACATCTGGGCAGGATCTCTTACCTTTTCTTGATATTCTTTATAAGGTTTGTAGAAGTAGTTGTAACTTTCCTGGTCCAAATCTTACTGCTACATTTCAATCTTTGTCTCATTCACAAAATTTTCTCAAGCTGGTCCATACGTATTATCATAGGTACTTTTCTAATGAGCTTGTCACGCTAGTACCAGCTTAGTTTATTGTGACTTTTCTCTTTCAACTTCTTCATCGTTATCCAGTTGTTGCTCCTAATTGTAATAAATAAAGCTATTAATGTAGTTTCTTTTCATGACAAGGTAGATTGAGNGTCCAAATGTTACTGCTACTTTTCAATCTTTTTCTCATTAACTAAATTGTCAGGCTGGTCGATACGTATTATCATAGGTACTTTTCTAATGATACTGTTTTCACTATAATACTGTTTTCACATCTGGGCAGGATCTCTTACCTTTTCTTGATATTCTTTATAAGGTTTGTAGAAGTAGTTGTAACTTTCCTGGTCCAAATCTTACTGCTACATTTCAATCTTTGTCTCATTCACAAAATTTTCTCAAGCTGGTCCATACGTATTATCATAGGTACTTTTCTAATGAGCTTGTCACGCTAGTACCAGCTTAGTTTATTGTGACTTTTCTCTTTCAACTTCTTCATCGTTATCCAGTTGTTGCTCCTAATTGTAATAAATAAAGCTATTAATGTAGTTTCTTTTCATGACAAGGTAGATTGAGAAAACCTTTGTCTTTTGAGTGCTTTTCTTTATCATTTCATCCAAATGTTTTTAATTCTAGGGTCAACTCATTTTTAGGCCTTACTCTTACCTCTTGTATTCCCCTTTTTTGTTTGTTTTGTTGTGTTTTTATCTCTTCTTTCCAAAGTTGTATTGCTTGGTTCTTTTTTTAAAAATTAAATATATTGTCTATATTTACCTGTCTTTATATACACGTATACACATACACACATATAAATATGTATATAGAAGAGAGAGAGAGAGAGAGAGAGAGAGAGAGAGAGAGAGAGAGATTGGTTATCTTCTTTTGTCAATATGCTATTTTTATTGATTGTTTTGCATGTAAATTGGTTAGTATAACCATTTTTCTACTCGGTTTGTCATGGTTCCTAGCATATCTCTCTTACTGAACTTAAGTCTGTCAGAAAAGGCTGAAAGTGTAAGAAGAACAGAACTTAGTATAGGCATTGAATTTTCCAACAATAATTTATACATGTATAGATGTGTACATGTTACAAATTGTCAATGACTGCATTATTAACATATAATAGGAAAATAAAATAAATTAAAAAAATGGACAGGGAATTTACTCATTTATTGTTAAATCTAATACCTTGAACAGTTCTTTATTAAACCAGGATCAAAAAGTTGATTTTTGTCCCATAATTATTCCAGATTTTGAAACTTCCTTCTAAATCTACACAAGCATATATAATACAGTAGTACTCAAATTAATAGTTAATTTCTTATTAAAAAGGTCCAAATTGCAAAAATAGGGGGTGGTTGTTAAGAGATCATTATGTTCAGGGGGTGTAAAGCTTGTCGAGGAGATATCGAAAAGTATATCTCTACTGCCTTTAAAAACAATTATTTTTAACTGTACGGCCTTTTCAGGCTTTTTTTGTAATTGAAACAGAGAGAAATAGCTAGGTAACTTTAGCTTTTTTTATATTAAATCATCTTTTATTTCACAGGGGTTCATGAAAGGACTAATATTAATGGAAATAATTGCCTAGTATTGACGGCATGACGCCCTGTAATTTCAATCTTTGTATCGCGTTAGCATAATCTGTACTTAACGAACATCTAATGCAACAGTAAGTAGAAAACACTGAAATTCTGACAATATGTACACTTACTGTTGATACATTAGGTTCATTACGATTTTCATTATTCTACGAGTATATGTTAAATCTATTGAGCGCTAGATACCCACTGGTCTAAGTATAATATCGCTTTATTTTATGAGTATTTCTTCGGTCTGTGGATTGCACAAAGGTATCATCCCGCTGTGAAAAGCTTTGATTTGGTGAAAATCTTAACGAAAAACGCTAAGGATGATCCGCTTAATAATATTACATACACAAACGTATTGTACTGTATGCAAAGTTCTGCATTTGACCTGGGGGATAAGTATTTACAAAGAAAAGGCAGTTTGACTTACTTTGAATATGAGTTGAAAACATTAGTAGGTCCTTGACGCCATTATAACGATGCTTCTATTTCAGACAAAAGGGCTCTTCACCACTTTCAACCTAGGTCACTCTTGGAACTTTATAACAGGATAAATTCAGCATTAACCAATTTTTAATAAACATTATTTACAACCAATCTTAATTATAACTTCTATTCTTTTATGTTCTCCTTAATTTCCTTGTTAATCTCACACAAAAGTGTTAACATTGGGGCAGACACTATCAAAAGGTCGGTAAAAGACGTCAAATAAATGTCTAATCTTTTATTATATATTTACAACTTCCGATACCCTATTTTATAACACCCATTAGTGTAGTTAATTTTAAAAGCAAAGTGAACCAAGATTTTTTTCGTTGCGAATAACAAAGACCCTCTGTGAGTTGTTATGTTTTTAGAGCAATCTATACTGTGTTAAGAAGCAATTTCATGAAAGATTTATATAATATTCTAAATCACTATGGTGTCACAACCAAAAGAAAATTAGTTTTCTGACATACAAAGAAAGAGAGCATAGGATAAGCTAAGGATTTTAGCTTGCAAACAGGATCGGAAATTAAATGTTGTGACTTTGAATACAATTAAGAGTTTCCTGGGTCTACTCTTAGTATATGACTTTGCGAATAACATTATCAGCAACTGTACTCTTGGTATTCATTATAACCTTTAACCTTGCTCTCATTTTACAGAACCGTAGTAACCTTTCCAAAGGAAAACAGCCATAAAGAAGAAGCATGTATACGAGGCGAGGGTTTGACTAGACTTTGTACTGGTGTGAACTAGGGAATGCCAATGTCGTTTTTCTCTTACCTACATATTTCGGACAGATTAAATATTCAAGTTTAGATAAATATACATTTTACTTAACCGTAGGGCTTCGTTGAAAAAAAATGTGTTAAAAGTGTCTTTTTCTAAATTTAAGATGTTAAAAACCATATTCGTACGTATATTGTATAAAACGGAAAATATAAATTCACAAAAACAACTCATGGAATTATATAATTATAACATCTTTGTAGAAATAGAAAAAGAACTCTAAAAGCAAATAGCTTCAAGGAATGAACTTAAATTGGAGTCAAAGCTATGCCTACACCTTGCGCTTTTTTTAATTAATAAAAGGCCCATATGTATTCTTTTGTACTTTGACGTATTTGATCGCATAAACGCTGTATATGTAATTTCTATAATCTCTACATTGACAAGTAAAACAGAAAAACCCAACATTTTATCATAATTGATTAAAAGAGTACTGGTTTGGAACGCACCTTGTGAACAACAGGCCCCATGTTTTAAACTCGAAATTTAAGAGAGTTTGGTTACTTAACCAAATAAACTCGAAGGTAAAGTGAGAAATTGCTTCAATTTGTTAGAGAAGATGAATTTTAGAACGAATTTTATTTGAGAACATGATGCTACGACTACAGTTTCTAAAGACAACATTTATGAGTTATTGTATTTCTGCATTTTTTGACTTTGCATCGACACTTATCTTTCGAGAATTTGTTAGTAAGTAAATTGACAGCCAGAGTTGTATAAATTCTTTTTACAATGAATTTTCGCTTATGGTAAAATTTCTACCCTTTTAAATTCATTGGTATTGCAAAATAATATTTCACATCAAATCAGTTGCTGTAAATTTTACAAACTTCAATGGTTTTGTAATTCATTCTTGTTTACAAATTTCACCCAGTGTCGACTTTATGTTTAAAACGGGTATCAAAGCTCGTTGCCATCAAAGTTCAGTTCAAACAGTCTTGATTTAATGAGTTCAGATTAATGGATTTATGGGGAAGCAACAATCAATTTAAAAACTATACCTTTAATGAAAAAGTGGTATTTTACTAAAAGGTCTATTTAAGTCCTATAATCTTTATGGCAGCTGTTATTTTTTATTCTATTGGTATGCTAATACAGCTTGAATTACTTGCTCTTATGTTAGGAAATGGTTTTATAAGTTTTTTCGCAAATTGACATGAAACTAACTAGCACATATTCAGTTTGTCTTGAATACGTTTTGGAACTGAATGGCAATATGAGATAAAAGGGCTAATTCAAAGCTAAGTTGATATTTAGTAATTAAAAGATATTATTACCGGTTTCCACTTCTTACATTATATTTTTTTAAAACAATATAATTTTGACCCTACCACTTCCTTTATTTGTTATTTGTATTATTTAATAAATAAATCAATAAAAAGTAATATTCATGGCTTAAAATGGAGATTATATATTTAATTTTTAACTTGCAGCACCCACTGAAATATTATTAAATTTGTTAATAGTAGTTACTTATAACTGTTTGATTACAATATTCTTTCATGCTAACCCCTTAGTGTTTTGGGGTTTTTTTTCTGGTTTTAACGTCATTTTCCACATTACTGGGGCTCAGACGGTGCCCTCCACAAGGACTTTGTTTTAGCAGTGAGGGATTTCTTGGCCGGATGCCTTTCCTGACGCCAACCAATGGGGGTTTTTTGTGAAGTTCCAAAGTCTTTCGATCGGGGAATCGAACCCAAAAACTCTTGGTTGCGGTGCAGTTGCACTAACCATTAAGCCACAGGTTCCTTGTGAATGGAGATAAAATACCAAATGTCCAGATCACAAGTCAAGCATTTATGCAGCTTTTAGTAACTGTGGAAGGCAGTGATATGGACAACTATAATAGAATCAGATAAAGTATGTAATCACTTGCTGTACACACTGATTTTCTTATGATTAAATTAATTAGCAAAGAAAGACTTTTGGTGAACAGGCTTTTATTTATGAAATAATTAAATTTCTTTCGATAAATTTGCTAATAAAATATTCAGAGAAAGAGAAATATTTAAAAAAAAGGATTTTTTTAATGTTTTCTTGAAACAACTGTTTATCCTACCATTAATATTGATTCTTTAAGAATACAGAGAGAGAGAGAGAGAGAGAGAGAGAGAGAGAGAGAGAGAGAGAGCTCATCTTCTATATGAAATAACTTATATTCAATATTTTATCATCAACTTGGAATAAAATATAAATATAAATCTGGATATTGTTGTAAGCTCAGAATGGCTATAATAGGAGATTAAAATTCTTAAGAGACTTTGGGATTGTCAATTGTAATTCACAATCTGAAAAAAACCAAAAAAAACCAAAGTGCAACAAAATTAGTTCGATATAATAATGAAATTGTAAAATTACCGTTAAAGTGTTAGTTTTTTATCAAGCCTTCATTATTGACGATTGAAAATAAATTAATTTTATAAATCATCTGAATTGATAAATGACAGTGACATACATGAAAATTACCAAATTTTGAATAAACAAAAAAAAGGCAATAAAGAATTTATCATAATATGTGCAGTTTGGCAAAATCAGGATGAAACGACGTTATTTTTACCCTCTAGTAAATACTAAAACGAAAGATACACTATGTTTTGTCCAAAAAACCTATTTAAAAATTGTTCATCAATCTCAGGTCTATTTTTTGTCGTTGTCTCTACTCTTTACCATTATTTCTTCTCTTTTTCTCTACCTTCTCTGTCTTTTCTTTCATTAAATTATTCTTCTTGATCTTTAACAACATCTCTATTACAATCATCTCTAAACTCCCAATTATTACCAGTATCCAAATTGAATTCGTCTACTTTGGCCGTTCAATGTTATGTTGATCATTTTTACCTGTCGAGAGCAAGAATATATCCACACTTTTGGAAATCACGGAGTAAAAAAGCATTGATAAAAGTAAGAATGTGATCAATTATTAAATAATATTTGATGCTTAAGCAAAGAAGAATCCCTGAATACTGCACTTAGCTCCCAAGTTACATTAAAACCCAACAGGAAATTCTTTCATTGTATCAACCTTGAACTGTTGTGTCAGTCTATTTGCAAAAGAATTTAGCCAAGATTTTAAAACATTTTACAGATACAATTGATTGGTTTTCCAAAAAGAGTAAGTTTAGGACACTTACGAAGAAATTTCAGATTGTATCACATAACGAAATAAGACCATAAAAATAAATACCAGTGTCCCATCTGATTTACTTGCCACTTTTAATTGTTCAACCCTATTTTTAGTTAAAACTGGTTTTCAGCATTTGAACAAAATATTCCCATGTGATGTTCCTCGACATGAATATATTACATAATGCCACCTTTAAGCACAGAGTATATTCAAAATAAAAATTATATGAAATTTCTTATTGGTAACTGCTACTATAAAATAAGCAGGCAGATTCTTCGCCAAATTGTTGAAACTGCAATGAAATCAGATCTACAATAATTAAAAAACATCAGGAGAAAAGACCCTAAGAAAAGCTAAACATTTTCCAAATATTTTTACTAAATTAATGACTTCATTTCAATAAACAAAAATAAGTAATTCTTGAACTCTTTTCAAGATATACCGTGAAAAACAAAATATAACCTCCCACGTTTCAGACATGAAATCTTTCATGTTTTAAGCCTTCCCAAGTATAGGCCTCCCAGAATACAAGTGAACCCATTTCTCATCAAGACTTGACAAATCTTAAAGGAATTACCATTTTTTATGCATTTTGTGTACAGGACGTTTTCTCGAGATATATATGTTATGTATATTTGTTTTTCATTAAGTAAAAGCAAAAATAGAATTTCATTGATGTATTTCTCAATGTTCTTTTTTTAAACTTTTTTACCCTTAGCAATGTGGTACTGACAAAGGAATTTCGATGACTGCATCAGGCATTCATGTACCTTCTGAAGCATTCCTTGACCCAACTATAAGATATATTGCTGCAAGTGATATTTTTGGAACGTAACAATGGTTTTTAGCACTTTTGCAAGGGGCTCTGGTATATTCCCTACTAGTTCATTGCCATTTATAGTTCCTGAAGCTAGTGTAGTTGCACTGGGGAGGTATTCTGATTCCAACTGGCATTTAAGTTATTCTCAAACAACCATTTTGTTGTCTGTAAACAAGAAATAAATTTGTTCTTAAATTCAGTGCTGCAAAATGTGTTATTGTGTGTTCATCTGTGCTGTGGCTTTTTTGAATATTTTTTCATGCACTTTTTATCAACGCCTTGTGCTCAGATATTTGACTTCTTTGGGAACAGATTTGGGCTTGAAATAAAACATGGGAGGGCTTATGATCAGCATTACATAATAAATTTACCATAAATGGAGTTAAAGATAAAAAAGTAATATGATACTGAAGCAATTTTCCTTGACATCTGACTGAACAATATAAAAAAATAACACTAGAAAAGTTTCTACCACCCTTTACAATTTCTGGGTTTATTTTTGAATTCTCTATTGTAATGTTTCTCATAAATCATCTTACAGTCCAAGTAACAGGTTTTATGTCATATTGAGAGCAGAAATATTAAGAATCACGAGAATAAATTGTTTGATTTTTTACATAGTTAACAGTTTTAAAAAGAATTCAATGTATTTACTTTAAAACACAAAATATAAAATTTTTAAAATAATATTGACACCAGTTTTTCTACCCAAAAAGCAATTCTACAAAGATAAACCAGTTGTAGTCAATATCATTTCAAAATGTAGATTTAAATAGCTTTTTCAGCAATAGAAGCAAACACTATCCTGCATGACAATTGCTACATATACAATGGAGTTCAAATAACAGATATTACAGAAAATTTAGATTGCGTGAAACATGGTAAGCGATGTTAAAAAAGAGAAGAAAGACCTTGCCGCTTTATGGCTGTACCTGATTATTTTAGGTACATTGATAGATCAGTTGAAAATACCANAATGCATTTACTTTAAAACACAAAATATTTAAATAGACACTTTCAATAGTTAATATTCCATCAAATAAAATTTTCAAAATAATATTGACACCAGTTTTTCTACCCAAAAAGCAATTCTACAAAGATAAACCAGTTGTAGTCAATATCATTTCAAAATGTAGATTTAAATAGCTTCTTCAGCAATAGAAGCAAACAATATCCTGCATGACAATTGCTACATATACAATGGAGTTCAAATAACAGATATTACAGAAAATGTAGATTGCGTGAAACATGGTAAGCGATGTTAAAAAAGAGAAGAAAGACCTTGCCGCTTTATGGCTGTACCTGATTATTTTAGGTACATTGATAGATCAGTTGAAAATACCAAAAGAATCCCACATTTTATTCAAGACATTACAGAACTGACACCAACTGCAGATTCAATATTTGCAGCTTTACCAGCTAATACCACTGGTTCAAATGAAATTTAAGGCTAAACGTTTCCACAGTGTAGTCTTCTTTTTCGCTAAGATTAAGTGTAGAACTCTGGTTTCTCCTTAGTCGATGCTTCGGCAAAAGGGCCCAACCATGCAAGACAGGCATTAAGAGATGCTTGAGTCTTTGCTAAAGACCAACTCAAGAGAAAGGGTCTTTCAACGGAGGGCTCTAGAGGGCTGATTCGTGTGTCTTGCATTTTATGGTATCTTGCTTGCTTTCTGTCCCACTTTTTCTTGATCTGTTGCTTCCCTCAAATGGATATCTGTGAAAGACAAAAATGGGCCCACTGTTTAATAGGAGTTCTATCAATGAAAGACCCAGCCTTCAGTGAAAGGAGAAGCAGTGAGAAGCAGTTTCCACATAGCTACCAAACCTATCCCCACAATGGCAGAAAAGTCACTTGATAACCTATAGAAATTTTATGTAGAGACTTTCAATGACGTGTATAAAGCAATCAGTGCAGAGAAGGTACCTAATAAAAGCCTCAATACATTAGTGAAAACAATATTCCTGTTAATTTAATGTTGCATGAACAACAGAAAAATTCTTCGCAATGTAAAAGCATGATGTTGTTGTGTGAGCCGTTCCAACGATCACTGAGGTTCTAGGCAAGATCAGGTTCAAGGCATATAAAACAACAACCTGAAAAAGAAAAGATGTGCAATAGTAGCCCATATAAGAAATGACAACGTTGGTAATTCCCACGTTAATCTGCTGCAAAATACTTACGAAGAACAGTTCCTGTGATGGCAGTATAATTTA
This sequence comes from Morbakka virulenta, assembly GCA_003991215.1. NCBI lineage: Eukaryota > Metazoa > Cnidaria > Cubozoa > Carybdeida > Carukiidae > Morbakka > Morbakka virulenta. The sequence goes on along the minus strand of RDPX01000070.1, from coordinate 1,724,918 downwards.
GTTTATGTTCAAAATAGGTAAGGTTATCTCTATTATTTAAACCCTGCCAAGATCAATTTTCTTAAAAGAGCAATGTATGATGTACTTCCTAGCACTGCTAACATGGCATAAAAAACCTGACATCATACACCACATCTTGTTACATTGGTATCTTAGCCCTAAATGCTGCTGCAACTGGAACCATAATCAAGAACAAGGTATACTGTCGAAAGGATTTTAAGCAAAACATTTGTCTGCGAATTCCTTTGAAAGGCAAAATGCCATTTTACAGGGAAGGAAGAGAATGTAAGCCAAAGCTCAAAAGTACATGTGGCGCCCTGACTTGGTTAAGAAAAAATTGAAATTGTATTTAAAACTGAATAACAGCTTCTTCTTCCTTTTTCACGCTAGGAACAAAGTAAACAGGGCATGGAGTGCAAGGAAAGGAAGATCATCAAAAATAGCTGAGCTGACAAAACTCTGATAAACGAACTTCGAAGAAGCAGGGCTATGGAAATATAGGTGTTATGAGAGTCTTAGAGAACAGTGTGAAATATCTGAATAAATAGCAACTTGTCCACCAAAAGAGATATTTGTACAATGGTTCATCAGACATAGAGTACACAAACTGCTAAGATACCTTGGTTTCGTTTGTGAAAAAAGGAAAAGCCTGGATCAAATCTCCATAAAACTGTTTAAAAGGGCAACTGCTACATTTAACTCAAAAAGGAGATAATTGGACGTAAAAAAACGTTTGCTTTACCACAATGGTAGCATAAACCACCCAAAGAATGTGAGGTGAGCTCCACCATTGCTTCCCTTTCCCTTGAATATCAATTTTGCACAAGTATATTATTTTGATATAAAAATATGGTGCAGTGGAGTTGCTCCTTAGCTTTGAATGGGAAATCTTTCTAGGAGAAACAAGCTCTAAACATAAATTCATATTAATATATGTAAATGGAGTGAAAAGTTGCTCTCTAGTTTCATATAATGAATATATATTTTCCAATTCCCTTATAAATGAATTTATAAAGGTACAAAAAAGGAAAGGATGAATTATATCTTCATACGTAGGTAGGGTACTCCGTGGTGAACAGATAACGCTCTCTTCAAGTGTATTAGCTCTTATGTTTCAAAACTTAAAATTTGAATGCTTATGGTTTCAATTAAAAATAATTTCATTATTAGAAACAAGGATGATTTTATATATAGCAACTTTATTATGTAATGAGCTGTAAGCTTTCTAAACTAGATTTTGAAAGATATTCCATCAATCACCAGGCTACTACAATGTGACTTGTTACAGGTTGTTAACTTTCCACACTGTGTACATCTGTGGTGATCAGCATTACCTACTTTGTCTTTCTTTCTCTAGTGCTGAAAGTCATATTTATATAAGAGGGTAAAATCTGGTTTTGATCCGATCGTTGCACTGTAAGAAATGAGTACTTCCTTCTAGTTGTGTTTTTTGGTATTGGTTTCCTTATCTAAAATTTCTTTATTTACCCAGTCAAAGATTTTATTTTGTTTCAAACTACGGTTTGCTATTTCATTACTGAATGTCAATTTTCGGAACAGTTACTTTGTACACCTATGTTATTTGACTCAAGAAGCACTTCGATTTAACAATAAAGGTAGCTGGATATTTTTTAAAATGTAGTTTGTGAACTACTTTGTTTCTCCCTTTGAATGATCCTTGAGTTATTGGTAGTTCCTTTCTTAAGCTCCACGTTGTGAAGAGGAAACATTGGAGTTTTTCTTGACACAATACAGAGATGTTTATTTCATAGGTTCTCTCTTTTCTTGCGATTGGATTCAGTATTTTTGTGTAAGACTTTCTGGACATTCCTAGTGAAATATGCGTTGGATAAGGACACTTTCTGAATAAATCTATTTTTTTTTCTGAGATAATCTGCTTTGGGGAATGATACGTGTTTCTGTTCTAACCAGTGCATCTAGTAATGATAACACTATTACGAGTTTAGACTGAATGGCGTAATGCAGAACAAATGTACTGGTCAGTATAGTTTGATTGTTTGTAGATCATAACAGAAATGGCACAATTTGCTTGCCTCTTTACTGAAACTTCAAGAAAGGGTATTTATCATTCTTCCTCTTTCTCCATGGTGAATATATTGTTTGAGTGTAGAATGTTGATATGCTTTGTGGGAAGCTTGATGATAACATTATTTGATAAAGGTTTGTTCATTTTATTTTCCCTCAGACAGTTTGCCCTTGGTGCACTTTTGATAATGCTGTGGGTGCAAATACTTGCATTAATTTTAACCAGTCAGAGAGAATGCAAAAGTTCATATAGGTACGCCACTGCTTTGAGAGTAAAAGATATAGATAAGGAGAAAGAATGCGCTGAGCTGAAAACATTTTAGTAGATGCAAGATATCTAAAGATTTAGTTCAGTGCTTAATGGCAATAAATCGTGATGTTTAAAAAGATCCTTAACAATTCACGAAGTGTTATTGGTAAGGTTATGTTGTGTATAATGACTTATCATCTTAAGGAGACAACGATTTCTTCCACTTAGACTCCTTGTTGTGTGAACAAGCTCTCAAAATCAGTACTCTTGTCACAGAGATCTGACTTTATCTTTCAAGATGGACATAAATGGTCGGCTATCTTACGTAAAAGTGAAAACTTTGTGCTCACTTTGGTCTTGACTGCCTTTTTTTGGTTAAACTAAACGATGATCTTCTCGTATAAAACGTATGCGCGCAATAATACATAACTAAAATTTTCAAAAATTTATTTACCACTCTTGTAGACCAAATAAAAATGCTCTTTTCTTAAAAGAATATGGTATATATTACACCTAGACGGTTTTTCACTTCTCCACTTACCAGTATTACAGATTGTCAAGTCTGATTGATTAAGCATTTAAGTTATGGATTCTCCTCTGTACTTTGTAATTGAAAGACATATTGAGAATATTTTAATTGGGTTACAAACAAGACTAAGAAAAGAAAGAAGCTTAACAGAATGATATTTTAATTTAAAATGTTATATGTAAATTTCATCAACATAAACAGATGTTGCCCTACCTCTATTTTTACTTCAATATATCTTATGAAGAAGTGTCACATAAAGCAGTCTGGGTCATCGACGAGCTACAACAATAGACAGAAACTATTTAACCTTATTCAGCAACTTTATAACAAAAGCAACAGTATTGTAGCTATCCGAAGATCAAAGGAACACAGGTTATTTAATTCTAATGGTGTACATCAAGGTTGCTTTTCACCCTACCCTTATTCAATATTTTCAATAAAAGTAGGAAAAGGGTGTAGTTTTATATAAACTAATTATCACAAAGCCTGTTGATCAGTTTCTGACAAGGCTAAGACAGAAGGTAAAGATTTTGTTTACAACAAGGACTACACGAACAAATTTATAGGAAAAAGGAAAGAAAACAAGGTAAATGCAGTACAATATGATAACGATAATATTAACTGTATCTTTTCTGTATGCAAAAAAATACAGCAAAATAGCCAGATATTGCTAATAGTGCTGGTACCGTGATTATTTACTTATTGAATTTATTATTATTGAATTTGAGAAAACTGTTAATACAAAACTTTTTATGCATATGGTAGCAGTACACCACTGACAGTAGCTTGCAGTTTTAGAACCAGTCTTAGCATTGTGAGAAATTCAATAGATATTCATGTTGTTATTACTGGTGTAGTTGGGAACCAACGTCAAGAAAGATGGACTATCAGTGTGCCATGGGATTAATGTTGTTAACTGCAAATCAGAAATTCAACGGTCCCTAGACAGACAGCCCAGAGTATTTAAGGACTTAAAAACATTTTTCAAATTTTCAACTGAGGTTACCTACAGCCCCTAATGCAGACCCTATTATACAGCCAGCCAGACATGTACCATACCATTTGATAAATCAACTGTCTAAGAAATTAGACGAACTGGAGGAACTTAATGCCTATAAAAAGTGTTATGGACCGACGTCTTGGGAATCTCTTATTGTTGTGACAAAATCGGCAAATGGTGTATGACAGTATAGGGACATATGTCAAGCTAATGAAGCCGTAATAAAGAAATGATTTTTTACTGCTACAATTGACAATGCTCTTCAAGACATGTCAGACAGTCTTGTCTTCAGCAATGTCAATGTGACATGGCCTTATTACTAGATCGAATTAGAATCTGAGTCTCGTGGCATCATTATATTGGCTGTGCACAAAGGATGTTATCTGTACAAGAGACTGAACTTCGGAATTGGGTGTTCCCCGGAGATGTACCGGAAAACATTGCAAGATATGTACAGGGAGTATGATGTAGTACTTAACATTCCAGGTGATAATATAATGGGTGGAGCTACAATACAGGACCACGACTAGAGACTTACAAAGCTAAGCACTTTAGAAAGCTACGATATAGCCCTGAACCGTGAAAAATGAAAAAATGAATTTCAAGAGTTTAAATAACATTGGAGATGTAATTTATAAGACAGAAAGGGAGAGAGAGGTATATATATATCCCACAATAACTCTTAAAGCTGTGTTTGCTCCGGCAACATGGCCAGAGAGTTATGTCTCAGAAGCTCTGTGCTGCACTGATGAACCCACAAAGGGCGAAACAGTGCTGTCTGCAGATTGAGTATATATATATATATATATATATATACTCAATTGCAGATTGAGTATATCTATATACAAACACAGCTTTAAGAGTTATTGTGGGATATATATATACATATATATATATATATATATATACCTCTCTCTCCCTTTCTGTCTTATAAATTACATCTCCAATGTTATTTAAATATTTATATCCGACTTATTAATATCAATGTAAAGGCAGTAATGGAGATACGTGCATCGCAGAAGACGACAGAGGTCCGTAGTTTCCTGGTACTTCTCAACGTTATGTATATCAAGGACTTGATAAAAAAAAATTCCGAGGAGTACATTTTTGCTTCTTCTTTCTCACACCTAATGACGCAAGTCAATTTAATGTTTTCCAGTCCATCCTTCTTGCATTTGAAAATTTTAGCAAAGAAGTCTACAAAAAAGCAACCAATTCTTTATCTTTAGTATGATGTAAAACCTTTTTGTATGAATTATTGTCAAACTTTATCATAACTCATGCAATTAAGGCTTGAAGTGACGGCTTGTTTGCCGAATTAGATGCCATCATAGCAAACAAATTTATGTATTGGCTCCTGTTATTGCCCTCAGCATTGGCCTTTAAAAACAGAGTGGCACTATGACGAGCTGAAACTGGATGCTATGATGCGTTACAAAGGTACTGATTAGTGTGAGTTTGTTTCCTGTAGACAGCAAGAGAATTAGTGTAATCCGCTTGTCTCTTCATTAGGACATCAAGGAAGCACAATAGTCCTTCTTCTTTCTCAATGGTAAACTTAATGTTTGAGTGAAGAATGTTGATATTTTCAAAAAAACAATATAGATGATCCTCTTTAATAACTGAGAAGATATCTTCAACGTATCTTACCAAGGCAATTAGCCCTTGTTCTGCTGTTTATAATGATGTGGTTTTGAATATTGCATAATTGTTTCAGCAATTACAATAGACCTTTAGGCTCTCTTGGATACACAGCTGATTTGTGTGTATATGTCACTGTTGAAAAGGAAGCATATTTTGGTAAGAAGTGCTTACAGTAGATTCAGAGTCTCTGGAGGATTTAGTGCAGTTGTTGATGGCAATGTACATCAAGTTCAAGTAGGTCCTTTATAATTTGTAAGATATCATTAATGGAGATACCTGTGTATCTAGTGAGACGCCTGCTTAGCTTGGTGCTTTGTGGGACTTTGCTTCAAGTTTGCAAACGTCTTTTGATGTCTTTCCCTCATGAAGAGTAAATTATGCCTGTGAGTATCATTAGATTAAGCCTTGGTAGTATTTAGGGCTTAGTTTGTTCAAAATTTAAGGATTGAGCTTCTGCCTTTAATATGTCGCCAATGGTTCCGGTGATTTGGATGAATCCGTTCTTGAAGTAGTTGGCGACTTGTCTGCCCTAGTATACATCTAGATTTGTTTCAGCAACACTAACCTTTGTTTTTTCAGATGTTGGCAATACTAAAGAGTATAATCTCCATATGTTTCTCAAAAATCTTCAAAATGCTATACTTTATAAACTCAGTGGAGGCTGTTGATGTAGGATATTTATCATAATAAATGATAAATGATAATTAGCATAATAAAATAAAGAATCCAGGCAGGTGAAATGATGGTCTCCTTTGATTCACTTCAATATTCAGAATTATTTCCGTTTATGACGCTGCGTCCATAAAGTCGAGAAATTTTAAGGTTGAAGCAGCATTAAATGATCTTCCCATCTGTGAAGCTGACACAACCTAAGGAAAAACAAGTCTTACTCTTCAATCTTCCAAAGTTTCCATTGGCAACCGACCAAAAATATAAGATGTTTCAGGCCCCATTCTTTCCGCTGACCAAAGTTGTGCAACAACCTATTATACCCAAAAATCTTGTGAGCATCTGAACAATAGAACATATACCGTTGGTAACCTTAATCCAATAAAGGTAGTCAAGATCACTGTAAGCAAAGCACTAATTTCTCTACAGAATCAGAAAGACTATCTTTTGGATAACTGCCTCTACCACAGATTACTATTATTATTTCTATCTTTATAGAGGATGATACAATTCAGTTGTTTACAATAAAAATATAATAAACACTGCTGTCAACATGTGTCCTCTTATGAGAGAGAAAAAGTATATAAAATAAAAAACTAAAAATCAAACAACTTAAAAACCTCGTTCCCAGGGCTTCCCTCTCACTTCCTGACATTCAAAAATGCCAGGAAAGCCGAAAGGAGGCCATGAGAACGAGGATGAAAAATTAGTTGACTGAAAATAAATAAAAATGAAAAGAAAGTTATTAAAAATAAATTTATTTCTACATATATACAAGTTTAAAAGTTTCATTAAAATATCTCGCTCCCAGGTAATAAAATGATCTTCTCCCAAATTCTAATTTGCATTTTGGCTGTTTTAAGGGTTAAGGTTGTATTGATATTCGGTTCGCTGTACTAAACAACATTACCTCGGTCTTTCCAACATTCATGTTCATTATCAGCTCGTTTTCTCGTAGACACTGCTCAATACGTGTTAGCTCCTCAGTCATCTTCTCCTCGATCTCTATAATACTCTTTTCCTTGCAGGTTATGACAGTATCATCAGCATAAATCACAAAATGATCAGTAGAGGACCAAGAACGGACCCTTGTGGAACTCCAGTGAAACATGATTTAAAGTCAGATGGAAATGACTCTACTTATACGTACTGCTTTCTTTGAGAAGATAATCGGTAAGCAATTGTAATTCGTTACCACGAATACCATACAAAGGTAGTCTATTGAGCAAAGTGCCGTGGCTCAACGTATCAAATACTTTGCTCAGATCTATGAATGTCTTACCGACTAGATAGCCTTGATCGACGTGTCTCCTGATGTTATTAAGAAAGAAGGTGGTTGCAAGTTTGGTTGATCTTTTCATACGATATGCGAATTGATTTTCATTTAGCAGGTTTTCTGTCTCTAGAAATTCTATCAATTGTTGATGTACTGCTTTTTCTAAGATTTTGGACACAGCAGGCCTTACTGATATCAGATGGTAGTTAGCTGGATCAATCCTTGAGCCTTTTTGGTAGATCAGAACTACCTTGGCTATTTTCCATAGTGACGGTACTGTACAAGTTCTCACTGATAGATTGAAAATGTAACTTAGGGGTTTAGATATCTGGTTTCGACAGTCTTTTAACATATCAGGAGGTAATCGATCATTCCTGAAGCTTTTTTACGTTTGAGCCGTTTTAACTGATTCAGCACAAATATATTAGAGATATACGTCATGTTGAATCGCTTTTCTGTTCGTGAGCGAATACTTTTTGCTGATTTCCATACAAAGTCGGCCAATCTATTGGATTTTTTCTTGAGAACGTTTATCACAGTTGCATAGTATTCGCTGCATTTCTCGACAAAAGTTTTATTTTTGGTTATGTTAGTAGAGGTATGGTTAGTCTTACTGGGAAAAATCTTTTTGATACATTGCCAGAATTGATGCGCATTTCTAGAATGTTCATTTATCATATTTCGGTAGAAAACACTTTTTGCTGATTTTAACTTGTTATTAAAAGAAGTACGAAGTTTTTTGTACAGGCTCCCATCAGAGGGTTCCTTGGATGATTTCGTCCTTTTTAAAAGCCGGTCTTTATCTGTTTTCAATTTTTTAATGTCATGAGTCATCCATTCACATGGTTTTCCTCTAACTCTTTTCACTACAATAGAAGCATGTTTATCAAAAACGTCTTTGCTCGTAATTGCTCAAACTATTAAAGTAATCAACAGCATCGTTTACCTTTTGCATTTCGTACAATGGGTTCCAATCAACTTGTTACATGTCATTAACCATTCAATCAGTACTATATCTTGTATAGTTTTTACAAGTAATAGTTTTGGGTTTAAAAGTTCTATTGTTAATTTTTCGTACACATCCAATAAGTCATGGTCGCTTATGCCCAGTGGGAATACTCCGACATTCCCCGTTGGATCTGGATTGTTTATATTAATTAAACCAATTAATGTTTCAGATTGGTCTGTTATACGTGTTGGTGTTTTAATAACTTGCGTGTAACCGTGTAAAGTGAAAGGTTCTTTTATATCTTTATTGTCTCCTGCTTTATTGTAGTCCACGTTAAAGTCGTCAAGGATGATCACTTTCTTTTGCTCTTTTGAAACGTTCAGTAATGTTTCATTAAGTGAAGTTTTTTGATGCAAACTTTGAACTATTGGGAGGTCTGCAATAAACAGCGCATAAGAGATTTTTTGCGTTGTTGATGTTGATTTCGATCCACATATTTTCGCAAGATGTTGTTTCAAGATCAAATCTCCGTTCCCATTATAAGTTTTTCTTTACATAAAAAGCAACTCCTCCACCATTTCCTTCAGCTCTACACCTTTGAATAAAACGATATCCTTGGATAACGTATAAGTTTTCGTTTTCATTATAACTGTTTTTCTTTATATGTGCTCTCCTAGAGAGATAATATGTCTATGTCTTTACACTGATCTAATAAATGTTCTGTGTAAAGTTTGTGAAAGTCTCACATTCTGGTGAAAGATTTTCAAACCTCTCTTCTTTGTTAAATGTACTAACGAGGTTAAACAATTATTCTCTGCATCTCTATTTCTTTCAAAATTAATTCAAAATTTACACAACAGCAAAATATAATCAGTAAGACATGCGTGGCATTCACATGCGCCATCTTGAAATTTTAACTATTTACAATTTTCAAGTACAGATTTAGGCCGATGAGAGTAAATAAGTCGAAAAATGTATAATAAACACAGCTAAATGTGACATAAGCGTTCAAAATAACCATTCAGCTTGTCGATTGGAACTATATCTTGCCAAGGTTATAGATAATAACTCCTGTAAAGTGACCAAGAAAGCTCTGTCAACTTTTTCAGCCAGCTGATCAATAAAATCGCTGTACACTTCCACTAAAAATTCTTCACGTCAGCTGAATGTGTTCACAGCGCTTCTGTAAATCAGAAGGCCATGATGATTCTGAGTAATCCGAGTACGTAGCAAGTAATTAGTAAACCAAAGTGATAACTTTGACAGTGGTGAGCAGTACAACTTGTTCCTCGATGTGAAATAACCCATTTCAAAATGAGCGTCGGTTCTAAAATATACATTAAAACTGCAACATTGTGCCTATCACCTCTATACATGTAAATTCATATGGATAATTTCATGGCAATATGCTCTCTCCACCAAGTACAGGTTGTTTATTCACTGCTCCATTTTGAAATAATCCGCCATGTTGGAAGTTCTGGGCAGGACGTCGATGTTCACAAATAAAAATCCAAGTATTTTGAGACTATTATCCTAAGACTAGTATCCTTGGATAGGGCTGGTTTAAAGCAAGTACGAAGATAATATTACCTAGTTAATATAAAAGCTAACTCAACAGTTAAGCGCAAATGTTAAGCCTAAAATCCAAGAGATATCCAATGCATGACCGTCCTCGAAATTTCAGAAACACCATTTGTGAACAATCAGTCCAACAGACTCCTTTTACAATGATGTCATAGGATATTTAAAAGCGAGAGCTGAAACCTAAGCCGAGACAACTATTATTATTTTCTGTTTTGCCTATTTGAATTTCAAAGTGAAGACTGTTGTATTTGATTAGTTTATCCTTATTTTATACGTTTGGATGTTTATACGTTATTAAAATGGATGAATTCAAATTAATGAATATACTGTTACGGTATGGGGAAAAACATTTGGAGTCAAAGGTGATTTTAATCTCACAAAATCGCCTTTTGTCGGGAATTTTGTCTTATTAACTTCACCTCTTTATCGAATGGAAGTAATCAAAAACCAACATTAGTCTGCTATGAAAATAATTTTACATTTGAGACCATGTACAACCAATTCAAACATCATCCTTGGACATTCGACCTTCGCAAAACATTAGCCTTTAACTTCCTCCAGTTGTTCGAATCCTTGATTATTCGAAAGTCAAAATTTATACATGTACTTTTAAATAGTCCTGACTACAAGACGCTGTAGGTAATCCGGTTGGTTTCTTTTTAATTGATGTTGGTACGAGTAAAAATTACAAGTTTATCAATGATCGCGTTAGGGCTTTAATAAAAAAAGTTTTACACAAAGTCTTAGTGAAGATATACCATAATTCTGGTAATGTTTGCTCTGCTGGATGTTCGTGGCCTGCTGGAAATGATCTTAATGGATTTGGAAACTACAAACATGTTGGTGGGGGTTCTTTCCCTTAAAGCTTTCAACAAACGTGGTCTTCATAAATTAGTATCTGCTGTTTCTTGCACATCAAAGCTGTCATTCAGGGATGTTTCAAATGCACTCACTTCTCAGTCACTATAATGGGTTGGTGATGAATATTTACATACAACATGCATCATGACAGCAGCAAAGAGAGAGATGGGCAAATAACTGCAAGCATCACAGATATCATAGTCCGAGATAAGATGCCGATAAACACAGTAGAAGGAAATAGTTTTAAAGCTCTGATGAAGCAGTTGAAGACAGATTATAGTGTACCGTCTCATAAGGCGTTAATATGTCGAGTCAACAGGATGTAAAGTAAAGCAATTTAACAGGACCCTCGTGATACCAGTATTTAGTATTGAGAGATCATCCTGTGGAAATATTTGATGACAAAAATAAAATAAATTAATAAAAGTAAAAAGATCCAGAAACATCTTCATCTTGCTTCGGATGTTTCCATAACAGCCGAAGGATGAGCTTTGTTATATTTGGAATCATATATAACTCTCACAGTATATTGTATCGTCAAGGAGCGGGAGATGAAATCGTTTGTTCGTGGAAGAGAGGCACACTACAGAAAACTTAGCAGCTGGACTAAAATCTGCTATCGAAGACTGATATTTTAGTTAAAAAGTAAAGATTTGTGCTCTACAAAATGCATCTAACCATGTAGATGCTGGACGTCTATTCTATGATTAGGATGATTTACCGTGTTTTGTCCCCACCTTGCAGTTAGCAGTAAAAGAGGACTTGTCGATTCCTACAGTACACACAGTCGTTACAAAATTGTAGGTCAGTTCTTCAAAATGTCATCAGTAGCCACTTCATCATTTGAGCTAGCGCACCTAAAATAAATACTGCAAAACATAGACTATTTCAATAATGTAAAAATCATTAGAAAAGTGTGTTTTGAATAATTCAAAACATACTTTCTTGTCAGTGGAGTTGATGTACATGTTAATCAAATGACTTCAGAAAACCTCCGGCCAAGAAATCATCGATGATGCATTTGATCGTAGACAATTATTTTGAGAAATAAGAGGAGCTCCGTGATGAATTCATCTTCTTGAATAGTATCCCTAGCATCCAAACAAGGGCATTTTAATTGGTAAAAAATACACCAAAGATGGTTCCAAAAGGTTATGGTTCTCACACGGTGGTTTCTGCACAAAGACTGAGACACCTTGCCTTCAAAAAGAGCGTTTTCAGTATCAGGACATATTGTTAGTAAGAAGAGGTCAAGTCTTTTACTAGAGAATGTAAAGAAGCTGATCATTTTGAATAAGAACTTCATACGTTGATGGCTTTAAAAATTGACATGACATATTTTTACCATTTTAGTGAAATAATGAGCAATAACTAGATAATAATTTAAGTAATAACCACGCCTGAAAGGGTATAATACAGGTTTCAGTAAATACCTGTAGTAATCCAGTATTTATGACTAATTTTCTGTGTACAATTCATTAGAAAAGCAAACCTGCCTCTCCCTTACTTGTCCATCGATTGCTAGAATATTACAAAGCGTGCTTGAAGGCTCTTCAAGAAGATAAACAAGCTCACTTTTGAAAGAAAATTAAAGGAAACGATATTAAAAGGATCATAGCTATCTACGAATGGAGTTTGAGAAAAAATCCTTGAAAAAAGGCAAATAAAATGGTTCTGACATACTCATCGTCATCATCTTGCGGCCTCAGCTGATATAGAATTCACTACACCTTTCCGGTATACCCTATCGGGCATAGCTGTTAGAAGGTCTTCCTTAGCGATGGCAGTCTTCCTGCATATGATGTCTGGAAAGATGACTATCTGAGACCGCTCGAGTGATGATGTGTTCCTGAAGAAGAGAAACGACGACACAAGGTCATTTGAGGCACGAGCACAGTGTCCAGCAAACTGGACGCGTCTCCTTTGTATTAAGATTGATATCCTAGGTAGGTCACTGTATACTATGTCAAGAGTTGGATGTTTTTCCCATGAAACTCAGACATAAACAGTGATGCTCCATTACTTTCCAGCATGTTTAAAACGTATTATTGCTTTATCGACTACTGATACGTTTTTCACTTACGGCAGGCCAATGTTACCCCTATATTCTTTGCTTAAACAAAAAATTATTGTACGATTATTCGAATAGCAAAAAAAAATAAATCTGTAGACAGCCCTAGTGTTGTCACGCTTTCATACACAACCGACCACTTCTTCTGAAAGGGTTTGTTTACGTTTGTGATGAAAATTAGTTTGGAGATGGATGATTAGAGATAAGTATTTCAAATCATATTGCTTCATATAAAAACATAAGTATAGATTTTTTTTCATATAGACTTTGTTTTTCAAGACCATGCCTTTTCAGCCACGACTGTTATTTCAGTTGCATTTTACTGTAAGCAGAGTGCTTCGATTTTGGGGATGTACGTTTTAAGCGACGAAGTTTCAGTCTGACTGTACATACAACCGGATTGTGGTCGCTTCCACAGTCTGCTCGAGTGTAGGATTTCGCTTGCTGAACAGCATTTCTAAAACCACTGTTGATGGTCACATAGTCGATTTGATTTTTGTACCTCTTTCCAGGGTCTTTCCAAGTCCACATGCGTCTGTTATGATTCCTGAACCATGTGTTCATAATCACCTGATCATGTGCTGTGCACCAGTCTACCCATATTTTTTCCTCTTTCATTTTGTGTTCCTAGGACATGCTGTCCCACTATATTTCTTATTCTTTGGGTTCCAACCTTTGCATTTAGGTTTCCCATCACCATGACAATATCTTGAGATTGACGGTGCCTCATAGCTTCCTCAAGCTGTTCATAGAACGTATCTATCTACTCATCGTTGCTGTCGGCTGTTGGTGCATACACTTAAATAACAGTTAAATCAAAAGGCTGCCCTTTCAGCTTGACAAGCAGAACTCTTTCTGAAAGGGCCCAATATCCAGAAACACATTTACTCAGTTCTTTGTCCAGAATCATAACAACTCCCCTTTCATGTTTATCTCCTCCAGAGTATATGACTTTATATCCTTCCATGTCGAAACATCCTGTATCAGTCCATTTTGCTTCACATAAACCCAGCATATTGATATTCAGTCTTTCCATTTCCATCTTCACATTTGCCAATTTCCCTGTTTGATACAAAGTGCATACGTTCCATGTACCAATTCGTAGAGTGGATTTGTTTCTGACAGTAGCAGGCTGACGGTCTGGTCTCACCTGTCGAACATGAGTGTCCCTACCCAGCAAGGTGTTGATGGCTGCATGGTCATCAATCCAATTTACGATGTTAGTGTTAGACATTAATCTGTGCATTTTCATGATTGTTCTAGGCAGGATACAGTGGTGGTTTGCCATTGCCTTCAATCGGCGGATGGCCACTCATACTAATGTCTCATTCGTACCCTCAGCATACTGCAATGTACGTGTAGGTTACGCCTTCGTTGCCGTTGGTCTAAGTGGCGACTTTTCCGCCAACTCCGCCGTTTTCTGACTTCATGCGCTTCAGTGCGAGACATGCACGTCTCACCAGCAACAAGTTCCTGGCTACCCTCATGTCGTTTAGCCCGCCAGCTGAAGCGGTTTACCAGGATGTTGCCGCTGTTGCGCACAAGCAGCTACTTGGAGCCAGGCATGAGAGTTGGGTACCTTCAGGAGACGTGTAAGTCCATCGCCCGGACGCCAGCTGATGGTTGCTACTGGATGGTACTCCATTCGGACACCCCCTACACCCCCGAAAAGATAATAGCCGAAATAATTAGTTGTGAAAAAATAGCAACAACGTCCAAAAACCTTATCACACGAAGAGACTAACCTTTTGTTAGATAATAAATGATTTAACATTATTTTCATATCTACTTTTAGTTTGTTTTATCATTTGTCAGTTTTACGTCTTATTTTTTTGTTACTATTTTCTCATATTGTTTTTTTTTCCAATAGTGCCTAAAATTTTTTGAATTGATGTCGCGTGTCACAGCTATTACGTTTTGTAAGATGATGGTCACTGAAGTCAACATTGACCACTGTTGAAGATAGATATATGGATTCGTTAAATTTAATCTAGACTACTATTTTATGTCAAGAAAGCATGGCATGATATACAAAAAATGTCGTAAAAATATCTTTAAACATGTAAAGTAACTGTTGTAACCGTATCACACTTTCATTGCGGTAGAAAATTTTCCAAGTGCTTGTTCGTAAGTACATTTTTAGCTTTTTAAATATTGTTACACAATCGCTGACAACAGAACTGTTTGTGATATAGGTTATTCAAAACAAGAAGTTGGGAAAAACAATATATTGAAGTTGTATACCAAGTCAAACATTTAAAAATAATAATAATAATAATAATAATAATAATAATAATAATAATAAACGTCCTGGATATGACAATAAACTGCATCCGGTTGTGGAGTTTCGACATGGACGAATGAGGTTACCCTTTGCCACACCTACCTCCAGGTCACCCTTGTGCAAGGTGTAGCACCTGTTAGCCTACTCCGAGGCCTTGAAATACTGGGTTGGCGTCCGGCAGAGTTAAGTCAGTCCACGATCCCCGATGTGTTCAAAATTCCAGATGGTAAATGGCACGAAATACTCAGCCCCTTGGCAGTAAGGTTAAAATGCACCCCGAAATGATATGAGAACAAGAAGTAAAACATACCGCATCGTCCCTCAGAGCGAGACCAGCCTGAGGTCGAAAAGTCCTCAACGGAATCTAATTCTTCTCAAAATATCAACCCACGTGGTCACCAGGACGGGATTGTTCTCAACTCTGGCCCAGTGGGCTCAGGACCAAAAAGTTATCAAAAGGAAAAAAAGGAAAAGATGGACCAGAGAAGAGTATAAGGAAGTTTTATGTTGCTTTTATCAAGCTTTAGAAAAACCGCAGAGCAACAATACCGAAGATACTTATATCACTTGGTGTAGATGCAACAGTGAAAGTGACAAATTTGATATGTTAGATTCAAATAAACTAGCGAATATAAGAAGATACATCATCATATCATGCTAAGTAAGAAATTGACAGATTTGGAAATAAGACAGATTAAAGGGCAAGTAAAACTAGACAAGAGGGAATTGATTGATGATAGAATTACACTGGTCTACAAAAAATATATTCTTCTCTTTGATGACATCCACTCAAGATGATTTTAGACCATTTTTATGAGCTGGTTCTAAAAATGACATCCATTTTTGCCCATCACGCCCCAATTTTTTTATCTTGAGAAAATCATTTTTTGTCAAAATCACCCTTTTTAAGGCTTGTTGAACAGGATATAATACACACAGCTGACATTTGTTACTTCAACTGTTTTATATAGATATTCTAAACTAAATAGGAGTTTTTTTGGGGGTGGTGACATTCATTAAGTAAAGGGTCATAGGTGCTTAAAAGTCTTTAATTTAAAATTCTGGCAACTGAATCGTGGTAAACAAGCCCGTCTTAGTAAATTTTCAAAATTTTGGGTTTGAATATCCCAAGTACGCTACTTAGAATAGGAACACTTCCATTTTGATACTTTAAAAACTATATAAGGTAAATAAGGATGAATATGTGCGTGAAAAATGTTTTTCATAAATACTTCAGTCTTACAACTTCACAATTGGTATAGTGACTACCGTTCCAAGGAATTTACTACGAAATGACAAAGAATTGATGAACACAATTTGTGAACTTAAACACAAAAACTACAACAATTCTATAGTAGTTAGTTTAATGTAGGCTCTACTCCATCAAAGAGCTGGAATGCTTTGGAAGGAATTTCCTTTTCTTTGATTGGCGTGAATGGTTAAGTTCTGGATTGCTGCGTTTAATGCTCTAGCAATACTCAGCCATCGTCCGAACATCCCATCTGCCCTGGTACCTGGTCTCCATTTCCTTGATATCTTGGTGGAAACGCTCACCTTGCTCGTCACTTATATCGCCACTGTTGGAAGGGAACTGATCAAGATCGTTGTGCAAGAAGTGCCCTTTGATGCTCATATTTGCCCCAAGACGCTGATACGCATCCATCATGCTCTTCACTATTTCTCTGAAGTTGTCTACCCTCTTGTTGCCAAGAAAGGTTTGTACAACT
>RDPX01000070.1:1692172-1707831 GCA_003991215.1 Morbakka virulenta | reverse complement strand
TTGGGTTCATCTGAATAACTAGCATAGTCAGCATCACTTAAATCATGGTCAGAATCGCTTTCTGTTAATTCCTCCAGTACAGGATCACATGCTAAAGCTCCAACTGAAACAGATACATCAAGAAGCTTTTTAAAGACAGGTACTGGGTGCTCATCAGAATGAGGATTTGGTACTGTGGCTGAAGGGATTGATGGGTAGGATATGTTTTTACAGTTATTTTTGTTAAAACCAGCTAAGTTTATCATGCAGAAGTAGCAATCGTCAAAATGATTGTTTGGTTCACGCCAGATCATCGGTATTGCAAATTTAAGCGCCGTTTGCTTGCCTATGGTCCAGAGCCCCAGGCCTTCTTCGCACGACTTGCAGACAATGTGGGGTGCCCATTGCTTGTCCTGGTCACCAAGTTTGATTTTGAAATATGTGTAATAGGCTCTCTCGTATAAGTCATCAATAGCCATTCTGTTAATTTTGAAGGTGAACTTTCCACAGGTGCAGCAGAAGGAGTCACTGTCATTTTTACACTTGCTTGACATCTTTATTCAATTGACATCTTCTTCTATGATAAAAATATAAGGTTAAGTATATAAATCAAATCAAGGTAAGGTGCATGCATCAACCACCCAAAAATAAAACTTTTAAAACAAAAAAACACAATTGTGATATGCAAACTATCCGGATGAGTCGTGTTAAGTCAAATTAGAACAAAACGTCAATTCAGTGAAAAATGAGCAAATTTTAATAAATATAGCTATTTTGGTGAAAACTATACAGAAAAAACGTGATGTGATGGGGGAAAATGGATGCTATTTTTGAAATCAGCACCCGAAAATTACCCAAGCTAGATATGTCTTGAGCCTATCAGAAATTTTTGTTGACCAGTGTTATTTGAATATAGAGATATGAATATTGAAAACGTGGATGGTGATGAAGGTTTGGCAGAAAATCAAGGTATTGAAAGAGAGGAAGTTGGTAGAATTGGAAATAATAATGAAGAAGAGAATGATATTCCTGAAGCTGTAACTTTGGTGAACAATGTCAATCAAGAAGAATTAGCTTTAACGAAAGTGGATATCGTAGAGGAATTTTCTATTGTTAAACACAGAGAAATAACGGATAGGGAACCTTTAATGAAAATAAGGCATGCCCACAAATATAAAAACTTACTGATCGTAGGAAATGAAGCATTAAAACAACTTTGCGAGGAGATAGACCCTGACATGACAGAATTAAACCAAAAATTATATGCAACATCCAAAATCCTTCAACATAAATGTGGCATAAAAAATAAAACAAAAAGAAACAACTAAGATAAACGGAAACCTACGAAGTGGCAAGTTAAAATCGAAAAAGAAATTGAAATGTTTAGAATGGAAATCTCTATACTAGACGAATTGCAGAGGGATAAAGAAGTAAAGTTTGATAAAGCAAGAAAATTAATAAGATAATACCGCGTAGAAAATAAAGAGCAAATACCAACTATTAAGGAAGAGCTGAAACAAAAACTTCAAGTAAAAGCACAAAAACTCCGTCGTTTCACCAAAAGGAATAATTTCTATAGGCAAAATAAGATATTTGAAACAGATGCCAAAACGTTCTATCGAGAGATTGGAAAAACACCTGTTCTTGTAGGGGAAATACCATCGGAGGTATGGATCACCGAATTTTAGAATACCATTTGGGGTAATGAGAAAGAACACATAAAAAATGCTGAATGGAAAAGAGATCTGAAAAGTAATTCTACTGACATCTCTGAACAAAAATGGGATAATATAAGCGTCGATGAGATTACCAAATCGCTAAAAAAATCGCATAAATGGAAATCCCCTGGAATAGACCAAGTTACGAATTTCTGGTTAAACACCTTAAACTCTTCTCATTCTTAGCTGGCTTGGAATTTTAATAGATTGATGAAAACAAATTGACGGAAACAAATTCAACAACTAAATGGTTCTATCAAGGCACTACCTATTTACTTGCAAAAAGTAATGACACTGCAAACCCTAAAAACTACCGTCCCATTACTTGCTTGACGACCTCCTATAAGTTGTTGACATCTATATTATCTGAAAGAACATATACACACATGGAGGAAAATAACATTTTTCTGATAGAGCAAAAGGGCTGCAAGAAAGATTCCTAGGGCTGCAAAGACCATCTTCTTATAAATAAAATGATATTGGAAAGTGCGAAATCAAAACATCGAAGCTTGAGTACTGCATGGATCGATTATAAGAAAGCCTTTGACAGTGTACCTTACTCGTGAATATTGCGTTGTCTTGAACTGTTTAAAGTATCCCCTACCTTTATTAATTTTCTTAAAACATCTATGAAACTATGGGAAACCAATCTTTTTCTTCCTCACTCTAATGGTGTCTTATCTTCCCTTGGTATGCGAATCAAAAGTGGAATTTTCAGGGTGACTCCCCTGCTATTTTGTATGGCGCTGATACCTTTATCTCGACTATTGAACGAAACAGCTTGTGGATATAAAATCGATGAAAGTAAAATAAATCATCTCTTTTACATGGATGATCTGAAACTTTATGCTTGTAATGATGGAGAACTTGAAGGACTGTTGAAAACAGTAAAAGCATTTAGTGATGACATAGGAATGGAATTTGAGTTGGACAAATGTGCAAAAGCCACATTTAAGCGAGGACAGTTAGTTAACACCAACAACAGTGAACTTGATGGTGACACAGTTATCATGGAACTCGACCAAGAGGGGGCGTACAAATACCTGGGAATTAACAAAGGAGATGGAATACAGCACTCACAAATGAAAGAGAAGATCAGAAAAGAATGGATACGCAGAGTTAGATTGATCTTGAAAACAGAATTGAACGCAAAAAATAGAATAACAGCAATCAACACCCTAGCGATACCAGTCGTAACATATAGTTTTAATAACATCAATTGGAACCTTAGTGACCTCCAAAGACTAGACACCAAAATTAGAAAACAGTTTACTTGTTACAGGATGCACCACCCAAAATCGGACATAGACCGGTTATATGTTCCTGGGGTAAAAGGAGGTAGAGGATTGATACAGTTAAAGCTCTCATTTAAGACGTCTACGAAAGGGCTTTGTCAGTACTTGGACAATGCTGACGATTGGAAGCTCCAATTGGTTAATGTGCACGAAAACTCAAAGAATCTCCACTCTGTTTTCAGAGAATCCCAAAAATGTTCTCGTGAACTAAATCTTGAAATTGAAAACGACAATCTTACAACACCGACAAAGATTGCTAGTAAAGCAAAGAAAAACGCTAAAAATGTAGAGTTAAAACATCTTGAATCACGGTGGCAACAAAAGTATCTCCATCGACAGTTCGCAGCTCAGGTCAATAATGCTGCTGTAGATACCATTGCAACCTATCATTGGCTCCGAAACTCTGGACTGAAAGCGGAAACTAAAGGCTTTATTCTTGCCACCCAAGATCAAAGCTTATTAAGAAGAAATTATCAGGCAAATGTCTTGCACAATGGTGCAGATCCAAAATGTAGATTTTGCGAAGAAAAAGTGGAAACAATTGACCACCTTGTCTCTGGTTGTTCTATTTGAACTCCAGGGGAGTATAAAAACTGACACGACAGAGTTGGACAATTACTGCATTGGAAAATCTGCAACCACTTTTCTATAAACACTAACACTAACTGGTATGAACACCATCCCGAAACGGTTACAGAGGGACAAAATTTTACAATTCTCTGGGACTTCCCAATCCATACTGATCGCACGATACAGGCCAACCGCCCTGATATTGTCATTAAGAATAGGAAAAACAACACCTGCCTCCTCGTAGACATGAGCGTGTTTGAAAAACTTGCAAAATATAAGGATCTTGAAATTGAAATTAAGAAGATGTGGCACCTAAAAACTAGAACTGTTCCTGTAGTGATAGGTGCTTTGGGCCTGATAAAGAAAGGGACTAGTGAATACCTTGAGAAAATTCCAGGAAACCCTTTTCTTCATGAAATTCAAAAAATAGTATTAAATAACACAGCGCATGTACTACGAAGGGCGCTCACTATCTAGAAATTGAAGTCTTCACCACCTTCTCACCCTTTTTTTTGTATATACTTGTGTCTTGTAATTCATTGTGTAGCTGATGTTCGTGAATTGTCCTGAATAATATCTATATTCCTTCTTATACTTTATTTATAGATTTTTAGTAAATTGAATATTTTATTATTATTCTCTCTTTCCACAAAAAAACCCTTCCTATTTCACTCACCCTAGGTCAATGGTAGTGACCCGGTGTTTGATCTTACACAACAATTCAAAGAGAAAATTTCTAAATAATAATAATAATAAAAATAACATAAAACAAGACATAGAACTGGGCTGTTTGGCAGGCACCGTTATATTTGGAGCGAGACATAGCGCCCTTGCATTGGTTTGATGATGGATTTTTCCCTCTTGTTACCGTCTTATCACTGACATGACAGAGGTTTTGTACAAAAGGCTTAAACTATTGCTGTGAAGCTTGGTGAAAAGCAAGTTGGTTGAGTTTTGCATTGATCTACAGCTAGATACTATTATACAGAGGTCATATTAAAGTAGGTTGCTTAAAAATATTTGTGAATATATTAAACATTTAATAAGTCAACTGAGAATGAAGATGGTGCTAGTTTGATTTCAAAGTTGTTATTTCAACGACAGTAGAAAGTAAGTCGGCCAGTGCAAATGCAGTAAAATCTGAACAAGCTGACAGTTGAAAACAATTGAATGAAATACAAAGGTAATTTTCGTCACTTTTGGAACAACAAAGAAAAGAAACTGTAAAGTTATTTAGGAAATTCAGCAGAGGTTCTTTTTCTCGGTCATAGGAAGCAAACTATTTAAAAGCTGCAAAGGACAATTTTGAGTTAGATCTTTAAAAATTTGGTTAGTTACTTCAAACTAAAACTCTATAGAATTATTGTGAAGCCGAAAAGGGCAGATCAATTAAACTTTTCGAGTTCTTTCTATTCCTTTCCTCTTACCTTGCCTGTGATAAATCTCATTTTCACGTTTCCTCTTATGGTGCATTGATGAGACCTCAAAACTGTCACAAAAACATATCTAAGTATTTCTTAATAATTTCCATTAATAAATTAAAACTAAACACATAGTTTTGACACCTTTGTTTGGATGTAAAGTTCTTGAATATTTGCTTATTTGTAACAGAGAATTACCATTACAGATTTTTTATAAATTTTGTTTTATTATTGCTAGAAAAAAAGTTGATGTGGGCCTCCCGTCCCCATTATGTGTGGAGCAGTGTCTGCTGTGGCTGTAGAGACCTATGCGGGAATGACAGTCTCTGTTGCAAAATTTACATCTGTATGTGGACATTGGTCTATCAGAGATGCTGCGCTTCTTTCTGCCAGCCCACTTCTCTGCAGCAGCATCCACCAGCTTCTCCTCCCCTACTCTGAGATGCTGAGTCAGGACCTCTCTCCAGTTTGAGCAGTCATGGGCCAGGCTCACCCAGGACTTTGTGTTCATATTGATGGCCTTCATGTCTCTCTTGACCACGTCATGGTTGCGAAATTGTGGTCGTCCGATGGTTTTCCTATCAGAGGCCAGCTCTCCATAAATGATGTCTTTGGGGATGCAGCCGTCTTGCATACAGTGGACGTGGCCTAGCCATCGGAGTCTCAGTAGGGTAAACATACTTGGTAAGTTGACTCGGGATGGGACCTCAATGTTTGGCACTTTGTCCTCCCATGAGATTCCCAGGATGCGGGGGAGACTTCTCAAATGGAAGCTGTTCAGTCGCCTTTCTTGCCTGGAATATGTAGTCTATGTCTCGCTGCCGTGCAAAAGTGTCCTGATGATGCAAGCAAGGTACATTGCCATCTTTGTCTTCAGCGTCAGTTTTGGGCTTGTCCACACATGGGATGTGAATCGATCAAGGGTTGTGGCTGCCTTCCCGATCCTCTTGTCAATTTCGGCATCCAGAAAGGGGTTGTCGGTGATGGTTGAGCCTAGGTAGGTAAACTGATGGACCACATCGCGCTCATAAACATCGATAGTGATTGCCCTTGGTGCCTCTGTGCCCTGCCCAGGACGTTGGTCTTTTTTAGGCTGATCGTCAGCCCAAAGTCCTTTCAGGCATTGGAGAGTCGGTCCATTTAAGACTGAATTTCTCGCTGCGTGTGGGTCATTACAGCTGCATCATTGGCAAACAACATGTCTCTGATGAGCGCTTTGCGTACTTTGGTCTTATTTCTGAGGCAGACAAGGTTTAATAGCCTGCCGTCTGATCATGTACGCATATAGATACCTTCTGTTGAGGTGTTAAAGGCATGTTTCAGCAGTAGAGCAAAGAAAATCCCAAAATATGTGGGAGCAAGGTCACTGCCCTGCTTGTCTCCACTGCGGATGTGGAAGGGCTCAGAGGTGCTACCGTTGAACTGCACTGTGTCTCTCGTGTTGGTGTGGAAAGATTCAATCATGCTCAGCAGTTTTGGTGGGCAACCGATATTTAGCAGGATCATGAAGAGGGCTTCTCTGCTGACAAGGTCGGACTCCTTAGTGAGGTCTATGAAAGCGACGTGAAGGGGCATCTGCTCTTCTCTGCACTTCTTCTGGAGTTTGCAGATGGAGAAGACCATGTCTAATGTTGACGTTTCGGCTCAGAAGCTACACTGTGACTCAGGGTAGACGCGGTCGGCAAGTTTCTGTAAACGGACCAGGATGACCCGAGCAAAGACTTTGCCGACAATGCTGAGTAGGAAGATGCCTCTGTGATTGTTGCGGTCGCTTCGCTTACCCTTGTTCTTGTACATGTTGATAATTTTGGCATCCCTTATGTCCTGTGGAACGGCCACATCTCACCAGCACAGACAAAGGACTTCATGCAGAAGGAGCAGTAAAGTAGTCTTGCAGTGCTTGACCTTGAGCTTTGCCAAAAGCTAAGCTGTCAATGACTTTATCTAGGTCTTCTACAGTTGGCACAGTGTCGAGTTTTTCCATGATGGGCAGACATTCGATGGCATCGAGGACTGCGGTTGTGACGATGTTCTGCTTTGAGTAGAGGTGGGAGTAGTTTTCCACCCATCTCTCCATCTGCTTCCTCTTGTTCTGTGATGATTTCCCAATTGGAGGCTTTGAGGGGAGCTATCTCGTTCTGCGCAGATCCCAGTGCCTCGATGCCACCGTACATCTCTCTGATGTTTCCTGTTATGACCACTGTCTGAATGGCTTCACTCAGTTCTATCCAGTACTCAGTGACACAGCGCCTGACTGTCTGAGCTTTGTTCCTTGCATCCTTTAGAATCTGCAGGATCTGCTCGCTTGGTACTCGCTTGTACTCTGCAAGAGCGGCACACTTGGCTTTGATTACGAGGGTCATCTCAGACTTTGCGTCAAACCAGTCGTGAGACTTGAAGATCTTGTTCCCAAAGGTGGCCAAAGCGGTGCTGTGCATGGTGTTTCGTAGGGTCTCCCACTTTTCTCAGGCAGAGTTTCTAGGTCATGAGGCTGCCAGCTCTATCTCCAGGCTCTCTGCAATCTGTTCCACAAGATCTGGCTGGTACATCTTGCAGGTATCAATGAGGGGGTCCCTTGCTTCTTGCCACGGTTGGATCTCTTTGGCTGCATCCTTATCTTGCAACACACCAGCGAGTGGTCTGTGTCGCACTGTAACAAGAGTGTGTGTAGAGAACTTTCTTGATGTCAGAGTGTCTGACCAGGTCCAGCTGGTGCCAGTGCTTTGAGCTAGTTTATCTCAAGGAGATCTTTTGCTGGAGCTTGGTCATACAAAAAGAGTTGGCAATGCACAGGTTGTGGTATGTGGACAGCGCCAGTAGTCGCTAGCCATTCTCGTTCATCCTGCCCACACCAAACTGTCCAAGACAGGGGGACCATACGTCGTGATCTGCACCCACTCTGGCATTGAAGTCGTCCAGAAGGACCAACTGTTCCTTGCTGAGGATACTGCTGATGGTGGCTGTGAGGTTCTCGTAGAACTTGTCCTTGGTGTCAGGTGTGGCAGACAGTGTCGGGGCATACACACTGACAAGGGTGAGGAGGCTTTCAGTGATGTTCAGACGGAGAGTGAGAAGACGCTCAGAGCCATTGCTGCCTGGCTGTACCATACTCAGCAAGCCCCCTCCGTGCAGCCGTGGCTCATTGGGGCTCTTCTCTTGCCAATATAACGTGTAGTCCCTCTTCTTCAGAGAGCTCGAGTCTGGCAGCCGTGTTTCCTGAAGGGTGGCAATGTCTACATTTAGCCTCTTGAACTCATTATTAATGATAGCTGTTCTTCTAAAGTTGCTGATGTCCTGCAGGCTTTCAGAAAGGCGAGGCAGCATTGTCCGGATATTCCAACTTCCCAGTTTTAGAGATGGTCTCTTTCGTCAGCTTTTTTTTGCCTGGTGCGATGGTTGCAAACTGGCTGTCGGATTTCTCCTAATCCTCATGCACCCAATGAGGAAGGCGGACGAGAACGAAAAAAAAAGTGGATATATAGTGTAACAGTAATGGATTAAGAATCATAGTTTTGACTCGGTTTAACAACTAGCATACGGTAGAAAGCTGGAAAGAAAATGGTTGAAGATGTAGCTATAATTAAACATTGCCCGAGACAATTTTCCATACTGTCGGGATCTTTGAAAGAATCAGATATAAACCTTATAAATACCAATTTTTATCTAAAGTACACAGTTTATAGTTTGGAAAATTAATCCATCCATTTTCAATGCAATATGGTCTTCCTTCAAACAGTTGGGAATGATTTTATTTTCAGAGGAGTCCCTTTGCATAAGTTTGACAATAAATCTTCTTAGACATTTTTAAACAAAGGCCAGTTCTTTGAAGCTCTAGTTTACAATAACAAAGCATAATGTTGAATGCTAGCAATGAACAAGTCATAAAGCAGGTAATATTTCTGGTCCCTGAAAGATGGCTATCTGATATGAATCTTCCTTAGAAGTAGAAAGATTATTAATAGAACTTTGCCAAAGACTCAGCGTTTCTACCAATAGGCAAGGACTGTTTATAACAGTCAGAGTATATGTGTCTGATCCTCGAAAAGTGCCAACATCCATCAACAATTTGATGCGGAGAATATTGTATACTATTCTAGTATATTCTTTACAGGTTGAGAGAGACTTTTTATAGATGGACTGATTGCACACCAAACTGATGCAGTGACAATCTTGTCGTCACTTCTTTATAGGGGTATAAATGTGTCTCTACTAAACGTATGGAACTCACAAGCATCTGTTTCTGGGTAGTTTTTGAGTCACAAATCAACATTGCGACTCAAAAAAAAGATAACAAAGGCAAAGAACGACTAATTTTATAGGCCTCACCTTAAGAATATATTTAAAGCCGTTTGTTGGACGTATGGAAGATATCTTACACAATTTAAGGAAAGAAATTGTCATCTTTTACTTGAACAATCTAATGTTTTTCAGAAAAATGTATGAGGGTGCTAAGAAAGTACTTGAACAACGTTAATAGCACGGGATGGAAGTAAAAGCACAAAATACGATCTATTTAAGAAACTGGTCAAGTTCTTAAGCAGAGTAGTAATAGTTGAAGGTATTTGGAATGGATTTAAATACAGCTGCCCGTTAAATCATAATAGAAAGACAGCTTGAGATTTTTGGGTTTTTGATTTATTATCGCAAAACTCTTTGGCCATATGATAAGAAAGCTATACCTATGTAGAATCTAAGTATCGTTTCCTTACAAACAATTCTAAAAAAACAAAGAAGAGTTACATTCAAATCTTAGCAACAATTGGAGCAATGTGTCACAAAATTCACTCTTTGATATCACAGAGAATCTTACAAAACCATCATTACATGTTTACCGATTTCAACCGAATCTGGTAGGAATAGAACGAACACAGGTAAAACTTGATGGCATTAAAGAGGGCTCAGACTAAATAAATATATCACAAAGTAATCTGGATTAAACATACAAATAAAGATATCATCCTATTTATGAGAGCCAACTACTAACAAGAATAGGATATGAAAGTTTTATAAGTTAGGTGACTGAAACAAGATTTACCCCTATGTCAACGACTGACAGAGATGCAACTACTCGTTATAAGTTGTTAGCACAACCTTTCATACAATATTTTTTTAATGCAGCAGTAACTAATTACAGTTTTAAGCTTTATTTAGTATCATGGCTGCATCAACTTAAAGGGAATAATTTCCCTTAACACCTGCCAGCCTGAGAGAAAATTGCTACTTTTACGGAAAAACTGAGTTTCAAAGGGAAAGACACTCTGGTGATATGATTAGTCTAATAATGACTATTTATTTACGTTACGTTGAAAAAAATGAATTGTTGTTACTCTTAGAAAACAAACTTCTTGTATGTCATAAAGTGAAGTGTAGCCATGATAATTCTATTAAAAATACATTGACTACACAATGTATCACCATTTTTGCTTGACACACTTTTTTGATGTTTACCAGTGTATTTTTGGGCGCTGAATCTGAAAATCACATTTATTTTTCTCAACCATTGTTCGTGATACTGAGCATAGTCATTATTTGAAAAATACTGAAAATTACCCGAATATGAGTCTAACACTAATGCATTACAACAGGACAATGAACCACAATGTGGTTTTATTATGATAAATAGCAAGTTTACACCATTTGCACGATTGTGTGAAGTTGCATCCTAAATTTGCGAGACTTATGTAAAGTATAACACACTCGTTAATGTTAGTTATTAGCATAGCATAAGTACGGAGAGAATAGTTGTTAAACATGTAGTTATCAAATGCTGTCACACCTGTAACTGTAGTAAATGTGTGCTCTATAGCTGGAAGAACTTTGCCGAACTTGATTGTCTTGAGTGCTCCGATTTATCACTTCGCACTATTGACCATATGTAGTCTCCCATCATTGTGGCATCACATCGTCCTTGATACCTACGTTACATGGTAGCGATATCTTGATGAAATCGTTCGCCATGCTCCTCGCTGATAGTTCCGAGATTGAAAGGAAAAAAGTCTAGATGTGAATGTAAAAAGTGCAGTTTTAAGGACATGTGACATCCCATGCACTTGAAAGCTACAGCAAGTTGCGAGACAAGAGTTTCGCAGTTTGGACTTCTCTTGTTACTAAGAAATCCCTCGACAACATTTCGAATAGAGCTCCTAGTGTCTTGTTTGATGTCGCTCATTACTTCGAGTTTATCTGATTCCAGTATCTTCTTAATCTCTGGTCCAACAAAAACGCCTGCTTTGACTTTTACCTCAGACAGCTTAGGAAACATGGACCTAATTTCTTGAAAAACTGGTCCTTTCGTACTTAATGCCTTCACAAACTGTTTGACAAGTCCAAGCTTAATATGGAGAGGAGGTAACAGAATCTTCTTGCGGTTCACCAAAGCAGGCCGGATAACATTCAACTTTCCTGGCTGCACATCTTCCCTGGGAGGCCACGTTTTCCGTTCATAGTGCTCTTTGTCCGCCCTGCTATTCCACAAGCACAAGAAACATGAATATTTCGTGTATTCACCTTGTAGCCCAATAAAAAAACATATCATCGTCAAGTCACTACAGACATCAAACTTGAAACTGCTGTATTTAATGTTGTCAAGGAACTGTTTGACGTTGTCATATTTCTCCTTCTTGTGTACGGAATGAAGAGGAATTGATAAGTGTTTGTTGCCATTGTGTAGTAGAACCACTTTCAAACTCCTTACAGAGCTATCTATGAATAAACGCCATTCGGAAGGCTCGTGTTCAAATCTGATAGCACCAAATAACCCGTTTATATCCTTGCAATAGCACATATAACTACTAGCATCAAAAGAGCTCTCAAACACGGCATGGTGCTTTCGGTACACAGACACCTTACAATCTCCTTTCAACAAATTCCATTCTTTTAATCGAGATGTTAGTAGCTCAGCATTAGACTTAGTTAGATCGTCAAGTTCCTGTTGATTTGGATAGTGAGGTTTAGTGCTACACGGTGGACGAAAGGCTTCATTTTGACCTTCAGTACTTGTAGCCGTTGAATCAACAGATGATATCTCCATCGCAGTTTCAAACTGAAAACAAAGTGAAAGCAATGAGTTAGTGATGAAATACTTGAAGATAAATTTATGATTATAATAATTGTTGCTTAACAACACAAAATTGATTTGTGAAACTCACTGCTGAAATCACTAGATACATCGTACTTACATTTTCGGGAGGTTGCGGTACTGGTAGTTGCTTATCATGAGAAACAGGCGCTCTCATGAAGAGATTTTCTTCCTTTACCCTTCCTATACTTTGAAACAGCGATCATGCAGAAGAAACAATCGTCATGATGATTGCTTTGCTCTCTCCATACTCGTGGAGTTGCGAACAGCATTACTTTTTCTATATTTCGCAGCCATTCGTCAAGGCCTGATCTACACGTACCACAAATGACATGCGGAGGCCATGGCTTATCCTGATCGCCCATTGGTATCCCAAAGTACAGTCTATAGGCTACCCAAGACTTATTCCCTCTCATGATTTTATATCTACAAACGTAACAGAAATTGTTGTGAGAGTTCTTGCACGTCCTATTTGTGCTAGACATTGTAAAATTAAGGAAAAATCAATAATAATATCCCAAAATGTACCCTGAGGAATGTAGAGGAAACTATTCACAAAATATGAAGCAGTTTTGAAGCGAAGGGTAATGCTTGACGTCTGATCACCTTTCCCGTGATTGTAATCATACTTATGCTGCACAAAACTCTGCACTAAAGATCATTGCACATCAATAGCTTTGTTCACATCGCTCTTATTTGGTGCTTGCTAAATAAACAAACAAACAAACAAACTGCGCTGAATTAGCAAAATGGTGGGAACCTGGACAGGAAGCTTAGATATCTAGTCCGCTCAATAAAAGTGTATGTTTGATCAGTTAACATTAGCATGAAGCGCTCTTTTGAAGTTGAACTTTATAAAGATTAATGGTTGCAAATCTGTTGTTTTTGTTGCATAATCACTTCTCCTGACAAAAATAAAGGCACTACAAAAATGCCAGGTACTAGAAAAGCATACAAAGTTGACACTTGTGGAAAAACGAAGAATGCTACAGAAAAACAAATAGCATATTTGGAACCAGCGCAAAAACCTGATTCAGAAATGTCAATAAAAATGGGTCAAGCACAACGTTTTTGAAATTTTGTTACATTGTGCTATTCAAATGTCGACATGGAAAACTTTGGGTTGATAGGAGTACTCCCATGCATCTCACTTATTGACAAAATATTAAAAAATACTGAAATGTTGATGTCAACATTTATAAAAAAGGAAAATATGATTGTGTTATTTGCGCAAACCTTAGTGACGAAAGAATATTTAATCATCCCAAAAAGGAACTTTCTGCCAAGCGTACGATTCATTTGCAATACGTCAAATATTCCATTCAATTACAGATATCTCAAGTTATTCAAAAAAAATCCTTGAACTTTTCATGTTTTGATGTTTTGATTCGGTTTTGTAATGCAAATAGACAGTAGATGTATTGGTCTTGAATATACTGATACAGCTTGACACTCAAGGTAATGAAAGTAAGCCCATATAGTTCATCTACAAAACCCTTTAAAGATGAGCTTTCTTTGTGCCTCAAGAGCTGTAAAGCCTCTACAAATCTCATGTTCTGTCCAATTTGGGGACCACTAAGAACCAAGGCCCCAGTTTTCACTTCTAAAAGCATGAACAACTCTTTGAGGTAATAAAACGAATATTCTTGTTTCAGAGCCTTGATACATTTTTAAGTCCTGCCTTAAAGTACATTAAAGGCATCTGGATTTTCCTTAGGTCCAGTAGTGGTTCTTGTATTACATCCTACTTTCGGGTGGAAAACTAACTACGCAGGTCACAATATGTACGATTTAGTGCCTCTGTAGATCCGATGCGAGATATATTATGGAAGCACTGTAACCTAAAGCTAAAGTACAATATAAATCTGAACAACCTGAACCTTACCGTCACCACTAACTTACAAAGAATACTATTCATATGTTCAGAGGGAAGGAAGTTTTTATGTAGTAGTAATCTTCTTTTAATTCTAGAGTGTATGCTGCAGTAATAGATGGATAGATATTTCCATTGTGCAACAGGACAACAGCATAGAATTCAAATGTTTAAATGAGCTGTCAAAGAAAATTGTCCGTCTTGCTGGAGCAGAGCTTGAACATCATTATAATAGAAAAGTCCCTCACCTCATCTAGTAATTTATACTGTTTGTGCCTGGAAGTAAGACGCTTGCTGTAATATTTAGTTATGCTTGGATAACATATTATATGGTTAAGGCCTTGGTAATTTAGAACCAGTAAAGCAAATATAACTACTCTATGTAGAGGATATCCGGCAGCAGCTAAGACAAACTCTCCGAAGCATAATATCAAGTGTCCATATTTCACAACATCCTTCCTTGGGACAATACTCTCAAAGCCAAAAGATCCAGTACTATTTGAAGATAGAAACAATATAGTTTACAGACTATATTGTCAAGACTATCCTGCCCTCTACATTAAAGAATAGCAGCATTTCTTGAGTCAAAGAGAAAAAGGATGCAAAAGAGCTGTTCTAAAAGGTGACACTAAGAGTCATGAACTAGCGGAGCACTGTTGGACAAAATATTACACCTTTGGTGGGGAAAATAAAAAGATTTCTGGACAAAGAAAAAAAAAACTACAACAACACCAACAAAAAAGATACAATTTGTTTCCTACAGCACAGCAATCGCATGAAAAGCAAATTTTACACTCTTCCAGACATATGGCTTCCAACACTACATAAAAGAAACACAACAACACAAGATAGGTTGGTGCCACTCCTCCAAACAAGCGAATTCCTATTATCAAGCATGTTCTTACTATCAAAAGTATAAAATAGCTATAAAATACCTAATTAATTCAGAGGCCTGGCGATGGGAGAAGTACCTCTTGAAATTTAACTTGAAATTTAACTCAAGACATGGTAAACAACGTACGTGAATCCTAAAACTATGTAGGATATATCTAATTTAAAGACATTAGAGTAAATTAAAGCAAAACAATATTTCCTTAAAAACCAGATGTGCCTGAATAAAACGTTGATTAACAAAGATAATTGAAATTCGAAGTATAAAAATAGTCATTACTTTCAATATTAAATACATATTTTATGTTCTGAAGTAATTATTTTTCATCTCATGAAGATTAAAGGATAAACAGTTAAGTCGCAAACAGATACTGTTGTCATGGCGACTAAATTAATAACTAAAAAAATGTAAAGCAAAGTTTTCAAAATTATTCTTTGTCGTTTATTTTCATGAGCATTTTGTCAAGTCTCGTCTATTTAAACAGTCGTCATCATATCATGATTTTAAAACAGGAAGGGACTATATGTTTTTTCTTTCGTGTTTCTGAATTCGCGACGTGGCTGATGGGGAGAAAGATAGAGACAGACAGAGAGAGACAGAGAGAGAGAGAGAGAGAGAGAGAGAGAGACAGCAGAGAGAGAGAGAGAGAGAGAGAGAGAGAGAGAGAAACAGAGAGAGAAAGAGAGAGAGAGAGACAGAGAGAGAGAGAGAGAGAGAGAGAGAGAGAGAGAGAGAGACAGAGAGAGAGAGAGAGAGAGAGAGAGAGAGAGAGAGAGAGAGAGAGAGAGAGAGAGAGAAAGAGAGAGAAATAGAGATAGAGAGAAATAGAGAAA
>RDPX01000070.1:1605674-1683146 GCA_003991215.1 Morbakka virulenta | reverse complement strand
CCAGCTGCTTTGCCTTTCTTCATTTTCTTTACAGCTTCCCTCACCATTTCTTTCTCAATGAAAATGGCTGGTCCAGATACTGTTTCTACCTCTCCAAGATTTTCTCTATCCCAAGAAAACTCTGTGTTCAACAATCTCTCATAATAGCACTTCCAGGCATTCTTCTTTTCAAGTTCACTTGTTGCAAGTTCTCCATCATCATTCCTGATACACTTTTCTCCAATGATATCCTGATTAGTCTTGATCATCTGCTTAGCTATCTTGAATACTTCATTCTTCTGGTCATCTCTACACATTATGTCTGGAAACCTTCTTTTCTCGGCATCCATGTTTGCTTTGTAGATTGCTTGCCTAGCTACTCTCTTGGCCTCCAGATACCTTTCTTTGTTAACTAACCCCTTTTTCCATTGACTCCACAGCCTTCTCTTCTCTTTCACATAATTTTCAACAGAAGTATTCCACCACCATGTCACTCTATGACGTGGAGGCCCTTTTGTCCAGCCACCATCGAGTGTTTATTCAAAATCAACGTGCAAACATGGTTTAGGTTTGCATTTCTGATGATTAAAATAAGTTTTATTTTGCTGTGTAAAAAATGTGCCATGCTATTAAATGTGAGAGATAATTGTTCAATAATTTTTCCTTGTAACATTTATTTTGTAATGCTGTGCTATATTTTAGGGTGATGACAAATTCTGCTTCGACAGTGTGTCTTTGGGGTTACACGAAATGTCTTCGGTGGAATATGTAGTAGGTTTATCAAGGAGAACCAATAAGTTCAAAAGTAAATTTACCACCCTTCTATCTGGCTTACCTCCAGTATTGGCTACTTCAAAATTCGCTTTTCTGTTACTTACTTCTTTACCCACAATCAACTGAAGTGTTTACAACTTTTTAAAAACATCTTTTCAATTGATTTACTTTTAACAGCATTGTGACACCTACTTCGTTTATTTTTTCTTCAGACTTGTAACCTTTCATAAAGACCCATTGATTTAATTATTCACTTTTTCCAGTGTCCTGTCAAAATTATCCTTACAACACATAATATTTTTCTCGGCTAGTAAATGAGTCAACAATTTTCACTTCCCCGTTCTCAAACTGAAAAATGTCAATATCGACAGTGGAAATCATTTTTGTTCTTCTCATGCTCAGCTCCAAACTCTGCTTTTATACTTCCATCTCTGACTAATTCGAACAACTCCCTAAGATCAACCTCTGATCCTACTAACAAAGTTTTATTGCTAACATACCTAAAATGATTAATTCATAGTCCTCCGACTTAGATTCCAGCTTTATTTTCATATAGATTCGATTGATAAACGTACTATATGGATTGAAAAAATAAGGGGAAAAGCATTCTTGTCTTATACCCTTACCTCGATCAGAGAGATTTTTTCGAGGGAAGTAGCCTCTTCATCATAATAAAGGTAGCACTGGAGAGTCATCAGATATTCTGGAATACCCTTCTCTCTAAACGTCCCAGAGTTATTCACTGTCAATAGCATCGAAAGCTTTGCTGTAGCCAATAAACACAAATAGACATCTTACTAATCTTACTTACTGATCTCTAGTGCTCCTACCCTTTTAGACTTTTCTAGCACCTATTCTTTGAGTTGCATCTTTTTATAGTGTGGTGTTAAATATATTTTTTGGTTGTTGGAACATACTCTGCTATAACCTTTCTATGGAATAGAAATGCAGTGGTTTATGATGATCCATTGTAAAGGAAAAGAAATTGAAAAGAAAGAAATATCTTCTACACTTGAATGGATACCAATGGATTAAAAAAGTAAAGTTTATTTTGTTTAATGAAAAAATATGTCTAATAAAGAAATATTTGTTTAATGAAAGATAGTGTTTACTCGACGTAAATGGTTAGTTCATTAAATTTTTCTTGTTGATCATTGATTTTTTCTAATACTATATCAATAATAGTATCAATAATAGTGTTAAAGTAGAATTTTTTCTTTTTGTGTTTTATTTTATTATCATAATATTCTTCAATGCATCCGTTTTTGAGTTGCTTGAGACTCTTTGTCGTTACTTGGTACATCAATTATTAGTCCTATTTTTGGGTTCTTGTCTTTGTAATTATATCTGGCTCTTTCAGTTTGATAAGTGCCATTTTAGTCTTGTTACAAATCCTTCACCGTCGACCCCACATAAACCATTCTTTTGCAAAAGTCACTTTGTATATCTTTCCCCTTTTTAATAAGAGTTGAATTTACTATTTACATATCCTAAAAAAGGTAATCGTCGATTGAAATAATTATTTTTTAAATCTTTTTTGCTCACATGTATGTAACTACATTTGGTAGTTCTTAAAGCTATGCACAGTTGTTTTTATATCCATTTTATTGACATCAAATATACCAAGACTCTTCTTCGTCTTCATTCGGTCTTTTCCAACGTTACATCGGGTCGGCCGCTCGACATCTCCTTCTCCATTCGCTGTGCTTGTTCCACATTCCGGATTACACTCCAACTTCCATCACATCCCTTTCCACTGAATCTTTCCACCGTAACCTTTGCCTGCCTCTACTTCTCCTTCCTTCCACCTTCGCCAGATATACTTTCTTCACAGCATGATCATCTCCTCTACGCATTATGTGGCCCAACCATCTTAGCCTTGCTNACATCAAATATACCAAGACTCTTCTTCGTCGTCATTCGGTCTTTTCCAACGTTACATCGGGTCGGCCGCTCGACATCTCCTTCTCCATTCACTGTGCTTGTTCCACATTCCGGATTACACTAACCTTTGCCTGCCTCTACTTCTCCTTCCTTCCACCTTCGCCAGATATACTTTCTTCACAGCATGATCATCTCTTCTACGCATTATGTGGCGCAACCATCTTAGCCTTGCTTCACGTGCTTTGTCCTTGATGTTTACTACTTTTGCAAAGTTCCTAATGTCCTCATTTGTTCTATGCTCCAGTAATGATACTCCACATATCCAGCGTAACATTCTCATTTCAGTTGACTCCAAAAGCCTCTCCTCTGCCTTCTTAAGTGTTAGTGTCTCCATTCCATACAGCATCAAATATACCAAGACTCATTAATGTCAGCACCTTGGTATTTGTATACTGTGTTTCAAAGAAAGAGAATAAACTATCCTGAAAATTCTTTTTCTTCAAACCATTTATTGTTAACTTTTACTTGATTCTTATTAATTTATTCTGTTACAAATTTCATGGTGTTGTATCCATTCATAATCTTTGACATATTGAGTTGCTAGTACTGGTATTTCTTTGGAAACTTTATATGTTTCATAATTGTTATCCTATTTGAATTACACTTTTTGACACATGTTTTTTCCTTTTTAAATATTGGTTACAAATAATCGTTATTAACCCTTTCTTTTGTTGAATTTAGGTAAAATATATTTTTTACAGAGTTTCGTATCAATTGGTTTGAAGTATGCTGACATTTTTGCATGTTTTAAGAACGTTTTTAACTTCTCATGTTTTTATTTGTCGTACCTACATGTGCTTTCAATGTATTGAAGAGATTCTACTTTGCTACACATCTGCTGTATTCTGTCAGATTGTAGATAGTCAAAATTTATTTAAATTCCCCTTCCACAGGCTCAGACTGGTTGTATCACTACACTTGTTTACTGTGTTGTTGAACATGGCATATACATGTATTTTAGTCATCTACTTGGTCGGTACCATGCTAAACTCTTCTATGAAAATTGTTTTTACGTTCACATTATTTATATTACGTCCTTTCCATTCGCAAAAGTAGGAGTCGAAAGTGAAGCATAATTTATTGGTATCTTCTTTATCCATTCCCATTTTAATCAATCTGCTTTTGACATTTTCGATTGTTTTGTTTTGCTTTGACAATTTAGATAGTTTAGTCGTTTTACCAGTTCCGACTTGACAGTTATAAACACATTCGTTACCACTTTCAATTACATAGCCTGGAAGATATATATTCTCTATGTAATGTTTTTCAAAATACGATAGTATTGAGGTTGTAACGTAAGCCTCTCCTATAGATTTCAAGATGAGCTTTACCTGTTTTGTTGGTACTGAATTTAACATCCTTTTTATCCCTAAACAATGTTTTGGGCTTACTGATATATATTCCGTCTTTGTTGTAACCATTTAGCTCAATGGTTTTCCCGTAGCACACTTCTATCAGTTGCAAGCACTTGAGAATGGCCTCTGAAATAACAAACCAGTAAATATTTGTAATGTCTGAAAATATAAGATCGATTCTATTTTTCTCTTATCAGATATATTAGATCATAATCATCGACTGTAACATTCCTCTTTTCAGACATTCCACTCTTCCAACAGTAAATTGCAGTTTCAGAATCAGTGCAGGTGAAAACGTTATTTGTTTTGTTGTATTTTTGACCAAGTTCTCTAATTTAGTTATCGACTACATTTTTTGCTTTACTCCCTAGAAGGTTACTATGTATAAGGTATCAAAAAGATACGATTCCAGGTTTGCAGGGTAAAAGTCTGCTTTAATTCTAATGGGATTACCGTAATTATTAAGAATACAGTCATCGATGTAGAATCCTCCACAGGGTCTCAAATAATCTTTGCAGTTGAAAGTTTTGATAACATTGTGGATTGTATACAATGGTATTGAGTGAATATTATTCAAAAGGACATTTGGATATGACTTGGCTATGTCGATATTTAAAACGTCATCCGCTAACTCCTCTTAAGCCTGTCCCAAGCCAGGTTGAAGAAGAGGAGAGTTGGGCATGGGGCTAATAACTCAACCCCGTAAAACCTCAAACAACTACAGAAACAGCAAGGGGCAGCAAATCCGGTCAACGGTGCCGTCAAGAGCTGGAGACATATGTTGGAGTATCACAGGTGAATTTACCACTCATGACATCTCTAGATATGTCAATGGCTGACCTAGACCAAAGCCGAGGGGAAGTCTGTGCTTCTAACACGCAGATTGTCTCAGCCAAACATTGTTCAAAATTTGGAACATGGAATGTAAGGGCCTTGTATGCGATAGAGAAAATGGTACAAATGATTCAGGAGATGAAGAACAATGACCTCAAAGTATTAGATGGATGGGAATAGGGAGAGTGACAAGTAAAGGTGTAACTGTATTATACTATTATACTGTATTATACTGAGGCAGATCACATAAGAGGAGTCTTCTTCCAGACAAAGTGGCCACAGAGCTAATTAGTTGGGAACCTGTGCATTACAGGATCATCAATGTTAGTTTAGATGGACATTTACTGAAGACCTCCATAATACAAATATATGCACCAAAAGAGGTTGTAGAACAGGAGGTAAAAGAAGAATTCTTCAACCAGCTGCAGGACACCAATGATGACCTTTCTAGTCATGACATAAAGACCATCATGGGGGACTGGAATCCAAACGTTGTAGAGCCATCCAATACGGCAGAGCGTATGAATGATAATGGAAAGTGAATGTTTGAATTTTGCAACGAGAAAAACTTCTGCATTGGTAACACCTGTTATAAACACAAGGGTATTCTTAAACAGACCTGGAGATCACCAGATGGGAACACGACGAATGAAATAAATTACATTTGTGTAAGCAGGAGATGGGGCTCTTTCCGCCTAGATGTTCGGACGTTTAGAGGAGCGGACGTGTTCATGAATTATTACTTGTTAGGTTTAAGGATCAGACAGAAGCCAAAGAGACTGCCAAAGCGTGGAAGAAGAAAATCCTATGCTGTAGAGAAAGTAATTCACCCTGAAATTGCTTAAAGATTCCAGGAACAGTTCTCAAACTATTTTGCAGTTTTTCAAAGGGACACAGATATCAAGGACAAGTGTGGATGTTTTAGAGATTCCGTAAAAGAAACTACCGGGGGAAGCTAAAAAGAACAATAGATATCAAATGGACCCCAGAGAGTGATTGATGAACGGCGATATGCCAAAGGAAATAGAGACCAAGTCAGAACAAGAGAACAGGCCAAAGATTCCCAAGAGCGATACAAGAAAATAGACAAAGCTGTGAAGAGAAGTTGCAGAAGAGGCAAAGAACCTTAGTTTGAAAACAAAACAAAAGAGGTACAAGAAGCAGCTAATCTTAACGATAAAAGAGAGTTTTCTAACAAAATAGCCTAGCAACTCTCTGGGAAGAATAACTACGCTAAAGTCCCAGTGAATAGCAAAGACGGTCGCATCCTAGCAACGAAAGAAGAGCAAAATGAAAGATGGGTGGAACATTTCAGAGAGGTGCTTTAATAACCACCACCAAAAAATATAATTAGATTGGAGCAACATTCCACCAGCACAAGAGTTAGATATAGAAATGGGACCCATTACGATAGAGGAAGTAAAAGATGCCACCAAGAGAATGAAAAGCAACAAGGCCCCTGGAACTTGCAACATCAACAGTGAGCTACTTAAAATAAGAGTAGTGGCAGTCAAAGAACAGTTTATAGAGTTATTGAATCACATCTTGGAGGAGAACAGGGTAACAGCAGAATGGAGCAAAGAAGTTATTGTAAAGTTACCAAAAAAAGGGGGGGAGCTTTCGGACTGTAACAACTGGCGAGGAATAACATAACTCTTTACAACAGAGAGTGTTTTTAGCAGGGTTATCTTGAACTATCTACTACAAGCAGCAGACAACAGGGTACGCAAAGATCAGGTAGGTTTTAGGAAAGGAAGGTCCTATAGAGAGGAAGCTTTTGTATTGAAAAACATCATGGAACAAAGTTTGGAATTTAAATGAAAACTGGTGATAAACGTCATCGATTTCCGCAAAGCATTCGACAGTGTTTATAGGACAACACTTTACGGGGTTCCAAATAAGATCATTGCAATTATAAAGTCCTTGTACAACCAGCCAACTTGCGAAGCTAGAACTGGCTCAGGTATAACAGAAGAGTTTTAACTGATCTCTTGTGTGGGCCAGGGCTGTATACTGCCCCCTTCATAGTATACTTGGATTTGGAATAAAGAAAGCAATGGAAGGCAAAGATTTTGATATCGCCTAGGAAAACAACTCCAATCTCACGGAAGTCAGTTTTTCTGATGATATAACCATAGTGGCTCAAGATAGGATGAAGTGTGAAGAAGTGACAGACAGGCTGTAAGTCGAAAATGTCCGAATAGGATTGAGAATAAATGAAGGTAAAAGCAAGGTGGTGAGCATTAGCAACACTGCTTGAGACAGTACAGAAGTTCCATATCTTGGAAGCTATGTTACATACTCTGATGAGGTGGAAAGAGACATGACCAATAGGTTGGGCAGAGCTGGAGTAGCTTCCCGATCACTGGCACACATATAAAGGACTCGACAGATAAGCTTAAAAACTAAGATACTGCCATACATGACAATAGTCACTTCTACAGCTTTATACACAAGTGAGACCAGAAAAAACACAAAAAACTGGAAAAAAAGTTGAACTCCAATCAGCGGAATCCGTGAAGAATTTTAGGCATCACATAACGGGATAGAATAACAAAGGAAGAAATCTTAAGCCAATTAGGACAGAACGAATGGCACAACATTCCCGAAGAGAGGAGATGGAAACTGACGGGACATGTGTTGCGGTAACCAGCTGGCTGACCTGCTAGACAAGCTTTATTTTGAAAACTGTAGCTGGAATAAGGAAACACGGTAGACCTGCACGGACTTCGCAACCTTCATAGATGATCTAAAAGCTTGATATCTATCCCTCGAAAATGGTAAAGCACTTTTAGAGGATCGATCAATATGGCGCTGTCTTGCTGCCCGATGTCCTGCATATTATTTTACACAATTGTAATGCTCTCAGATAGAAATCATCAAGCATTTGTCTTGTCTGGATATTAATATGATTACTAAAATTTGCATGCTTTTAACTGCTTGAACAAATGCATTACTATCCTCGTATGACTGGTTTGTCCATTCAAAAATTTTGTCTTGAATTAAACAGGTTATTGTATATTGTCTTTTTCATATCATATTTCTCATTTAACAAGTTCGTATTCTTTGTGTGATCTATGAACGCATCTAAAACACCGTTGTTATTCCAATAAATATTCGACGTAAATTGGTTTCATATTCCCACAAAAATTGACGGCTCCCTTTATATTCATTTCAGGAGGAAGAACTGCAATGTGATTTTCTTTCAAACTAGTTATATCTTCAAATGACTTGACTTTTGTAACGTTTTCATGTCTTCTGAGCCATCTTATGTCTGACATATATTTTGATAGATGATTGCAGTCTTCCTGATTTGCCTTACTAGCCACAATTTTATTTGTTTCTTCTGTAATGGGATGAAGATGATTCTTTACAATATAGACAAGAACAATATTTGTGAGAGTATTTATACCGTTATGTGTAATACATTTTCTATACCTACTATCAAAGCGTGGCAAGATACATTGCCATGACATTCTCTTACCCTATTAATCAGCTCCTCGGTATTTATCAAATCGCATTTGCATACATACTCATATATCACATTCTTCAGCTTTTCATAAGTATATGTTTTAAACGCCTTTTCCTTTCTTACTTGGTCTTAAAGATAGCCAAACAACATATGTTTGGACACCTTGGTTCTTGATGGGTCATTTTTTGTGTAACAGGTATGATTCGAGTTTGAGTTAACCCATTTGATGGTGTTTGAACTTTATTTTATCAAATTTTATTATTTTGCAACCAATACATATAATGTGCTCACCTGATAACAATGAAGCATTTGATTTTAGCAAAATGTATAATCCAAATTTGTATACCTCACGTTTACTTAAATTCATTGGCTTTTTTAATGTAAATGGTCAGTATTACTTGAAATCAGATTTTTCGATTTCTTGCAACTCAATGAAATTTCCACATTGATGGATATTGTCTCTCAGTCACCCTTCATGATATTGATTCTGGTTTTAATTAGTTCATAGAATGTTTTTTATGCCTACGTTTTTCTTTATCTAACTTGTTTTTATCTTTGCGGTACTGATCCAACGTTGCTTTTATCACTGGATAATTATATACTTGCTTCTGTTTTCTCATAAGCTAATTATTCTTGTCGTTGATCAATGTTATCTGTACGTCAAGATCTTATTGATCTTTCAAAAGAATCATTTTTGATAACAAGGTCTTGAAATACGTCAGCATCAAGCAACTTATCTTGGTTACAAATCAGAGTTTTATTCTGTTTTTCTTTAGGCCTCCCATTTTGTTAAAGAGAAGGCATTGTATCATTTACCACAGGTTTCTTTTATTTGTTTTGTTTCAAACGCAATATGACGAGTTCTGACTTTCTGAGTCTCATAAAATTTTATTTATTCAATCTTCGATGTTTGGGAGTTAATATCTTTATTTTTCTTATTCATTCTATTCATTGATCTTTCAAATTGATTGTCTGGTAAATCATTACTTTCCTTTGAAAGGGAAAATAAAAAGATTCTGGACAACGAAATGAATAGGAAACTACCCATTCCCTACACCTCAGCAAACAGGATATCTTACATTTGTTCATAATTGTCTTTCAGCATTATAGAATAGAAGCACGACAAACATAAGGTAGGTACAGTGCCACTCCTCCAGACAACTTGATCTCTATCACAAAGCACGTCTGTGATATCAAATTACAAGATAATAATAATAGCAATAATAATAATAATAATAATAATAAATGCCTTGATAATTACATCAGCTACTAAACTATTATTGTCAGCAAGTTGCGTAGCGTCGTAAGACGTATGACCTCTGA
This sequence comes from Morbakka virulenta, assembly GCA_003991215.1. NCBI lineage: Eukaryota > Metazoa > Cnidaria > Cubozoa > Carybdeida > Carukiidae > Morbakka > Morbakka virulenta. The sequence goes on along the minus strand of RDPX01000070.1, from coordinate 1,673,465 downwards.
TCTTAATTGATTGGAGGGGTACACGAACTAGTTTTGCCTGGTAATATGAATGGGCTACATCAAACATTCCCGGTCAAACCCCAGACTTGCCAGTCAGTTGAATGTCCTTAACCAGTTGTGCATGTCCCGGAAGTGCTAACACATCACCCATTTCTGTTTAACGGGCTTGAGTAGTGGGGAAGCATCATATCTAGGTGTCGTTAGAGTGGATCTCAAGTTCTGAAGGCCTGAGTACCGAGTTTACCTGAGGTCTTGGGTGCAGCCTCGCTATAGAGACCGTTTCAAGCAGAATGGGTCACCTAAACTGGGAAACCTAACTAGCCCCACCTGAAAGGTCTTGTGTTGTATTTTTATTAACATCAATTTATCACACACACTTGGGTGTGATGCATGCACCAAGCTTACCCTTATCGGGATGGAAGTCGGATGGGTTTGGTAGGATTTCTACCCCTGAGTCCTTCGTGGGCTCGTATTGCTCCGAAACTCAATGATAATAATAATAATAATAATAATAATAATAATAGTAATAATAACTATTATACATATATATATACATATACTTATTCTTAAAACACATTTATTTCTTATGTCCTTAAATGGTACCCAACTGTTAAAATCGTCGCTATATCCTTCTACTTTACCACAGCTTGTTTCTTTTTGTAATGATTTTATCAATAGGAAAAACATCTTGCTTGGCTTTTCTTATTTCAGGTTCATAAAAGCTACCTCTAATTGCTTCCTTGTTTAAATCTCATAATCGATAGATCATTGGGTTTGTATGTTGTATCTCGTCAATAATAAAGATCTCTACTCTCGAATTAGACTTAGGGTGAGTGCACCTGTACAGTTGTTTCTCTAATTGGTCTTTCTTATGTTTGCTATTGAATTCTTTACCCTTGTCGGTTCATAGGTACTCAGGAATCCTACCTTCTTTAAAGATGGTTTTGAATGCTTTAGTTACAGTCACACCATTCCTATGCTTCTTGGAAACTATCCATCCATATTTGCTAAATAAGTCAAACACTATCAAAAGATTGTTATAGCTCTTATTCCATTCATCGTTTCATATCCACTAATTTAGCTTCCCAAATCTCATCCAATGCATAAACAACTATTAGCTAAGTTTTCATACTAATTGTCTTCTTTCCTCGACGGCTTTTTCCCCATTTCTGATTATTCCTTGTACGTCTGGTGTCCCCAATGGTCTTTCATTAAGTAGAATTTCTAATATGCTTTTAAAATGTCTGTCAGAATATTCTCTGAATTACTGTGATTGGTATCATGACGACGGAAAGTCGAATCAAGTTCATTTGTGGGTTTGCAATAAGATGCATTATTTTACCAAAGTCGTTCTTTAAGCTTAGTTCTGGGACTTTATTTGTTGTATAACGCTATAGGTGTCCACATATGTAATTCACCTAATTTAGATAAAGGCTTTTGAACATAAATAAATCCATCTTGCCCTTGTCTTACAAAAGTACTTTTTCTCCCCATGCATAGAGTACAAGTAGATTTCAACATTAATTTACCATTTTCAGAGCTCTCGTCTCTTTCATTTAAATTACTAATTTGGTCTTTGCATTTTGAACAATAGCTTGTATTCGTATATATTAATACATTTTTTATTTCTATAAAAGTTTTTTCTTACTCTTTCTAACTCTTCTTTTCCCTGTCAAGAAACAGAAACTCATTTTCTACTAACTTCTTACGCATTTTGGATCTATGATGTTCACTTTAGCCATCAAATTACAATGGCAATTTGTAGCCAGAGGGCAGAGACACATATGGAAGCAATACAATTGTAACTTTTGCGGTACGTCGCAGTAGCTTTGCAATAAATAGATCGGTGATGTCTGATGATGCTTACCGTCTGTAAAGTGGTTTGTCATCTTGTTTTCAACCTCTTCCAGAGCATTGATGAAATTGTCAAAAATGACTAACAAACCAATGGTTGGCATATCATATGCATTACTACATTCGTTTTACCACATCCTGATGCCAGACAAAAAATAATTCTGTACTACTCATCCAAGAATTCGTTTAATCTTCGTTTTGTGTTTTCCTTTTTATTACTATCATACATAAGAATTTTCATATATACATATACATATATATATGATAAAGTGGAGAATTGGATTAGTAAAGGATGCCTTCGCCCAACTAGGAAAAATTTTGAAACATTAGAAAATGTCAATGTCCACAAGAATGAGAGTACTGCAGTGCTACGTAACATCTACCTTGCTGTGTGGATGTGAATGCTGGACAATATCAGTTGGAACGGAAAAGAAGTTGGAAGTCGCTGAAATGTGGTTCTTGAGAAGGATATTAAGAATATAATGGACTGATCATGTAGCAAACGATGAAGTTTTACGAAGAGCGGGAACGGAAAAGAACCTGTTGAGGACAGTTGGAAGTAGGCAGATAGAATTCTTGGGACACGTCATAAGGAAGGAGGGTCTGGAGAACTTGGTACTGACTGGACGTATAGAAGAAACCAGAGACAGAGGGCGCAAGCGAAGAACTTTTTTGGTAAATTTGAGGGAGCATGTGGCGAACAACTTGAGGAATGGAATACAAAGGAGTAAAATTTTCCATCTGACAAGGAACAGGGTCAATTGGAACATCATGATAGCCAAGGTCTATAGACAAGGCACTTGGAATGATAATAATGATTATATATATATATATATATATATAGGTAGGTATAGTAATGTACATACAATAACTGCATTTGAATATGCATCTAGCCTACTAGTGTATATCATGGGTATCAGTAATCTTAGAAGGAATAAGGTAAAACCAATTTAAATTGATGCTAAGAAGCAAAAAATTAAAAACGACATTAAGAGTTACCGTGGCAGAGTAGAAGAAATGCAGTATGAAAATAAGAAATTGTTTAACCAATTCCTTATTTTGATACAGCGTTTAAACACTTTTTTGCAAAAGTCGAAGGTTTTTTAACTGATTTGTATATTTTTGGTGCGCTGAATCCAAAAATATCATTCATTTTTTTTGATCAGGTCAAACTTTTGAGATATGATTACCCCCTTAAATAGTACTCAGTTCAAGAAAAACAGGGTTGTAGCTGGGCCTATCTTCATTTTTGTATAGAAAATGGAACTCGTACAGCTTCAACCTGAAACCGAAACGGCCTTTAACGTAAGGAAACTGCAACTGAAATTTTTTCTGTTTACACCTAGATTATCATTTATTGTTTAGCAGAGCTGAACTCCAGTCAATGTGGCTTGAAATTGAAAGGAACAGATGTTGCGTTTCTGACTAGTATTTAAAAACCAGAGAGAATAGATAACAAGTGTACAAACCATTATGACAGATTTTGTTATGTATATGGTAATGTGATTCTTCCCGGTAACCTTGCAAAAATAACTGATTTTGTAAAGAAGATATATCATACTTGCATTCCAGTTAAGCTTTGAGACAAGGACATGCCATTTGCACCATATCTTAGCTGCAAAACTTGTGTTGAGAACTTGCTTGATTGGAGAAATTAAAAAAAGAAAAAGTATGCCATTTGCTGTTCCTATGGTGTGGAGAGAGGGTAAAGATCACTTGATAAACTTTTAGCTTTGCATAACTAACCTTCAAGGAATCAATCGCAAGAGCAAGCATTGTGTTCAGTATCCTGATATTCCACCTGTCATAAGACCAGTCCCTCATTGTCCAGATCTACTTGTTCCCGAGCCAAATGCTGCAAGATCTTCTGTAATATAATACCTAAGACAGAACAGAGGGTGAAGAATGCATGCCAGAAGAGAATGACCGGTCAGTGTCTCTAACACAAGCAGAACTTAATGACCTGACACGAGACCTAAACTTCTCAAAGGAATCGGCACAGCTTCTAGGTTCTCATCTTCGTGAGAACAATTTTCTGGCACCTGGAACAACATCCTACTAGTATCGAAAGCGTGAAAGAGAATTTAGACAGTTCTTAACAACTCTAGACTAGTCATTGGTTTACTGCAACAACAATGCTGGTTTGATGAAATCAATAGGGATGGACTATAATGCTACGGAATAGAGACTTTTCATCCACTCGTCCAGTAGAAGTCTCGATGCAGTTCTCCTTCATAATGGAAATAAAAACTCATCGATTCCAATTGGTCATTCTATGCAAATGAAAGAAACCCACGACAACTGAACTACAATGACCATGGTTGGTTGATCTGTGGAGATCGTAAGGTGGTTAGGTTGGTTTTAGGAAGGACTACAGAATGTGTTCACTAAGTATCCACGCCTTCTGTGTTTGTAGGACAGTCGTGCTGATGATCAACACTATGTCAGACAAGAATGGGCCTAAAACAAGGGCTGGAATCTTGTTTGCATAATGTTCAGTCTTGCCCTTTTGTTGAACCAAACAAGATATTACTTACCCCCTTATGTATCAAACTGGGAGTTATGGAGAACTTTATTAAGCCGATAGAGAGGGAAAGCAGAGGGTTTACTTTCCTTCAGCAGAGGTTTCCTCTGATAAGCTTTGAAAAGCTTAAGACTGCAATTTTTGATAGGCCTCAGTTTACGGGAACTCATGACGAACTCAATGTCTCATGATCCGCTGAGTGTAGCTTAGCCTTCTGCTTGGCTAGAGCGTAGGTCAATAATTACAACCTTGCTTGGAAACAACCAGAGAGAAGAATAAGAGAATGAAGTGAACCGACTCCTAAAGAAATTTTAGAAATTAGGGGCTGGCGTGTCAGTCAAAATGAACTTTCTACAGTCCCACTTAGACTATTTCCTTCGGAACTGTGAAGATTTAAGTAAGGAGCAGGGAAAGCGTTTCCACTAGGACATTCATATCATGTAAGAACGCTGCCGAGGCCGATGGAATCTAAATTTCTTGCGGACAACTGTTGGTGTTTGAAATGAGACTGGTGGGTACTCGGCACAGGGAAAAGATACTAGAGAGACCCTTTATTCAAGATTAGCTTTTGTTTAATGTATAATTTGTATTTTCTGACGTATGTTAGATAAACTGGATGCTTTTTGTGAAGTCCTAAATTCAAATTTAAAGGTTATAATTAGCACTAAAGGGCTTTAATAACCATTCTTTTACAACTTTGTATCTCAAAAAATTGATCTGATTGGAGAAAATGAGCAAGATTTTTGGATTTTGTATGGCAAACAACTTAGAATCATCTATCACATGCTCGACCTTTAAAAGGTCGGAGGGCAGTGTTATAACCACTCAAAAATAGGTTACGAAAACTGTTAATAAAATCAGGATAGATTAATAGAGCAATTACAAGAAAAGCAACACGAATTAAAACAATCAGTTAATGTGTTAAGTGACATTATGTCTAAACAGGGTTTGTCAACTGGAGTTGAGAGGTAGACATCTGATTCAATAGATACTGAAGATATTGATAAAAAAGAGGATGATGACGATAAAAAAGATGATGTACTTAGTAATGCCGGAAAGGAAGTCATAAAAAAATACGGCTTTCATTGTAATATGAAATTTATTTCAACATAGAAAGCAACACGAACATAGAAAGACGTTCGATCAAAGTCAAGTTATTTAAAACTTGGACTTTTCAAAGGCACTGGTGTCCCAGGATTTTGATTTGCCACAATTCCCAAAATGAAAGAGATATCACCATTATTTTTGCTTTGTTACATGTAGTTAACATTAATTTACACAACAAGGTAAAATATTTTGATAAATAAATGGGTAAAAGTAATAATTTGGGTCTACAAAAATGGTACTTGAGCGAGTTTTTGCTATTGTTTCATAAGCCGCTTGTAATTTATCTTCGTGCGGGAAAAATAATTTTCCTAGCCTAAATATTGAACTTGCACTATCCAAAGATTACACACTTCAATTTCAATGTTTAATCTCTTTTCGTTCATGTGATAAATCAATATTTTTACTGTGGGACACCAGTGTCCCTGTGGTAGATAAGGGTATACAATATGCCTGCACACTGTGTAACGACTAGTACTTTTACATATCTTCCTATGAATAATTGTTGCATGGTTATAACGTTACATGAGTCATACACTACTCCTACTGCTATCAAGCTACATAAATGCTGTATCTTGAGTAATAATGATATCATAAACAATATAATTATTCAAACTGATGCAAATAGCAAGCACATTGAGCAGAAAAGCACACAGTAAGATTGATTGTATGTCTCCTTGCATCTTATATCCTGCTGAACTGCTGTACTAATAAGATAGTAATCATGGTTAGTCAGAGGAAAAAACATGTTCGCATTGACCAGGGAATTTCAAGTGAAGATGTTTCGCAATTATTGGATTTTGTAGATAGTGATTTAGAGGATGGTGTGGGTAATTTGTTGGGGGATTCTGACACAGAATTTGTTTCGGATGAACCATTCCGTGGAAAACCTGAGGACAATCCACATAAACTCACCACTCCAGATGCTCATATTCGCATAACTGGTGGCAGCCATGGCAAAATTGACGAACCTCCGTCAAAAAAAAATGGCATTCAAGCCATGAAATGGAAACGTCAGAGTAAGAAACACAAGCGAAACTCTTGAAATGGCTGTTTTGCTAAAATTCCTTGAAAACTCAACAGCATTTGATGTTTTTTTCAAAGTGATAAACCTGGAGAACTTAGTAAATCTACTTGCGGTACAGTCTACGTTATATGCTGCAAAAGATGGAAGAAACTTGTTGACTGATTCGGAAGAAATGATGGCTTTCCTTGGAATCATATACATTATGTCTGTAAACAAGTTGCCTTGAATCGACATGTATTGGCAGTGCGATTCTTTTGTTGGAAACGAAGGAATAAAGCATGCCATGCCTTACTAACGCTTTCAGGATATTCTGCAAAATCTGCACATTATAAACAATGACACAGCTGACAAAACTGTTAAAGGTTACAAGATACGCCCAGTTATTGAATTACTAAACAATTCCTTTAAAGAAGCTGCCTCTGACTCGGCGGGACAGTGCGTTGATGAACACATGACAAAGTCCAAGGGTAAAAATTCAATGAAGCAGTACATCAAGAGCAAGCCTATCAAGTGGGGATTCAAGTGGTGGTGTAGATGTGATAGTGTGACAGGATATCTATTCGAGGTAATATCGGAAATCAAAGGTGCTTTATTACTTGCGCTTATTTTTCGACTTGATGGATATTGCTTGCGTCAACAGCTTTATTGTTTTCAATATGTTGAATCGGTGTCAACTGACATTGTTAGATTTCAAAATCGTTTTTGCCCAGTTTTTGGTCGGTAGATTTAGCAGTCGCAAAAGAAACTGCCAAGCATCAAGACCATCACGACGTTCCGCTACTTTGGCAAAGCCTAGTACAGCATCCCAGCACATTCCCGAGTTTCTGAAGACGTCTTTGGTGTCATTACTGTGCCGATGAGGCCAAAGAATCACGTACCTTTGCAAGGTGTGACGATTGTGGCGTCGCACTTTGTATGACAAAGGAACGAAACCTTTTTTGTGTTTCATATCGCATGAGAGTTTTCAATTGCTGCTTATAATATTGGTAATGCCGTTGATTGTACCTCATTGATTATACTGGTTATGTTGTAATATTTTGAAAAATCTTTGATGCAAATTGATAGTAGTTTATTCATATCCGTCATTTCCTGAACCTTTCTTGAATTTGCCAAGGAAAATCCAGTTAGGATAAATGACTGAAGAACTTATGAAAGCAGGTAGGTATGATGTAAAGATTGAGGGATTAAGAAGATGCAAACATGAAGAAAAAGAGTAGAAAAATATCTGTAAATGGTTGAAAAACCTACATTTTTTTCTATTAGCTTCCACGTAAGTTCAAATATTGCACATTTATGAATCTCGTAATATTAGGAACCATAAGCAACAGTATCCTCTCCCTACCACAGGGACACCATTGTCTCTAGCGATAAGTGTGAAGGGTGTAAGGCAATATTTATATGCCTCACGAGGAATTTACAAGGAATTATTTATATGCCTTAAGTTTTTGTTTTGTTTATTTCTTACAGTCTATAAATCCTTACTGGTCGTTATCCCTTGTCTACCACAGAGACACCGGTGTCCCGCTCTGTATCTCGGAAACCATGCATGCACAGTAAAAGGGACCACGTTATTTAAAGTAAGCATTAGAAATTGTCTAAAAGACCCGAAGATTGTCTATTTTGCATTGCCCAATTCTTTATGGTAGTCAAAGGGTTAAGCTGTAGCTGGAGGAATAAAAGTAAGTATATGAGGAATGCTGCAAAAAATAGAACAAAACACCCTGAGCAAATATTTACTGGCATTAAAGGGTAAGGAAGAAAGATGGTATTAAGCAAGTTAAATTAAATATTAATGTAAAAAAGGTTGGTGAAGTTGTTTGGAGGCACAAGCAACCTCAAAGACATGCATACAAAATGAAAAATGTATGGTAGTTTGCTCATTAAAGTACCTAACTTAATAAATGAATATACCATCGAGGTTAATAAAGGTGGACAAATTGTTTAGGAAGACAAGGCTAAGAAATCAATAATGGTTCTTGTAACTAAACGGTATAATAAAAAAAAGGTATCTATCAAAAGCTAAGCAGATATTTAATAATTTAAACATGCTTACAAATATACCCAAACAGAGGTCTTTTATTAAACTCAATTTGGAGGGGGTATGATTTACTATAGTGACCCTAAAGAACTTATGAAACGAATGACGTTACTCACAGATTCTCAACGAACAGTCAATAATTTGAAACTTTTACATAAGGCATCAATGGAACTTCTCGACATTCCAATAAAGCTTGATGTTATTGCAAAAGATCAATGTAACGATTACGTAAAAAGATTTTTAATGTAACATAGTAGTATGGAGTCCCCTATATTTACAAATTCAACAGACAATAGAGAAAAAAAAGCTATGGTTTCATCATCGTTTTTAGTCCTGAAATAGTGCTTGACAAGTTATAGTATAGGTCTCGATAGTCTCAAAATGAGTTATTCATTGTATGATACCCATCAGGAGTATGATAACAACGCTCTAAAATATACCTACAATAATCCATCCACCTCGACGACTGTGAGTATTGCACGACAATTACAATCATGCCGATCTTAACAGTTTAATACAACAATCATTACTAAGCAATACTCATCAACAATACTCGACATTCTAATAAAGCTTGATGTTATTGCAAAAGATCAATGTAACGATTACGTAAAAAGATTTTTAATGTAACATAGTAGTATGGAGTCCCCTATATTTACAAATTCAACAGACAATAGAGAAAAAAAAGCTATGGTTTCATCATCGTTTTTAGTCCTGAAATAGTGCTTGACAAGTTATAGTATAGGTCTCGATAGTCTCAAAATGAGTTATTCATTGTATGATACCCATCAGGAGTATGATAACAACGCTCTAAAATATACCTACAATAATCTATCCACCTCGACGACTGTGAGTATTGCACGACAATTACAATCATGCCGATCTTAACAGTTTAATACAGCAATCATTACTAAGCAATACTCATTAAAAATTGGTTTTAGGCTAAGCTTCAGGTCATCTTAAAATTTTTTAAAATTTTGAATCTGAATATCAATCAGATTTTTCTCAAATGGCAGTTGGTGATTTAATCGACTTCAGTAAAGATATCATATCAACATCTGGATATGGCGAAAGACTGCCGGATATCACATTGATTCAGTCTTCATAGATTATCTGTATCGATTATATCAGCTGCAATCTGATGTTTGAAATCATTTTCCAATAGATAATAAGCCACTAAGCTTTCCATTTTACATCAAAGGTAAACTGCTTCATTATAACAAACTTAATGCTAACATTTTGAAAGACCTAAGGATACACGTTACTGATAATCTGAGAAGATTACTCGATTTAAATGGTTTACCGATTAACATGACACATTTGCTTTAAGAGGATGTGTAAAAATAATATACTTTTGTTGTACATAGATGGTAGGAAGAACAAGACTCATTCGAGACCGCCATATATGTAAATTATTAAACATTGACACTGAAAGTAGTAATTGTACCGACGATGAGAATGAAATGCAGATAAGTTATGGTTTTATTAATAATTTGACATCTGTCGATATAAAAATCGTATCAAAATTAACATTAAAATCCACCGAGGATTTAGCAAAAAAAGTTCTAATGAAAGCCTTTGAAGGGTTTTTCTAAAATTGGTTCTACAATGGGCCAGATTGCTGATGGAAAACTGGATAAAAGATTTACATGTAACAAAAAGCCAACAATAAGGCTGACCAAATAATAGTAATATTAAAATCACACCCAGATAATACAAAATCACAACTGAATGATATTCATACACCTACTCCAATAAAAGCAGCATTATCACTGGAATTTGACCAATAGCTAAATATGTGAAAACTATTTATATATATATATATATATGTATGTAATTTAGATCATCAACATTTTATGAAAGATACTCATATGTATTGATGGACCTAACAACACCAATTACTCTATCCCCAAATGGTCAATATTAAAGAAAGGTTGACTACACTTTTGTAATTTATAGTAGTGGTGAAAGCACTTCTTACAATTGGTACAAATTGTTTATAGAAATCAATCTACGATTCAACAAAACAGCAGATGCCGTTGATATTGCTGTTGCTGATAACATTGCGACTATAAATAGTGTTTGCGGGCCTATTCGAGGGTCTNTGACCAATAGCTAAATATGTGAAAACTATTTATATATATATATATATATGTATGTAATTTAGATCATCAACATTTTATGAAAGATACTCATATGTATTGATGGACCTAACAACACCAATTACTCTATCCCCAAATGGTCAATATTAAAGAAAGGTTGACTACACTTTTGTAATTTATAGTAGTGGTGAAAGCACTTCTTACAATTGGTACAAATTGTTTATAGAAATCAATCTACGATTCAACAAAACAGCAGATGCCGTTGATATTGCTGTTGCTGATAACATTGCGACTATAAATAGTGGTTGCGGGCCTATTCAAGGGTCTTGTGTTGATATAAGTGGTATCGCTTTATTTGACAATCGAGGAGTTAATTATATTGCAAATATTGTAAGTCTGATCGAATTTTCAAACGGATAAGCACGTAATATTGGTCCTACTGTGTTTTCCTATAACGATACAGATAATAAGGCAAAGAATACTAATCCTGGTTTTAATTAAAATTCTTCTTGCAGGAAACCAGGTTGTAAACAGGTGTCTATCTCTCAACAGGTATGGTATTTTTGAGAGTTTTTACAAGATCAAATTACTCCCAATTAGAAATACGATTAATATTGTTATAGAAATAATCCTCCTTACATTCTTTTGAAATTTGTACTTTTGCTTCCTAAATTGACCCCTAATTCGATGGATTGAAGATATATACAGAAAAAATCTTAAGCCACATACATGGAGCAATGACCGGGAAAGAATTGTGACCTTATGTGATGTTCAACAGTGATCAGGTGTATTCAAATTAGGGTCATCAGTAAAGAAACGAAAACATGTTTTTATTTATGCTGTCAATAATTTCACAACAAGAAATATGTTTACAGTAAATACATTTATTATTACTGGACCTAGAAATAGTGAGCTTCCCTTTACTGACTCACAAATTAGATTGAATAATAGGGTATTCTATCCACAAACAGCACCATATCCGAACTTAGAACATAATGAACACTGATTGCGCATAAAAGAGCATTCAGCATGTTTAGAAATGATCAATAATTTGATTTAGCATCCTTTTAATTCTCAATTGTCACCTTCCCTGTCAAGAGGAGAGAGTGCATAACTCAGTTCAACTATCATTTGGTTATACTCTATAAGGGAATCCAGCAGCTACATAAACATTATTTGCATTGGTTTTATACAGTGAAGAACTAAGAATTGATGTCCGTGGAGAAAGACAATCCTTTGATCCTAAATAATGAAATTGTACACCTCCCCGCTTAAATTCATAAAATCATGTATCATAATATGAATGAATTTTGAAACTTTTATAATGTAAGTACATAAATGACTGAGTACATTGTTTTAGTGTATCTCTTAGTAAAACTCAAAAAGAAAAATTTGCAAAAGCATTAAGTCTCCAATTACACTGAGGGTATCAAACAATAAAATGGACTGGACCAAGAGAATTGTTGTTTGCCAGATCACAGATTAAACGAATACGGAAAGCAATCAGCGCAAATAAGGGTATTAATCTAAAAATTTCTAAGATCCAGATCAAATATGTTGTTGAGAAAAGGTGGTTCGTAGTTTACTTCTCTCATTAGCTTGGGTAATAGAATCCTACCCATGGCAACAAAACAGGCTTTTAAGGTACTACCTGGGCTCGTAACTGGTGTTATATAGCGTCTTGAGTCTTTCGGAATGGATAGGGTACTTGGTTCCCCAGAAAAAGGAGGTCTCTTGATTCCACAAGATAAGATCGATAAATAACTTACGTACAAAGACTTTTCAACAAAGAAACAGAAAGAACAGATAATAAAGGCTCTAGAATCGAGGAAGGGGAAGGGGGTCAGTCATAAAGCCAAAGCAAAAACAACAAAGTGGTTTTCTTGGCATGCTTCTTGCACGCATTGGAATTCCTATGCAAGGTGAAAGCATTGGGTGGGAGATTCCAGAATAGAGCTGTGGTTTATAGTGCTCCTAGACTACCCCAAACCCCTACTACCAAATATTCTAGTTTAGGGACGGAGTTTGCATAATATCTTAGTACCATATAAGCCTCCTTCCTTTGTTCGCAGTTAGGATTTCACAGTTGGCATGGATATGAAAAAGAGAAATAAAAGAAAAACAACAGGCAAGGGGCTTCTTCTAGGCAAAATCTGTAAACAGAAAATATCTCGATAAGGACTTTGGAGGAAGAAATAAAGGATGTATCAATTTGAACAATAATTCTCTCTTCAGTCTTCATAATACTCCGACATTGGATTCATCTTATGGATATTTAAGAGTACATTAATCTAATCAACTTAGTGGAACTTTACTATGGGAATACTATACAGGATATGTTACCTCAATATATAAACTAGACCGTAGTAGTTAGTCAGAAGGTATTTATGAAATTCCAACAAGAGAAGTATCAAGGGTATTTGATTGGACGTTGTTTGATAACCATAATGAGCAAACAGCTTCAAATATCCAACCAACAATATGTACTAAAGCAAAACAGAATTAATGTTATCTTAATTTTAACGAAAGTTAACCAATGATAAGTGGTATCAATCTTAATGTTTCTAGTGGCAGTGGTGATATTGTTAATACATTTATTGTTTCTGTATTGAACTAATTTGATAATACAACGTAGACCAGAAAAGGGTTATTTGGTCACTACGATGGGGTTTTTGATAAATCCATTTCCTTCTCACCGGATGGTAAATTGGTTGTATCTGGAGCAATAGATGATCGTATTGTCATGGGATCAGTAGCAAGTAATGATAATAACAAATTACAGAAAACTTTTAATGGAAATAAATTCATTGCTGATTCCCATATTAAAGCGAATCCAGGTAAATTGAATAAGTGGTGTTGCTTATCTTTTCACTTTAATGTACATACAGGAGCAAACAAATCTAGTGTTCGGTGTAATTGAAAGAAACAATCTGATTTTACTACAACAACATTAACAAGATCAAATCAAGTGACACTTGGAGATCTCAACCCAAATCAGATTGCCTGATTAAATGGCTTTTTAGCCTTTTTCGTTTGTATAAAGATAGAGTCATTTCAGATGTAGATGCTAAACTACACCATCGTGTTCTATATTATACATTATAACATTATATATATATATATTATATATAATATGTTATTACAATATTATATATATATAAATATGATTATCAATAGTTGGATACAAAATTTAATGTCTATAAAATTGCATTTCATGTATTTAAACATAATTGAGAATTAACCATATATATATGTAGTAGAATATGCTTGGTGAATTATTAAGAATTGATTCTATTATGGTATAAAACAATCAAGAGATTGGTTTAATTGGAAAATGATTGTTTTAGGCTTATATTAGAAATACCCTCTGGGAAAGTTAAATGTTGTCATTTGCATACCTTATTACATGAAAATAAGGAAGCAAATAATTAACAAGCCCATAATTAATGGGATCACAAATTAACGCGGATTTCGAACTTGGATTTCAAAGTGTGTGGTAATTAATGAAAATTAACGAATTTCAAATATTCAGATGGTATTTGATTAACGCGAATTTTCAAAAAGGTAGACACTTTTTTACAGGTTCAAGCTAAGGAAAGAAAAAAAGAAATAATGAAATGTCATAGTACGTATTTTATCTTCCTATCTCAAATGCTCGAAAAAATTACTAAAATGGGTTCTCTTTGATATTGTTTTTATTGTTTTTACGGGCAGTTGTCAAGTTATCCGTGATTCTTACTGCTTTCCATTCAGCTTTGATTATCTCTTTTCTTGTCAGAGATTGAAAATGATGGTTCCATTCGGTCATCACCTTGGCGTGCCGAGGTTTCTAAAGTTGACATGTCCCGAGATGTCGCATGCTTGCTGCTTTCTATCCAGCTTTGATTGTCTCCTTTCATGTTTGAGATTGAAAATGATGGTACATTTTGGTCATCACCTTGGGGTGCCGAGGTTTCAAAAGTTGACACGTCACGAAATATCACATGCTGGTTGTTTTCTATCCAGCTTTGATTGTCTCCTTTCCTGTTTGAGATTGAAAATAATGGTACCATTCGGTCATCACCTTGGCGTGCCAAGGTTTCAAAAGTACAGATGTGACATCTCGATCAGGGTCAATTTGAAGCGCTCCCGTGATACAAGTAGTTAAATACTCACTAAATGCTCGTTTTTCGATTTTTTTTTAGAGGATGTTTTTGTTTACAAGTCCAAAGGTTGCAACAAGTGAGTCATGTTTTGAGGGACCTTAGCTGATTCTGTGTTCTAGCTTGAAAGAGCATCCATTACTTTCTGGGCCGATTGTGCCTTGAAAGCATCCCACAGTAAAAGGCTTTTTTGTGACTGTGGTAAAGATTTTTCCTCTTTGATTTTGATTATGTATGGGATCAAAACATTTTCTATCAAGCGCATGGTTTCGGCTTCATTACTCCAATGTTTCTCGTTGTAAGAAAGGCAAAAACCAGGAGGAAATTTGACGTTTGGTTAATGTCTTGGTGTTTTCCCGGGATAAATCAGCTGGAAAGATAGAATGTGGCCATTTAGGGTCTCACAGAGTGTAACAGTTAGGCTCTTTTATCTGTTGCCCCAGCACGAAAAATATGTTTTTCCCTTTAGCAGTCATTGTAACATTATTAATAGCAACAAACTTTGATGGTGTTTGATCTGCATTGATGAACGGCTCATCTGGAGTATTGTGTGCTTTGTTGATAATGTCAAAAAGAAATTGCGATCTCACTTCAGCTCAAAGTGACCTAGTAATTACTGATCTTGATATGTTGACTACATGTTGGTAAAATTTCATCCGCTTATACAGTGATCGATTCTATGATCTTGTTACCTAAATTTCAAAGTACTTTCCAAATTTGTATGGGTTTGCTCAAATCAAGCCATTCAGCAAACTACGAACGACGTGAGTGTTGATACCAGCACCGGCTAAGCGCAGATTTGTTAGCATCCTGCGTAATTTGATATCAAGTTCCACCTCTAACATTAATGGTCGACCTTTAGTTTTTCCAATTTTTGATACAACGTTTGATGGATCCACATTTTTCTGCTCTTGCAAAGACGTATTGTAGCTTTTAACCCATGGACGTACAGTACTTTCGGTTAAATGTGGGAACTTCTGACGGAATTTTCTCATGACAGCTGTAGCTCCAGAAACTGCTGCATACTTAGCGATTTCTTGTTTGTCTTTTTCTGAATAAATTGTTCGTTTTTGGTTCCATCCCTGAACAACTTTTAAACATTCGTGTGCTTTTTCAAGCTCGCTTGCAGAAATGGTGCTTGGCAAGTTATTCTTCATAGACTCGCACACATTAGAAGGACTCACATTGGAGTTTTTTACAGATATTTTAAATTCAGGATCGATATTTTTTATGTTTCTTCATTGTTGTTTCACTACGTAATGATTGTAAGCAAAAAATATTGCAATCGAATATTTTTTGAATACAATATTCGAATGTTTCAAAATTCAAAACGAATATTTCCTAATCCGAACGTTCCAAAACAGGACATCAGCGAGGATCTATTATACAGTGAAATGACTTGAATGGTTCTGAATTCGATCGCAAATCATTTGGAATAATAACAATCAATAAACATTGGCGAACAAATTTGAATTCTACACAGGATTGAGAGGCTACCATGTTTATTCTAATACTGTTGGCTGGAAACCTAAAGTTTAGGAAAAAATGGCATTGGAGAGACAGAACAACAACATCCATGATAAATTTGCGTTTGCTGAAAAGGTTTCGACGAGGGAAAAGATGGGCCTGATTGTTGTCGGGCACGTGCCAAGAGCTCTCTCGTTTCACCTGGTATTCGATTAAAAAAGGGGTAAAATATGATGTGGAGGTACTTAAAAGACCCCATGGAATCTCCTTTATTACAAGGTGGTTTAGAGATCCCGATCAAAGTTTCCGTTACACGGGACTGTCTTAATAAATTTTCTATTCTAGTGGCAAAAATAAAAGAAGTGGAGTATAGTATGAGAGTTTACATGAACTTGGGGTAGAAATTGATGGAGAACGTCGAAATGACGGAGATGAGAGTAATTGCGGTATTGAAGATATTGGTTTTCAAATGGACACTGTTAATAAAGATAAAGCATAGAAAATTTTTGTAACATTAAGTGATTTGTAATTCTGAGGAGAAGATTGAAAAGCTGAAAAATTTCAACAGGTTTGTTCCCTTTCTATTTCTATTGATCAAAATTATATTTCCACGAGGTGTTTTGAAGGAGTTTAAAAAGTATTTTTAAGAATTAAGGTGGGATGAAATCAACGGTGGACATTTTAGCGCCAGACATTAATTATTGTGATGAATAAATTAACGGGGTTATAATTAACGCGAATTTTCAAAGTTCGCGTTAACTACTTGCTTCCTTATTTTCATGTTATAAGGTTTTGCATTTTTACGATTTTATTGGTCGTTTCTACTCAAAGTATCACAAAGGTTGTGGATATTGTTATATTATACCTGAAAATATGACACTTCGTTGTATTAAGTCATCATCGTTGTTAGGACGTCAGGACCTGTTTTATGGTTGATTTGTCGGCGACTAAACTGGCACCCCCATCAGGCAGGTCTTGGCTTGTCTGATAAGGTGGGTGTTGTGGACACCCAGCAGCACAAAAACAGGAGTTATCAAAAGGCGGAGGAGCTCTGTTGGAGCCAACGGTTATCCACACTAATGGATAATAGAAATAGGAACCTTGCGTTTACTTTCGGCAGCCTTGTAACTCTTGCTTTCCCTATTTTGCCCTTTAGCCCTCATACTCCATTGGTGATATTTCTGACCAAGGGGNGAAAATACATAGTGTGTCATAACAAAACTATAACGCATAAGAATTGTAGCTTAAAAACTCAAAACTCCTTTTAAAGGGGGTGCAAATGCAAGATGCTTATCATTTCATTTTATACAAAAATGATTACGACAGGTTATTTTTAAGTTAAAAGTCCCACACAAACGAATCGAAACATAACTGTCCTTTTGGATTCCAGAACACAAGGAAAAAATAATGTACACACTACATGTATGTTTACTAAATTGTAAAAGAAACAAGAATATATTATTGTGAGACTGGACAACTTAGGTCTGCTTTCATACTTGCTACCAGTACCATGTAAACTGGTACTACCTGTTTTATGGTTGATTTGTCGGCGACTAAACTGGCACCCCCATCAGGCAGGTCTTGGCTTGTCTGATAAGGTGGGTGTTGTGGACACCCAGCAGCACAAAAACAAGAGTTATCAAAAGGCGGAGGAGCTCTGTTGGAGCCAACGGTTATCCACACTAATGGATAATAGAAATAGGAACCTTGCGTTTACTTTCGGCAGCCTTGTAACTCTTGCTTTCCCTATTTTGCCCTTTAGCCCTCATACTCCATTGGTGATATTTCTGACAAAGGGGGAAGAATTGCTTTCTTTGACACCATGTCACTAATAAGGGTGATTGCGATAAACATTTTCCTGTATTGACGTTATCCGCCTGAATGTACAGGGACCCGAACCTTAGAGTAACTCCCAATGAGGCTGTCCTATTAGCAGGTGTATAATATCGGGGCTGCTGTATTGCTATTTTGTGAATGAAGTCTGGACCATGCAGTAGTTTCCTGTGTGGCCTCTCGATGCTATGTTAGCAGGCATTGCTACGGGTTTTCTTTCTTCAATGCTCCTCAAAGGTAGTTCATTCATTCCCTCTGTGTTTGCTTATAATTCATCTACTGATCTCCTCCACAAATTTCTGCAATGACTTTTTCTCAAACAAAAAATAAGTGCAAACCCAGCTCCTCAACTGCTAACGGGATCCCAACGATCAGGTCTCCTTTACCAACAATAGGGGTCTGCGTTATAACTTTCCAGAGGTTGAAATTCATTTACATGAATCCTTTAATTTTATAAAAATTATTATAATTTAAAAAATATAATAAATATATTTTATCATACAAATTATTGTAATACAGAGTATAAATGTTTGTGAAACCGGCATTGGCCCATCAAATTCTTTTGATGATTTCAACAAGATTCCAGGTTATTCTACCATGGCCACTAAACACGACCTACAAAACTGCCATGGCCATGGAATTTGTGCCTACATCAAAGATGGTTTTCCATGTGGTAGGGACATTTCAAATGAACATCTCGAGGTACCTTATACGTATTTCCGTGTGGCTCTTAGTCACAGTACTTCTTACATCTTTGTCCTCTATCGTCCCCAAGATGATGGAGTTACTGTCATTGAAAAAATCTCTGAAAAAATTGACAAGATCCTGTCTGAATATCCTTCTTCTAACATTCATATCTGTGGTGACTTTAATGTTCACAATGTTGAATGGCTAGTCTATTACAAGAAGACTGGTGATGAAGGAAGATTTTGTCATGACCTTTCCTCTGCTTATGAGTTAACATAAGTTGTAGATAAACTCACCCGCATATCTGATATTAATGGACATTTTGCAAGCCTTCTTGAGTTTTTCAGACAACTTGCCCAGAACAGTGTACATCTACTGTTTTATCTCCTTTGGGATCTTCTGATCACTCAGTTGTTTCCACTAAGATAAAATCTAAATTTAAAAAGCCCCCTGATATCCCTTTCCATCGCAGTGTGAGTCCATACACGAAGGCTGATTGGGATAGCTTTAGATCTTTTATCTCCGAAATTCCGTTGTGTTCAATTTTCAAAACGAATGTGTCCCGTATTGCCACTGATATATCTAGTTGGTTACTCGCTGGTATTGGGAGTTTTTTTACCTTGTAAGAAATTCCAACAGAGACCAAACAGCCAGCCATGGTATACCCCTGAGTGTGCTGCTGGCATTGGTCACCGAAATCATTACTTCCATTGCTATCATCGGAACAGATGCCCTGAAACTAAAGCTGCCTTTAGAATTGCTCGGAACCACTGGGAATGGATTATAAGAAATGCTTAAGAGTCCTATGCCTAATCTGTTAAGTCTAGAATTGCTGAGCAGAGACTTGGCTCTCGAGAGTTTTGGAGGATAACAAATAAAGTACTAAACAGATGTAAAACTTCTATTCCAACCATCGTTAACGGCCTTGAGGAGATTTCCTCAGCTTTTGACAAGGCAAAGCTTTTTGCAACTATATTTGCTTCAAATTCCACCCTTGACGATCATGGCCATCTACTTCCAGAATTTCCCCCATTGACTGAAAGTACACTAAGTGATAACCATTTAACTATCAGGGAAGTTGCCATACTTATCAAAGACCTTGATTCCAGCAAGGCAACTGGTCCTGACAATATTCCAGCCATTGTCCTTACAAATCGGTTGCCGGAACCTGCTCCTATGCTTACAAAGCTATTCAACCGTTGCTTAAAAGAGAAATGCTTTCCATCTCCTTGGAAAATTTCACCAGTCAGCCCAGCACTCTAAAATACTGGGGAACAATCATCTTTATCTCAGTATAGACCAATCAGTCTCCTTAGTGTCATTAGTAAGTTGTTCGAATCCATGATAAACCAAGCAGTTGTCAATCACCTCATGAAAAACAATCTACTTAGTGACAAGCAATATGGATTCCGTACAAAATGATCAGCTGCTGATGTGCTGACTGTGATATCTCATAGGATCAGTGAATCTCTTGATGGGGGCTTTGTTTCTAGGACAGTGGCTCTTGACATATCAAAAGCCTTTGATAAGGTCTGGCACAAAGGATTGCTTCACAAAGTTGCTAGCTATGGAACATCTGACAATGTCTTCTTAAAGATCAAATCCTTTTTCTCTGATAGGTCTATAAAAGTAGTTGTTAATGAGCAGAAATCAGAAGCACATTGTATTAATGCCGGTATTCCTCAAGATTCGATTCTTGGACCAACTCTCTTCTTGAATTTCATTNTGCTGATGTGCTGACTGTGATATCTCATAGGATCAGTGAATCTCTTGATGGGGGCTTTGTTTCTAGGACAGTGGCTCTTGACATATCAAAAGCCTTTGATAAGGTCTGGCACAAAGGATTGCTTCACAAAGTTGCTAGCTATGGAACATCTGACAATGTCTTCTTAAAGATCAAATCCTTTTTCTCTGATAGGTCTATAAAAGTAGTTGTTAAAGAGCAGAAATCAGAAGCACATTGTATTAATGCCGGTATTCCTCAAGATTCGATTCTTGGACCAACTCTCTTCTTGAATTTCATTAATGATCTTCCAAATCACATTCTGAGATCAGACATCTATGCAGATGACATCTATGCACACGACACAACTATCTATGGCTGCACCTTGAAGAACATTGACGATCAGGGTCTTGCGGATTCTCTTTCTTTTACCTGAAGTATTAGTGGAATGGGAGAATAAATAGCTTGTTACTTTTAAGACCTCTAAAACCAAGCTTCTCTCCTTTCACCAACAACCTTCAGATCCTAGTTTTGCTTCAGTTGAAATTAATGGCTCTCTTCTTGAAGTAGCTCCTTGCTTTAATAAGCTACTAGAACTGACTTTCACTCCTGATCTAAAGTAAAATTCTTACATTCAATCTGTTGCTAAGGCTGCTAGTAAAATGGTTGAATCCTTCTACCACTCCAGAAATTATCTGACGCCTGATACAATCCTCTACATGTACAAAAGTCAGATATGCCCTAAGATGGAGTACTGCTATCACATCTGGGGAGATGCTTCCCAGAGCACTCTTTCTTGCCTTGACAGAGCTCAAAATCGACTTCGTAATCTTATTGGAGGTGATCTGTTCAGTCCTCTAGAACCCCTTCCTCACAGAAAAGACGTTGATAGTCTTTCTTTACATTATCCGTATTTCCATCGTAAGTGCTCGACTGAGCTTTAATCGCCAGTTCCTCCTCGTAAAACATTTACAGCAAGATCGCGTATTGTTACCACTACTACAAAGAATTTTCCTTTCTTCCTCCATGTGCCTAACATCAAACGGAATTTCCATGAAAAGAGTTTTTTTCCAAAAACCTTCAATTTGTGGAACACTTTGCCACAAGCTTGCTTCCCGGAGGACTACAACATGGACATCTTCAAATCAAATGTCAATAAACACTTGTCAAAACCTTCCTTTTATGTCTTCAAATTTTATTCATTCATTTTCATCTTTCGTCCCATTTGCAATACTTGTCATCATCTTCCAGTCAGTCTATCCATCTCATTAACCTTCATACTTCAGTAGCTTTTAGTATTGATGTGTTGTGACTCACTAGTACAAAACAAAAAAAAATTCTGTTGTCATATTAATTATCTGACACTTGATAGTCACCTCACCACAATTCAGTAGATCACTGGTTGTTGAATAAAAAGAGAATATCAAACTGCTCCAGAACATTTCAGCTAGCGATGAATTTAGAGCTGTTGCATAATCGGAAGTGACTAGATTGGCTAACCAATCAAATAAGCTTGAATCTGCCTTTCTTCCTGTAGTTTCGAGTACCATTTTGCAACCTGTGAACTCGACTAGTGTGCAACTGTAGACGGAAGGATTGGCATTAAATATAACTTTTCATTTGCTGGATTTCAGGTTTGACTTTGCTTCCTTTTGTGAAAAATTCGACAACTTTGAATATATTGGTCAGAAATTGTGTGGAGCACTAGCATACCTAACGGAAATGAAAAATTGCAGGTACAGGAGGAAATACCGTTTCTTTGACCAAAACAATTAAGCAAGATTAGTCAATATTAGGGTAGTTTACCTACTCGTTAGGTAATAAGCCAACACTTAGCTGTCCACAGTTGACCATCTTTGTGCAGGAATTTTCAATCTAATTGATGCCTACAAGAGGCTTAGAGGACAGATTGGTTTTTGTCTAATATTACAATTTTCCAAGAAAGATAAAAGGTTTTTCGACGATACAAAAAAATTGATTAAGGTTAATCAAGAGAATTTGGAGAAAGAAACTGAAGTAAATCTTGTGCATTTTTCTCTCGTTTAAGGGAAAGAATGGTTAGTGCAGAAGTTACTAATGCTTCCAAATCTTTTAAAATTGATATGTAGCTGATAATATGTAAAAATGAACTGATTCTGGCATTTCCAAATGTGAAAATTATGCTTCATATCCATCTGTTTATGTTCGACACCTACTGTAAAGAATAAGGACTATTCTAAAAGCTTAAATATATTTGTAATTATTTAAGGAACACCACGCTCATCAAGGACAAAACCATGTGAAAGGATGTTTAACTTTAATTTATGTATGCGAATTTTAAAAGCATGATTGATGAGCTTCTGTTACATTTCAATTACAGACTTAATATAAAAGATATTTACTTTTTGATTAAGAATCATTTTCATTTCACGCCTCAAGAAAATAATAGAAGTGGGGTTGAATCAATTTAAACTTGAAAGTCTTCCCAATAAATATTTTGCTTTATATAGAAGTTGGATAATAAGGAAAGCAACAACAGCAAAGAAGACAGTAAGAAGATAGAAGTTTACCACCCAGCTTGAAGATTTAGACTATGCAGACGATATCCCCCTCCTATCCAACAAGCACCAATATGTACAGGAGAAAACTGAAACGTTTTGTAAATATGCTGAAAACATCGATTTCAAAAACAGACAAGACCAAGGTGTTAAGACTTAATCACAAGGAAAAGCCTTCAATCGAGATCAAGGGCAGAAGTCTTGAAGGTGTGGACACCTTCACATAGGCTGAGTCTGGCAAGAAATGCGTTTCTCATGCTTAACCCACTCTGGAAGTCAATAAAGTGGTAAGACCAAGATTCGAGTCTATAACAGCAAAGTAATTTCTATGCTACTCTATGGAGGAGAAATGTGAAAACTGAGTGAAAGTGATGTCATCAGATTGGAAATATTTTAGAGATAATATCTGAAAATATTCTCCGTATCTCCTGGCCCACAGATTTCACAAACAACAAGCACTATCTTAGGACAGAGACCAGACCAGAAGGAGAGATCATAAGGTGCAGGAGATGGAGATGAATTGGACACTCTGAGAAAGCCACAAAATGATAGCTGCAGAGTGGCCTTAACATGGACACATCAGAGAAAAAGAAAGAGAGGACGCCCGCGAACAACATGGCGAAGGAGTGCAAAACATGGAACGAAGTTGGGAACATAGGAAAAGACAGACGGAGATGGCAGAGGATGCTGTCAAGCCTTGTGAGCCGCCCATGGCTCGAAGAAAATAAGTAAATAAGTTTAGTGAAAGGTGACTAAATAAGCTTTAGAAACTGACACAGTGTATAAGCCGCTAGTTTACTGAGTCAGAAAAATAGAATTTTAAGATCTGCAACAACAAAAAATGATTTATTAGATAAATATAATAAGAAACACAATTTTAAAATGTATTTCAAAAAAATATATTTAACGAAAAAGTATTTACATAAAAACTAATCCTACGGGAAGATTTGTTTGAGTGAAAAGTACATAACTAATTGAATGTAGAGAGAGAATATTAGTTAGGTTACATTCTTTCTGAAAAAACAAGTTTTTTTCTTCAACATGGCTATCCGGATTCCATACACTATCTATTGATACCCAAAGCCTTTCTGTCACCGATTTTCATATTGTTCTTATTCGATCCGACTTTCATTAATAATACGTAGGGGCCATACAGTAACGTGGTCGTGATGAAAAGGGTACGGGGTAAACTAAATTAAGGATTTAGGAATCTTTAGAAGTGATTTTGAGTGAAGTAGCTTTGCTCACTCTTTTAAGTATTCCGGTATATATTTATCTCCATTGAATTTTCCGTAAAGCTTTTTTTAAAGCAATGTTGTTATGTTACTTCTGGGTTAGTGTTCAGTAACGAAATGCGTTATACTGGTGCGAGCACCTGGACTTCTCTCCTAGATTACCATTAGGTGGTCAAATTCACTGTTCTAAAGATGGAATTTATTTATTAGTTGGAACACTTACTCTGACAGCTGATCGTAGGAATCCACTACTGTACTTTTCCTCCAGAAATATTCTATTCAAAAATCACGTTTACTCGACCATCTCGTTGGCAATAGCATAATTTCGCAATTTCATCAGACGAGTTTCTAGAAAAAATAAATGAAAAGACAAAATCATGTAACGTTCAAACTGACGAATCGCTGGCTAAAGAGGTTCGGAAATATCCTTGTTACAACAAAGTGGGTAAAGGCTACGGAGAGAAAGACAAAAAACTAAACGCCTAACCAGCTTTTGAATATGCATTTAAAAATGAGGAAGGCGTGAATAACCAAATTTTAAGTCACTGTTGGAATGCGTTGTGCTACTTTTATATTTTTGTTGCTTATTTGAATTAGACAGGAAGAATTTTCTGCGAAAATAACCACGACAACTATTTGTTAAATATTACTTAAATCAAAGGTGATTTACTTTGTCTTCTGTGGGAGGACACCATCCAGTGTCCATCCACAATCACCCATAGTTATAATCTATTATACTTACAGGTCGTATTGAAGGCAAAAGAAACAGAGGAAGACAAAAATTAACATACTAGGGAAGTCTCAAGTGCCATATTAAAAAGTGTATATCAGCAAGTGAGAAGGAATAGGTAAAAGCTGGAGATCTGCTACATATGATGAGAGATAAAAATCCGTGGAGAACCATGATCACCAACGTCTGGATATGGCACGTAGAGAGAGAGATAATATATTATTTCGTTAAGTCAAACCACCTGCCAGTTTAAGTCTGTGAAAATTTTAAAGTAGCTTTGAATAATTAAATGAAAATGAACACGACCACTGCTCATTGTACTGCAGATTTTTCAAGAAAGAGTATAGTAATCATGATAATAAAACAAACAAAATGATTGGAATTCTTTCTGCAGCAAATTTTTCAAAAACTGTAAGCCTTAATAGTACTAATTTGAATATCAATTACAAGTTATTAAGCCTATCCTTTGACTGCCCCTCGTTATGCTCTTAAATTATCCCAATTTTCCACTTAAATATACTTTAATATTCTTTAATTTAGCTTACTATACATACTTTATTATTTATACTTCACTATTACCACCTATACTAACTCCAATAAACACCACAAATATGTTTTCTTTGCCTTTTCAAGTAGAGCTGAACTTTAAAGGAAGTATTTATTCATTGAGACATTTATTTTGTCAAAATAACACGGGAACGAACATTAAATGACTTCTCTCCTTGAAAAAGGTTTGAAGAGATTTGCTACTGTACTTTTAGTCATATTTTGTAAATTGTAATTATATTACCCTTAATGAAGAGTCGTGGCTTAATGGTTAGTGCAATTGTACACTAACCAAGAGGTTCCGGGTTCGATTTCCAGAGCGGGCAAAGAAAATGTGGAACTTTACAAAAGAAAAAGCCAATTGGTTGGCGTCAGGAAGGGCATCCGTCCAAGAAATTCCTCACTGCCAAAACAAAGTTCCTCAGAAGGGCACCGTCTGAGCCCCAATTGCTGGGGGAAAATGACGTTAAAACTAAAAGAAAGAAAAAAAATATATTGCCCTTAATAATCTTTTAGTTTTTTCTAAAGTACAGCTCAAAAAGGATTTGAAGTTTTACAATTAAGGAGCAGTTACAAACAAAGGTTTTGTATAAGCCTCTTTCTTGAACTTATGGACGTGTCTGGAGCTCAAAAGAATTTTGAAGACTTTTTTTTTAATGATTTGCACCATTTATGTCCAACAAAACAACAAGTTCAATTTAGAGATGTAATAAAACCATGAAAGAGGTACTAATTACAAAGATAACCCCGATCCTGGGAAGTTGAGATATTCAAAATAACAAAGAGATTACTATTCATTATGAAATGTTGCAACAATAGTGTTGGAAGTAGAGCAAAATCAATTTCTGCAAAAAGAAAAGCCAAAAAGTTACCTAAAAATGAAGCTAGTAGGAAAGAGAGAGAAAGAAACTGAAAAAATGAGATTGGTAAAGAAATGGGATAAGAAACAGTCATTTACAAATGTCCTTGTTGCAGTTGAAACGTTCAGGAAAATGAATTCATTACAACTCAGATAGTTCCAAGAAAGCTTCTAAGAAAAGTGTGAAATAAACAGCGTGGCATATCAATTAAAAAAAAATGTTTTGCTTAATCTGATGAATCCGAACCACAAATGTCCATAGTGACAGCGTTTGCCAGCTAGCCCCGCTCATTAGTATCTTCCTTCATCCAGATTAACCTTGCCAGCAGAACAATAGCCATCGAGTTTTCTTGCAAGTGGGTCCTGGGCAAAGATAAATGACTTGAAATTTTTCATTGGGTAACATTTTTCTTGTGTTTATAAAACAAAATAATAACATTTATGTTAAATAAAAGGAATGCCAACAAAAATATTTTTATCGATAAATATTATGCTAACCGTTTTTCTTGACCTTCTTAATCTTGTATTTAAACTTGTTCATTTTATTTATGGATATTTTAGATCAGATGTTAGATTATTCTTTATTTCTTCCCATAGGAAGTTAAATTAAGTCACTAGCTGTTTCAAACCCTAGTGTTTGTCGGTTTGGGTCTGTTCTTTCTTTAGCTTTTTCTTCTGTTATATAGCTGCTAACTTGAAGGTTCATCGCAGCTATTGAAATATTTTTTAAGTGCAGCTCTTATTGCAGTAGAGGTGTCTTGGTTCATAGAGCCACAAATGGTTGGTTAATTTGTTGGCCTTTCTTTTGAGAGGCTTCTTCTCTTCTAAAGTTGCCCTGCATTTTGCCAGGACAGTTTTTGGGATCAGAAAACCAAGATAGCCTGAATAACTGCCATTTTCTGTTTGCTTCAGGTGGTTGCCAAAATTTTGTTGACAAGTTTCAATGCTAGTTTGTGCTCTCCGTTTCATGTTTGCTTTCAACTTCGCAAACTTGACCTTTGGCTTCAAGCGTTCATGGGCATGATCGTTATTTTGTCCAATATGTATTTTTGAAACCAAAACTTTTATAGTGGCAATGAGCATTGTTTCTTCAAGACACGGAATACATTCCTATAAACCTAAATCATTTGTCAACATTTTTTAAAAACATATATGTGGTCTTTTTTTAAATGCTTAACGTCACCCATGCTCTATTGTCTTGAACTCCATGATTATTTTTTTACTGTTGCTTTTTGAAGAATTCTTTAAAATTTAAAGGCTTGCAACATTTTTATTACCAGATATAGAAAATTGCAATTGTAAAAATGAATTAAACGAGGCAACGTAGAAAAGCAGTTGATTTGTTCTCAAGGTACCTTCAAACCCTACTTTTTTAATATATAATGTCATTTCTTTTTATGTCTACAGGGACAAACATTTCATGTGGACCCTTTTGTGGCCCTCTTTAGGCTCTTTCCAGGCTACTCTATGCCTTTAATATTTTTGGGTGAACACTCTTCCCATCTTACTTAACTAAACCTGATCAGGCTTCTTTCAAGTATCTGTTTTACTGGATGCAAAATACTCTGTATATTTTGAGTTAAGACTGTAAAAGACCAGCCAACAAAAGTCTTTTTCAAGAATTGCATATAAAAAATCTGTCAAATCTTGTCACATCATATCAGCTATATTAGTCGGGGGACATAACATCTCATGTACATTTAAAAATAATAAACACTAAAAATCCCATCTAACTGCTTTCAATAAAAAATGATTAGGATTACAGAATGCAGGTGCCTTTTTGCTTTGAGAGAGTAGTCTTACAAATAAACGATTCATGTAATGAAGAATGTCACCTTTAATTTTTTGTTGCTAGATTAACATATGTAGTGACGCGTATTATTCTTGTAAAACTGCATACTTTCCTACAAGATAAGTCTAATTACAGCACTAGTATCAAGGTGTGGCTATTCCTACTTCAATGCGTTGGAATTGAATTCTTTGTCAGCCAAATTTTTCCTTCATTTACCTGATCCATTCTGCTGTATATTAGTCTCTTTTAGATTATTTACGTGATATACATTTTATCACGTAACTGACATATTTTTTGTTTCTAATACATTGGGCATTCCAATGTTGACCTCTTGTATGCTTATATTTCATAAATATCATAAATTGTGTCATTTTAATCAAAGGGGATGAAACTCTAACCTCAGATGTCTCAAAAGCATTGAATTTGATTGCAAGTTATCCTTTGCTCCTCCAACCCTCTGATTAAGTTTGTTATAAAAGTATCCTTTAGAGAGTTTGAAAAATGGTTTTGCAATATGTTTATTTGACAAGATCCCTGACTATATCAAGAATAGGGTAAAAGTTTTACGTTCTACCAGAGGCAAATGCCAATACAAAAAATTGGCTAGTATATCATTATCCATGTTGATGCTTTCTAGCCCACTAAAGCTACAAATTGAGTCATATTTCCCAGTTTCTTCTGACGAAGGTAACCACTCTTTATCTATTATGTTATACTGCACAATTTTACCATCCTGTAGACTGTCCTAACAAATTGGATATTTTCTGCAGTGCATCTATGTCCATTAATTTCATTGGAAACCATTAAATTTCATTACACAAAATTCTATTTTTATTTTCTGCATTCATGATCAAAAAGGCTACGATGAGCTAAAAGTTTTATCAATTTGCTCTGCTGTTTCATCAAATACTGGGACAACGTCCAATCTATGAAGTCCCTGATGTTCATCTGAAGGGTAGTATCGATGTCAAGTTACTGTGTATAGAATAACAAAAGTTACTAACACTTCACGTCAGGTCAGTATTGACAAAAGCAGTAACTCACGTTTTCCAAAATGATGTTGCTAATTTCATTGAGATAGCCTCTTTCCTTAGAGAAGACATAAATTCCATTTATTTTATACCTTTTCGAAACCAGCTCACATATTTCCTCTTGATAAAGATGATAGGAGCTTCTAATACAGCTGGCTCAAAACAAGTTCTTAGATACTTTACTGTAAATGCTTACCGAAGCTATTTGTATAAGCTGCTTTCATTTTAGCGGTGAAATAGAACAAAATAGAACAAATTTAATTTTCTTACTTTATCTTTCCAAACATGGCCATCAGAACTGCAGAAGCTAGACAAACATGCAGAAAAAAAGGTGTGCATGAAACAGCCATATTGCTACTAACTCTATTTAAGTTACTGATGCAACAGAAAGAAATCTCACTCGACCTTCTTTTCCAGCCAAAAAGGTCATATCAAGAAAAATATAAAACATCTTAGGTCAACTGCCGATGTTGTGACATTATGAGGGAGACAAAATCTCTTTTTGAGTGTTTCGTACAAGCATTGAATTTCTGGTGAAGCAATTTTTGCATGAAACTACTCCATGCTATCAGACATTTGAGGCTGTCAACATTTAATTATCATAAAGAGAGGTATGATGGTGCAAGTAAAGAGGTAGAATTTCTGGAGCTGCACCTTGCATTCTAAGATCCTGCCAATGTTTATTGTTAGCTCTCACATTTTTGCTTTAAATTATCGTATTAACTACTGTTCCTGAAAATCTTGATTGATAGAGTTTGCTGCTCATCTGGATTTTGCAATAAATCTCTAAAACAAGGATACCGAAATCATGTCATACTCAATTATTCGATTAATTTCGTAATGGGTGGGTAGCAAGGATATGTGGCCTGGACGTAATAATAGAACTCAATCACTATGTCAATTGTCCAGAGCAATGTTGATAAAACGTAGAATGGTGAGCAAAGATAAAAGGCAGTAAATCTCTGTGATAACGTATGTACTTTTGAATATCTCACCACTATCTTTATTGCCCCTTTTTAAGTTGACTTTAACAGATTTCTTTTGTAATGATCTAGCAGCTCCAAAAAATACCTCTTTTTTATGTCATGCTGGAACAATTCATCAAGGCATTGATATGAAGCATGGATCTAGGTACCGAGAAGGTTCTTTTATCTTGAGAACCGCAGACATAATCCAAGAAATTAAAAGAATTGCATCAGGACCGATGTATAGACACAATGTTCCTTTGAACTCCTTTTCTATTACTGAAAGTATCAATCTCCTTTATAGTTTATCTATCAGATTATATCAACCCTTGCTTCAATATTGATGTGCTGGATGCTTTCTGTGGCATGCCATGTTATTTTGTATAAAATAATTGGTAAACAGGGTTTTGCAGATTTCTTCATTAATATTGAGATTATCTTCCTGAACTTTTCTATTAAACAGCTAGTATGACATCAAAAAGCGTCCAAGGGTTCCTTAATTTTGATCATCCCATCTCACTTTCAAATATAGTGACAGCATTTTACATCTTTCAAACAATGGCAGTGACAACTTGTACTTGTCAACGTTTGATTTTTACACTGAAAAGTCTAAAAACATATCTGAGAAATTTGTCATCAAAAAGATGACTGGATCGCTTGGCTATGATTAAAGTTCATTGTGATATAAAATTAGACATTGATGCTGTGATAGATCCTTTTGCTCGAAAAGAAAATGGAACCTTTATGTTATTTGATATTTTGCAAACTTTTGAACTAACATTTTGATCCTTTAACATACGTTGTGCAAACATCCTTTCGGCTACTAATCATTCCTTGTCACATGGTCCGGAATATAATGAATAGGTTTCTAAATTTCGAAGCATTTGCATAAAATGCTCACATTCATGCATGAATCTGTTCTCAAACGAATAAAAGTTAATTTAGCCTATTGATTGGATGGATCAGCTTATGGATAAAATGTTCCTTAGAATGAAAGTTGACCCCTTTGCATATAGTACATATAGTTATGATTAAAGCGTTATATTTAAGGTCGAATATAGGACGTCACTGATAAGGTGTAGGTAGCATGCGGTTATTGCTTGAAATTTTTGGTTTCATAAGGATGTTTTAATGATCGCTTAGCTTCACTGTATTTGTATTATACCTTTCATTTTGGAAAAAGTTGTCAATACTTTTCTGAAAGGCTTTATTTGGCTCTGTTTTATATTTCTTGACATGGGCGTAGCTTTCCCACGATCTACAGGAAATCAGCCAATGGTCATCACTCATCATGTCAATGAGGCAAGTCTAAATAATTGATCATTCCAATCATCTCAGTAATATATTTCAAGTTCCATTTTACTCCAATCCTTTATGTATTTGGCGATATTAATTCACAATCTATCAAATGCTGATAAAACAGTGTACATAAAATATACGATACGTTTTCTCTTAACTAAATAGTAGCAGGTTCATATTCTAGTAGACCAAATATAGCAATTACCAATTTATCTACTTTTACTGATTCTTCTAGCTGCATAAGTAATCCAATAATTAAGGCTGGGTTATGTCTAACTTGGTTGATATTGAGTTTATGGAAGACAGATACAAAGTCCTTTCTACAATGAAACATGCTACGAGGATTCTATAATGTAATGGAACGTACGTTCAAGTACTTTTGTAAGCAACTACTGTTGAATAAAAGTAATTTTTTCACCACAATACACCAATTTTTTATGGTGCATAGGGGTGAAAACATTATTCTTTTTTTGGGGGGTATTCTGGTTCCAGCTTGTGGCATTGCTTGAGATAAATATTTACATGGGCTGGGTAAGTTTTTACTTCTTGAATAAACAGTATCTTTTTTTTGTCTTAAACTCCATTGATCCAGGTATATTTATTTAAGAATAAACCAATTGATACTTTGGCAAGAAAATATCAAGTTTGTTTTATTGTATGTTTCCAGCCTTAAGAATATAGCATTTTCGTAGAGACGTTCTTTTACAGACTGTTTTATATACCTTTGTAATCAACGCCTTTCCTCCATACCCCAGTTAATTAATTTGGCCATATTGCTTTTGAATGTTAAATTCCGCAAGGGCTTTATCATGTAACAATTACTTCTATCTAATTTTTTTTACACATCAACCTTCTTATGTGAGAAGTGATTTGTACTCATCGTTCTTGTACACATTTCCCTTTTGGTCCATTTAGTTTTCAAAATTTTTGGTTGTCTAAACAAGCAGGGTTTTTCTGACAAAACTGTTTGTGAAGTACTGTATCGATGTCCAGATTTGTGAGCAAATTCTTTCCTGTATGTAAGTGATTTATCTAAATTTTTTAACTTGTGTTTTTGGTTCCCTATGTTCAAGGGGTTAAATTCTCTACTTCAGGTTTCAAAAGACATGAAAGTCATCGCTGGACTGCAGTCAGATATTTTTTTCATTAATGTATGCATGCTCATGTTATAGATGCCATGAGCTTCTGTAATTTTCAGCACACAATTGCAAGTAGCAGCTGCAAATGTGTACATGTCATGCTTAACACAAATTCACACATACTCTTATATATAAAGGTTTGGTCTAACATATTATTCTTTTTCAGCAATATTCTTTTCTTCTTGAATGTATGCTGTGATGATAAGAATTGAGAACTGGTATCTTACTTATCCCATTTAGGTCTTTCAAATATGCATTATACTAAAGCATTACTTTCAAACAAGGAACATTTTCTAAATACTGTTACTACAAATAGCAAGCACTTTAGTTCTTGAACGCTGCACGTACAATAACAAATATGAAACAAATCTGTACTTCCGTAACAGTAACATTAATAAATTTTGTACAATTCTTAATATAATTATAATTATAATTATTAGTATAATAAAGAATTTATCCCACATTTAAGTAATAAATAGCCTTGTTTATTCCTAGTTTAGTAACTGTGACATGCGACTTTAACCATTCCACATACACAGACACACACAGACGCACACAGATACACAGAGTCATACACAGTTGCACACACAGACACACATTCACACACACACACAGATACAAACAGAGAAATGCGCAATCAATTTTGTAACATTTTTTTGGTCTTCGAGTGGAAAGGATATGTTGAGCTTGTCAACACAAAGTGGCGTGTTCCCCCAGATTCAAAAAGTCCTATCTTTTAAATTTTAATAATAATGCTCTTTTTTACTTTGCTTTCTTAA
Organism: Morbakka virulenta; assembly: GCA_003991215.1. Taxonomy (NCBI): domain Eukaryota; kingdom Metazoa; phylum Cnidaria; class Cubozoa; order Carybdeida; family Carukiidae; genus Morbakka; species Morbakka virulenta. The sequence goes on along the minus strand of RDPX01000070.1, from coordinate 1,640,055 downwards.
TTCAACAGAAAACTTAGACATTATGGCATTATTAGATATTGAGAAATAGAGCTGATGAAAGAGATAGTGACTGTCTGTCCTTAATATTTAATCTCAGATATCAATTAAGCAGCAGAGGCAATTTTCTGCTCAACAAGTCCGAAAACTAAGCTTTTAATCATTAAAAAATACAGAGAAAATTAAGTTCCAATTGAAGAGGGGTATTTCAGTTTGTTTGATCTAGGGCCTCGGTATTTTAACTTCTTTTCATTCTATGAATTTAACCATATCTTTCTTATGAATATGTAATAAACTAAATCTCATAAATTTAATTCGTTCAAACCTAACTAAACCGATGACCTCTGTAATATATCCTGTACTTTAGCTAAATATCGCTTTTGAAATGCATTACGCTCATACACAAAAATATCAAAGAAAGCAGCTGAGGAGTCATAAAAACTGGAAAATCAGGTTATCTAGCTATAATTTAGCTTAAATAATTTGCAGAAATGGTTAAATTTTTAAAACAATTTAAAGCAGTAGTGGCAGAGTGGTGGTGCAAAAGAATTCCGATTAAAGCCATAGCCAATTCTTGCTCCCAATTGATTTTTCGGCTATAAGTGGCATACCATTACGATTGTATATGTTTTCGGAGTTAGAACTGGGAGAGGAAAGAAAGCAATAAATTAAAAGAGGAACAAAGTACAAGAAATCAAATCAAATCAAATTGAAAAAGTAACACTTGCATTAAAGGGGCTCCCTTTCTTGCTTAGGGTAACAGAAGTATTAAAATGTTATGCTTTGGATTAAAGATGGAAGTCAATATTACGGAATTAAATGCAATCTGGGGTGACTGCTATTATTAACAAAAATAGTATTCTTCACTTGACTTTTGTGTTCAGGTGATTTAAATTCTTCACTATATTAATTGATAAAGATCATATCAAAGATAAGGTCCATGATATAGGATTTCAGGTAGGTTATTAAAGGAAAGTGACATTGGTAATTAGACTATTTTATTTTGGAATCCATGCCCTAGTAGCATTTTGTTTTTCTTGCCTACCTGATGAAGGAAATAACTTACCATCAGGTTCAATCCAGAGCTTTGTCGTGTTCTTACTTTGTAACAAAACTGTCGTTGAGTAGATAGTTTGTACACATTAGATTCACCACTTCCCACCCATACTGTAGTAGTGGAGAAGATTCTAGAACTATTTTCATTCTACTGTTTCTAAGAGCTCGGTGGCTACCATTTCTGCCAAAATTTAAAATAGACACTTCCTTTTTATATGAGATAAAACACTTGCTAATTAATTTTAACAGTTTTAACTTTAACCAAGATTGTTTCAATATTTATAAAACTGATTTTAGGTCAGTAACTTGTTCTTTTAAGCCAGAAAAGTCATCCTGTAAAGGATGACTTCTTTCTCTTAAAGATATTAAGGGACTTTATCTTTTCCATACTTTTCGTAATGTGAAGACATGCTGATAAAAATGTATGAATTTTGTAAGCAATTTTTCTTTCTTATCCAACTCTCACTAATACCCAAATTATATCGATAATTCCAGTACTTTTTATTATACCGTTATCAAAAATTATCACAAGCTAGTATAACAAAGAAGCAACTTGGTATTTGTCATTGGCAAATTTCTATAGTTTGATTTAGTTTCCGAAAGTGTTTCAATGGGCAGGAACAATGAATGCAAGCCATTCATATTTATTTAACCGAGCATAAAATTATATCCATATTCCTGCACTCCACTTCATCACAATTCAATCCCCCTTTCTAACAGTTATAACGGTCATAAAAAAACACATATTTATTTATTGAAAACACGTAAATTGGAGTCGTTGTGGGCATCGAATCAATCAGGCATGTATGGATTCTAACTGTTTCACAGGTGATCCATTGTTTTCAACATACTACCCCAGCTTTAAAAATAAATACATAAAAGATAAGCATGTAGCAAGTTTAGTTCTCATGGTTTTATTAATTAAACTCAAATATCCGTAATAGCTGCGACTGTTACTTATCTCACCAAAGAATCCCACCTATTGCTGTTTTATTTTTGTCGGCGGCTCGCTTTTCTCCTTGCTGGAGTGGTGGGTAGTGTGATATCGGTAGTAGTGTTCGCGGATGCTCTCTTGTTTGCTGCACACACATATTTCTCATTTCTAAATATACTAAATATTTAAACGATTGATTAAATATATTTTTATCATTTGCTAGCTTGGTTCTAGGAGGTGAAACTCTATTGCATCAGCGTTAGCCAGTGATTCAAGAGCTCGATCTAATTTCTAAAACGATATTTTTCCATTTTCGACAAGAACCATATAGTAAACTGGGATTGTAAGCTCTAAAATTTTATCATTCGGCTTGCATCCTTCCAAAAGGTCTGATCGATACTCATTTTTTCAACAAGTAGCAACTTGTATTAATAAAAGGCAATAGTGTTGAACATGTTAGGATAGACATTCGTAGCTGTTAACAATTTCAAAATAGACACCATTCAAAAGTCTATCTAAATTTTTACCCTTAAAAACTAAATGTGATTGAGTCAACTGACATGATATGCCTTCCTTAATATCAAAAAATACGTAAGTGAGCAAGATTAAAAAATGCTTTCGTATTCAATTAAAATAGTGCTCAGTCCATTAAAAATTCAAGGAACTTCGACCGACTATTTTAGTGAAACAATGTTTCGTACTTCAAACTAACCTTTCCCAATACCATCTTGAAAGGAAGCAAGCTCCATATGAACCTTCATTCTAACAAACTTAACATCAAATATTCTTGTGATCTTAGCGACTTCAATAACTTCTTAATCTCTTTCGACTATTACCTGATTTTTTTGCATTGCGGCTAATTATTGCAGCTAACAAACCTCTGCGTGCACAAAATCTACGGAATGTACATATGAACGCTTCTAAAGTGAGACTACCTACACGCTCAAGATACACGGTTCAAATAGTGGCACAAGCAAAGATTCTTCCTCTCAATACCCAATATTTCTGACGTAGAATGTTATGTTTCTCTTGTGTGAACGCCCTTTCCGTGACAGGTTTTAACTTTCTGAATAATTAATGCAGAAAATCAACTATCGGAAATAAAACCTTTTCTTTACTAGAAACTGGTATTCAGGCTTTGATAACACAAGTTCTTTAACGTAAGATTTTGCTGTCATCTAAACACAGCTTAAACTGGTTGAGGTTAGTAATGGTGACTTTAGATGATTCTTACCTTCTGGGCAGGAAAGACGATAAGAGGTTTCATTTAGAAATATTTGGCTTTGAATAAGCCTGATCAAGATGATTCTCCCCGAGTTTGTTTCCCCAACACTTTCCATTTTTTCCTTATTCAATTTCTCTTTGTTAACAGAAGGTTTTAAGTTTGAAATGAATCTTAGTACCTATGCTATTGTTCTTAACAAATTACCTTTATCACTGCAGCATTATAAATTAACAACAGTATAAATACAATGAGTCGCTTTCCAAAACAACCATTACACGTGTGGTATTTGGCTCTGACTTCAATTTTTCCTTCGTGGCAACCTCAGTCACTAACTCAAAATACATGTAATATGACGAACATTTTGAACCCACTGCTTAATGCTGCAAATGCAGTAAAGGACAGAAATCTCAACTTTGAAAATTTCACGAACAGAATGTGCCAACTTTGGCAAAAGCAATGCACCTAGTAGTTCTAGAAGAGGAATACTTTGTAATTTAATGAGACAAATCTCTGAGTTCGACACAATAAATTTGATTTTGCTTTCATCTGACTCATATTCTGCATGTAAAAAAAGGACTTATGTATAAGAACATTCAATTTGAATCTGTAAAATCCAAAATCTCAACCTTCTTACTTGTTTATGTTCCTGAAAAAGAGACCTGAGAATAAAAATTCCATGTCAGAATTTTTGTCATATGAGCGAAAGATATTTCTTTCTATGTGAATCTGCTAATTCTGTATCCCAATCTAACCTTTATAGACAAGGGTGTTACTAGAATATCTTATGTTTTATCTTGTAGATCCTATGCTTACCTGGAGGGTCAAAAAACTTGGCTGCTAATTTCAAAGACAAGCCGTTTTGTAGGGGGAAGAGGGATTGTGATTTGGAAAATTCAACAACTACCGTAAGATCAAACAATAAATCACCGTCATCCCCGACCAAGTTTACTCTTAATCCTAATGAATCTTCCTTGTTCATTGGCCTGCAAAATGCATATTTCGAATAGGTTTGATCATCTTAAGCTTTGATTACTTGGAATTTTTGACTTCCCTGTCTAAGTAAAGGCCAATTTGGTTACTTTGAAACACTGGTACCTTTAATTCCAAGGTTTTTATAAGCTTTGTAACAGGTTGATAAGAATACGTAACCTTCATTGGAATTATCTACTGTAAGAGATACAATAATTTAACATTTCGGAATGATTGATACAGTATGGTACGTTTTGCTTGTATATTGTCTCTCAAGTTTCCCTATGCTTGTATGAAAAGTGTCAGTCTTATGACATGAATAAACTTCTCAGGGAAGAAAACCAAGAGTTGTGTGGATTTGCACCGAAAGGACGAATTAAAAGAAAATAGGTAAGCCAAGAAAAAGGAGTTGATCTCTAACTTTTGAGTTGAAGTTCAATATTTTAACATTATGAAAAAAATGTCCATACTTTGTAGGATACAAATTCACGTCAAGTGTTCAAAGGAGCTACAGCAGATGATTACTTACCTCGGCGATTTCTTTTCCTGTATATGTTGAAGCTGGTTGAAAATTTTCTTTTGTAAAAATATTATTTTTGCATGAAACTCCTTAGTATCCTTCAATATAATGCTGGTTTAGAGTTTTCCCGAAATAATACATTGCAAGGTTCAACATGAAGTATAGTTCTGAAAACTGCTTACTTTACTGAGACTGATTACCTTAATTTTAGTTTATTTTTCATTTACAGATCTCATAAGATGTTGGTGTGTAGAAATAAACATAAAAATAAAAATTTAGGCTTTACCGCTTTTCATTTCACACTCCCTCTATAATATTGTATTTTCCCTCTATTTTTCAATCACAATCATTTTGATGTTAACACAGGCGAGGTTGCTTCTCTTCTTGAAGAATGCTTATAAATGAGGCTGCTTGGTTTGTAATTTTCTCCAAGTTCTCTTTGTTTTCTTATCTTCAGTTGGAGGGTAGCTTGGGCTTTAGAACGATTGGATATATCTATACTGCTGGAGATTACCTTACGCCTGAGGTTATTTTGTGTCTCTTTAGGTCTAGCATTGGTTCTTTCATGCTGTACTGTTGCCATATTTAAACAGATGACCTCTTATCTCATATTAGAGCTCTTCCTCAAGTTCAGAGACATGATTGTAATTCAACAGGTTTTAATGTTTGCTGCCACTCTTCAGCCTTTGTCTCATGGACGAACTATGGCTTGAATTAATCTTCTCTACAGGGATTATCATGGAAGTGTTCTAATGAGGTCTTCTCACTTGTACTTGCACAATTTTTTTAAATTATGTGACTCCTTTCTCTCAACATCTTATTAAATATTTTTATTCCATTCCTCGGTTGTGAAATTCTGACTTTTGAGTGATTTGAGTTTACGTCCAAGGTAAATTCTTATCTTTTAACCTAAATTTGATTTTTGCCTTCCTCACCCTTTCATACACTTAAGTAAGTAAGTAAGTTTTTATTTGCCACAAACATAAAATGAAAAATGTTTACAAATGTTTAAAAAAAAAAGAAAAAAGAAAGGCCTAGAAAGTCAATAAATTACAATTTAAAGTTAATTTACAAACTTTTGTATAAATTAATACTAAAAAGAATGTTGCATAAAAATATTACAATTTGAGTTAAAATAAAAATAATTACAGGTCACCCCTAATTGAAGTGGCAGGGATAACATTAAAAAGGTCAAACCGACCTTATTTCCATAATGGTCCCTAAATGGTTTTATGCTTGGCATGATTTGTAACCAAAAAGGTTTTCCTTTAATTTTTCCTTACAGAAATCTGTAAATTATGTAAGATGGCATTAGGGAAAGGGCACTAATCTCAATTGCATTCTTTCGTCATGCTGCAGTTTGCAAACAGTCACGCTTGGTTTCCATTATTTCATTTTTGTCATCATTTGCAATTGTCTGTTCTGTTTTCTTCGAAAGACAAAGCCATACACACAGAAAGAGAACGTAGCATTTCCGTCTTACTGTACATAGAGTCAACTGAAAAAACAAAATCTTATTTTATTTATGTAATGTTTAATGGAGAGGGATTGGCAAGAATTTTATCCCAAGTGATTTGAAAGAGGACTAGAACTTTGGCTTCACTATTTAACTAAAACAATAACAATATTTCCCTTTTTTTCTGAAAAGTTGTTGGGGTTGGATGGACATTTCATATTTTTGTTTTGTGAAAATATCGAAGTAGTCGAAATTGTATCGTAGTTAAGATGTCATGTATACACAAAATTCTGAGAATTTTGCTTCCAGAAAAGGATGTATACGATACAGTTTTATTTCTTTTATTCAGTTGAAAAATTATTATTTCCTTGTTATTTTTTCCTTATTATTATTTTCCTATTATTATTTCCTTATTATTATTTCCTTATTATTATTATTTCCTTATTATTATTATTATTTTCTTATTATTATTTTCTTATTATTATTTCCTTATTATTATTTCCTTATTAATTTCCTTATTAAGTACCGTTGTAAGTTATAATATGCCACAATGGTCTTTGGTTTACGCTTTAAAGACATTATCAATACGTTTTTAGTCCATTGATAAAATATCTTTTGTGTAAATATAGCAGCTATAAATTTCTCAGAATCGATATGTGGGTGATGTGTCATTTATTAATGACCATTCTTAAGAGTTATGCTAGTTTTCACTCTTTATGTAGTGTCAAATGTAGTGGTGTTGTTTCCCATAAAAACGACTAAATCAAAACCTGAAAATATTCAGTTTTGATCGTAAATATCTTGAGCTGTTTGCACCTTAAATGAGTGTGCAGTGTTCTCAAAGAATCGCATACTTCAAAAACAGAACAGTTTGTGGAGTTCCAATATTTGAAAAAAGACACTTAAAACGAAAAGGCAGGTTTTCATTTTCAGTAAACCTACTAAAAGTTATATTTTGTTCAACAAGAAATACTTTTCTTGAAGAATCCTGTCTCTCCTAAAGTTACTTGAGCTGTGCATCCTTAGGGATCATTCTAAAGTAATTTGTGGGAAGAAAGGTAGCACAAGTACCGATTTCTAGCGACGTAATAGGAAATTCAATTTTTAATATATATTAGAATATATTAAGGCAATGATCAGTGATGTTTTGTTATAATGTTATGGTAGAGAATTTCTGAAAACAATAGTATTGCAGGTGATTAAATTTAAAGGCATTTCTCAATTTGGAAAGCTTCTATGCTAGGCAATCAATTTCATTTCGTAGCTTTTCAAAATGACAGCTTCTAAGACTAGTATTACATATTGTCTGCTTAACAGACAAGTATCAGCAGTAGTAGTAGCACTAGTTGCTGAATGTCAAAAACGAGTATTTCTTTGTGGAAAATGTGTCCTTGGAAATTTAAAATCTTAAAGGGCACTAAAGTAGAGAATGTTTACTTGTAATTTGGCTAGTGTTTTTCTTTTAGATCATCACATTTGCTCCAAAGAAGTATTTAAATTCGTGATTGTAAAAGTTATACTTTTATTGTTACAGATGTTTTCTTATAAAGCCTTTTTCTTCTTTTTCTTCTTCTGCTTCACTCTAAACTTTCCCCATATTAATTAATGTCAGTCGCTTGTACCTTTTACTTTGTTTTTTGTCTGTAACGTTCTTGGTCAGTTTCAGTTCCTCAATATCTCTCTTGATATCATTCTTACATTTTGTTCTTGGTCTTTCCTGGCCCAATTTGAGATTCATATATGTCTTTTGCAGTTCTTCAGTCATTAGCTTTTTGTACGTGCCTATACTACTTGAGCCTCTTTTCCATGTCTTTGCCCAGATATCATCATTTCTTTTCTTGTATCTATATGCTATTCTCGTAGTTCGCATAAACACTCTAACTTTCGTGGTTTCCAATATTTGTACTTTTTTCATCTTTAAAGCATACCGTTTCAAACCAAAAAAATAATTCTGGTCTTAAGATTGTTGCATGCAATTTCATATTGAGTTTTTGTTTACTTCTTTGTTGTTTATTACCCTCTGAGAGTTTTCTCAATTTACTCCTCGACATATTGTCATCTTCTTTGTAAAGCGATCTTGGAGGCTTCTTCTTTTCTAAGCATAACTCTGAGATACTGCTTCTTTCATTGTTCCAGTATTTACTCATGCATTTTGTTTGATACTAAGACTTCAGTCTTTTAGCTAACTGATTTTTTTGAACATATCCTCTGCCAATTCTGTCATTTTACCTGCAATAAATTTCCTCTCCCTAGTATCAGAGCTAAACTATAAGTAAACAAAACTTTCCATGCTATCGCTTCTTTCCTTACTTTATTGATCAAAGTCAACACAACAAAGAACAAAAGAGGATTTTATCTTTTATCTGGCCACACATCCATACTGAATTCTTCTGTCTGCCAATTCGAAGACTTTAACAATGTTTTTTCAGTTTTCCACTTTAATTTATCTAGCCTGTTTTTCTTGTATATTCTTTTCGAGTAAGATCGAGTAGAACAATGGTCTTGACACAATAGTGTACTTTTTGAAAATAAACAAAGCAAAAATATAACAAACCTTCACTTCCCAAAACTGTTATTGAAGTTGTTTAAAAATAAATATGGCTCTCTTATTACTTATCATACTTAGCATTGTCATAAAACCCATATGCCAACTACTGATATAAATATATCCCTCAGCCTTTATCTAAGACCTTCACTTCTTCATTTTCTACTTTAATACTTTCAAATGTTTATGATTTTTACAGTCCATTGGACCAATACCCTCCCCTCTTCTGCTTGTAGATTGGAACTATTACGCCCTTTTCCCAATCACTTGGCTAAGCTTCACCTTCCCATCTACTCTCTCTATTAATATAGATCACACTTAAACTTGTGCGCACTTACCGTTTCCCCTGCCACCTTTTTATTTCTTCCTTAATTCCATCTTGGACTTTCTCTTTTGAAAATTTAACCCTTGGCAGATTCTATCTTCCGATTTTAAATCTAAGCTACTCACAAAATATTCTCATCTTCTCTTGATTATCTTATCTTGTTGACTTCTGACCTATTTTAATTCCCTCACCTCTTGTTTTGTTCGATCCATTTGTTGTGCTAGTTGATAAATGCATCTTTCTCCTTCCTTTGCTCCCAAGTTTCTGCACTATTGCTTTGCTATTTCCTTTTTCGATTCGTTCTTACTTTTAAAATTTTGTTTGCTTTTAACCACGTTTAAACTACATCATACCACGACACTAGCCCTTACTTGGCACCTTTCAGCTTCAGTTGCCCTGCATACTACCTCCCACTCCTTCAGTAACACTCTGGGGAACCTTGTCAGTAACCTGGCACCAGGAGAAGACAAATACTCCAACCCAGCGGGTCCCTATGTGGCGGATAGGGGAATGCCCCGTAATGAGGTGGCTGTGAATATTTAATAAGCAGCCCCGGACCAATTCATAAGAGCCCCTTTGGCAAGGCCGAGTACCCATAAACCACCCTACTAGGGTCACAGAGAAACCGTGGAGGGCAGCATGGTGGATGTGGATATCAGCGGAAGAATAGGAACTACCTATCAACGGTAATATCCACAAGACGTTGAACACAACTTCAAGGTCACCCAGCTCAGTTAAGTAGTCACTGCTCATACCTGAGATAGACCATCACGTCAAAGTTCAGTGAAAAAAAGTGATCCAACCTGGCGTCCTGACAACAAGGCTTGCCTTCTCTAGGACCCACATCTTCACATTTCAATATGCCTTACAAAATCAGAAAGAATTATACTGGATCGGTCGCCGCCTAGGATAATAAGGACCGCTTGTCTGCTGAAGGTAGTCTGACAGAAACGACAAGTTCACCAGACCTCAATACCTAAAACGACGCCAATGTCACTATTGGTGCCAAAATTAGAATAATGTCACTCAACATTGAGGGGATATCAATGGCCAGATGTGAATACCAACACAACTTCTAAAGAAACACGACGTGGATGTAGTCCTCCTCCAAGAGACCCACCTAAACGACAATGCTGCACCATCAATGTACTCTATCAATGGCTATTCTGTCATTAACAGACTGAATCACAAAAAATATGGCACTATAATCTATGCAAGAGTAACATATCTAGTCACAGATAAAGTAGGACATACAGAGGAAAATGGCACTCAAAGATCAACCATTCAACTTGGTGCCACTAAAAAAACGAACATTTACAAACCGCCAAATCAAAATTGGCTCTCACCACCCCAGGAAGATGCAAAGCACCCCTCCATCATCACTGGAGATGTTAACAGCCACCATTCTGACTGGGGATACTTCAAAAATAATCAATCGTGTATTGAAATCAGTGATTGGGCCAATCGCGTAGATATCACACTTGTATACATTCCAAAAAACAAAGGAACATTCCACTCAGCAAGATGAAAGAAGGGATATATCCCAGACCTTTTATTTGTCTCATAGAACAACAAAGGACACCCAATAGCAACAACGTCAGAGGTCCTAGGAGATTTTCCACACAGCCAACACCGCCCGCTATTCATAACTACAGGGATTCAGATTCCCATGATGAAGAACCCACCCAAACCAAGATGGAACTTTCTTAAAGAAGACTGGAAAGCCTTTGCTAAAGATATTGGTAAGACATGTAAAAGAATTGCACCATCAATCGAAAACGTAAATAGATTCAGCAAACTAATCCTTAAGTCCTCAAAGAAACACACCTCCAGATGATTCCAAAAACATTATATTCCATGTTGGACCAAGCGGAGCAAAGAGCTACTGAAAGCATATGAAGAAACAAATGACGAGAACATTGCAGAAGAACTCCTGGAATCCCTATATGAAAATCGTAGAGAGAGATGGATTGAAGTGGTCGAAAATCTAGATCCCACACACTCAAGTCGACACGCATGCCAAACATTAAAAAAACTCAACCCAGAACCTCACCAGACCAAAACTTTACCACAAATAGGAGCAGACAGAATAGCCAAACAAATTAAACAAAGAGGCCAGCACATACCAAAGCACCAATTTGAGAAGACAATAAGAAAAGAATACGAAAGGATCTTCAACGCCTTACCAAAACAAAGTTCGTTCCTCTCAATCCCAGTCACCCAGGAGGAAATTAAAGGAACCCTAAAGAATGTAAAAAATGGAAACGTAGTTGTCATAGATGGTATATATCCAGATATGCTCACCCATGTCGGACCAAAAGCAATCAACTGGTTAGCAAATACCATGTCTGACATAATAGAAAAGGGCACGTATCCACAACAATGGAAACATGGGATAGTCATTTCCATCCTCAAACCCGGGAAACCAGCTACAGAACCAACTAGCTGTCGAACGAATGAATGATGTCAGTGCCAGAACAAGTTCTGGCACTAACATCATTCATTAAATCTGGATTCGAAAAAAATTTAAAGACAGGTGGAGTCTTCATAGACCTCTCAGCAGCTTATGACACTGTGTGGACAGGGGGACTGATGGTAAAACTCGCAAAGATAATACCATGCAGAAAAGTATCGAAATTCCTCTCAACTATGACCAGCTCAAGACAATTTCACGTCGTACTTGGAGGAGACAAAAGAAAATCAAGGAAAATAAAAAATAGCGTTCCTAAGGGGTCAGTCATCGCAACCAATTCTATTCAATGTATATGTAAATGACATGCCTGTCAGCCAATTCCTCCAACTTGGCTATGCGGATGACTGGGTATTGGCCCAGTAATCAAACAACTGGAATATAATTGAAAAATCTCTTAGCGAAGAAACAACACAGCTTTAAAAATATTTTGACCAATGGTACTTAAAAATGAGCACCACCAAATCAGTATCTGCTACATTCCATCTAGATAACAGACAAGCTACAAAGACCCTTCAAATCAACGTCGACGGAAAAATCCTTTCAACTGAAACAAACCTATAGTACCTAGGTGTTACTCTTGACAGACAATTGAACTACAAAACACACCTGAACGGGACAACAAACAAAATACCAAAACGCAACTGTATCCTTAGAATACTGGCCAGCCTGGGGAGCGTCACAACAAGTACTTAGAAGGTCCGCACTAACACTCTGTTATAGTGTTGGAGAGTACTGTGCCCCAGTATGGTCAAGAAGTCCTCATGCAAAAAAAAAAGACGTACAACTTAGAGAACCCATGAGGATAATTACAGGATGCCTAAAGTCAACGCCAATACAGTGGCGCCCAACACCAAGTCACATTGCACCACCAGAGGTCAGGAGAGAAGGTGCCAATCAAAAGTTCATTATAAAATTGAAGAAAACAACAGACAACACCCCTCTCAAAGACATTGTTAGCAGCACCCATAAAACAACGAGATTAAAATCCAGAAGAACTTTCTATCAGTCAGAAATTGAGAGCTACAACATGACAGAGGCATAGAAAGACTGGTGGTTTGCGAACACACCATCGGGAGATCGGGAGAAAAAAATTATTAAAGACCCTACTGAAAGACTACCAGGCTTCCAAAATAACACTAGAAAACAATGGGTCTCCTCAAACCGACTGCTGACAGGCCATGGCAGAACATCAGCCAACATGTACAAATGGCGACTAAAAGACACTGCAGACGGTCCCCACTGCAGTGGAACCCAGGAGACTGCAAAACACAGTTAAGAACGGTGTCAAAACCTCCCTCCAGTGCCCAACAACCAGACTGGAGGGAGGTTTTGACACCGTTCTTCACTGTGATGAGGAATTCGGAACCTTGCTGAAGAGACATAATGTGGAGATGTAGCCATACGCTACTACTAGTAACACTGCCTGTGTGCTTTTACATTTGTCTTCTCCTTTCTTCTCATTAAATACAAGTTGAGTTGTTATAAATTTGTCCCTTTTTACTTAATGTTATAATCTTCTAATATCCATATCCTAGTTTTCTTTATTCAATACTCTTTTTGTTCACTGCTTCTTCGTGGATAACTTTGCAGCCCCTTACAAATTTCTGTTTAAACTCATTACTATAATAGATGCAGTCAGTCTATGACCTGTGATTCATACTTTAATACTAAACCATAATCTTTTATTTCTTACCTAGAAAAAAAGAACAGTAGCCCAAATTCGATAATTTTTTGCCCGCCAAAATATTTGCATTTCCTGAATTTCTGGACCAAATATTTTTCCTTTACCTAATACTTTGGATGCATATTTGTTCATATCTGTACAACCCTATAATTCAGCACCGTACTTACTGCTAATTTGAAAGCACGCTAATCAAGCCTCAAAGCTATCTAAAGAATGCATTCTTGTCTTCACTGTCTAGCTGTGCCGCATAACCTTATATTATTTATATTCCCCATTAGCGGTCTAACTTCAAAAAATGGATCTAATGGTCTCTTCAATGTGACAATGTTAATGTTTAAATTATGCATGATGGGTTAAACCAACCTATTTAGTCTTTGGCGAATAGAATACCTTGTAACCGATATGCGATTCTTACATCTTTTTTTAGTCCTATTTCATTTCTTTCACAGTAGTAAAATTTACTTTGCATCTTTTAAAAAGATCAGCCAGTGCCCTTTCTTTACATGGTCCTAAAGCTACTGAGCTGCACACGGTTGATATCCTTTGTGAATTTATTGGCTTGATTGTGATCAGCTGGAAAGAGTGTAGCACCATTTCTACATCTTCTGAAAACAGATATATCTGTTTGAGGAAATGTTTTGCAGCCTGACCTTCTGACGCACAGTTATTGTCAATGGACTGTAAACCAGTCGCATTCTGGCTAAACAGGCCAACCTTCTCACTATGAATGACTACTGGTTTATGAATAAACTCTTCCAATCTTTATGGAGTCGTTTTATTTATTGTGTTGTTTATGAGGTTGTACTAGGTTACATTTTACTAGTAGAAGCTTTGACGCTTGATCTGAAAAGTAAATGTGAGATTAGATCAGGAACCTGTGAATAAAGATTTTTAGCTGAATGTTAGGGAAAAAAATTACTAAAAACAGCATATTTATTTGCTATACGTTGCTATACGTAATTTTTTTTCTTTTAAAAACATACTCAGAACAAGTCTACTTGATTTTAATTCTCTTTTGTCTAGATTAGAGATATAGCCTGTATTGCTAGGGAAATTGGACTTATCTAAGTTCTGAAATCCTAATCAATACTTGATGAAGCTTAGCCTATATAATATCTATCTTACATTTTTCTTGTATAACTTAATGAGGGCTCTTATAGTTAAGTGACCACTTTGCTGCATGAGGCAAATATTGATTTTCGTCGAAAAGGTGAAGTTTTAAGAAACTGATGTATATTTCAATTGCTTTGGGTTTTGATTATATTACTCTTTTATTCTATCAGTAAAACTCATTGGTTTGAAATGTGTTTCACATAAAGGGTGTTTCTCTTTTGGCAAGATCTTTATCATGGGTCGATAAAAAGTAATTAGTTATTCTGGTTAACAGAAAATGAATATTGGTCAAAGGTCGAAGGACTTCTTTGTTTTATGGATTACATGAGTTGATAAAAATTATCAAATGTAGTGATTTTGAATGTGAGGCAAAGAGTGATAAAGGAATATTAAAGTGTGTCAACTGCTTAATTTTGTGTTCGAGAGACTTACAACCTGATAAAAGAAATCATAATTTTTTCTAAATAAACCTGGGTGCAACAATAGCAAACTACCTATCTATTTATTTCCTTGCTTAATTCTTTTGTTGTTGAAAAAATAGTACCTTCTTCAGTTATGCTACCTCCAGCTTCAATTTTTGCCAATTGTCATATCCGAGTGAATTAGTTTGGTCCTTGGGCGCATGAACTGCTGAGGCCAACGGCCAGGGATAGCCACTAAGTGCCTTGTGAACAGGTCCTTTGACCAAAGGCTAGGCACACCTCCGATGACTGTGGTTGGCGTCAGGAACGGCATCTGATCGTAGAAACATCGCCAAATCCATTAATGCGAATGAGAAGCTACATTCGCTACGACGACCCTAAACAAGGGAAAAGTCAGCTGAAAAAGAAAAAAAAAGAAAGTGAATTAGTTTGGTGGTATGGCCTTTTTTCAAATGTTATTGCACCACTACAAATAATCATCAACCCAGTTTTCTGCTGGACAAAGGGAGATTATGCAGTTCCTTAAATAAACCCAATAAATCTACCGATGAATACATTTTATTCTTAATAGAGTTGTCTGCTAACAACACCTAATATCAGTGTCTTTTTAAGGTTTATAATATTTTACACTATTATATTACACTGGTCAGCAGTATTTTTGTAACATGAGCTTCTTGTACATGTTCTGATCATTTCTGGATTGCTCAGCACGAATCCGCATTTCAATTTTTTCCATCACGTCAGAATTTTTTTTTAAATTGAATTTTAATTAACTTTTTAAGTAATTATAACTAATTTTCGGGCTTTGGACTAACAAAAGCATCTGTTCCAAAAAGGGTTTCACAGGTGCTAAAATGTCAATAGAGTAGTGACATCTGCATTGCGTCAGGAGATTTTGGGTTCCGAATTAGCGTCCCTGTGTACTCACAACATGGAGCAATTATTATGCAGTGCGGTGGCTCAAACAATAAATTCCTAACATGTAAGTACGCTGTTCATGTTCCAAAGAGTGTAGTGAGCTGTGGCACACACAAAAGTCAAAGTAGCATAAAGCTTAGTTGTGATATCACAGAACAGGAGAACGGTTGCTTATGCTTTCGGCACTGACAAGGATTAATTATTTACATATTATGCAACACTTAAATAGGATACAAACACAATGCATCCATGAATTCATGTAAACATATTCCCTGAGTGATAAAACCAAGGTGCGCACCTAAAGGTAGATTATTTTAAATGGAAGGCCACCATTACCTTCTACTTGGGTGCTACAACACCTATTATAGTATTCTGAGCACCTTGTAAGTAGTATCAGCTTCATACTTTACCAGGATGCCCCCTCGGCGAGGATGCAAAAAAAACTCTGATAACTTTTATTATATTTGTGGAAAATATACTCCTTAATCGCAGCAAAGGTCACTTACTGCAGCTCTCTGCAATGCGTAAAAGAACAACTTTAATTGTGTTGTAGGCAAGCAAAACAAATCTTGGGTTCCTTACAGCTATTTTATATCTTGTTATTCGATATTGATAAGCTGGTACAGTGGTAAGCATAGGCGAATGTCATTCGCAGTGCCTGCAGTATGGCAAGAGCCAAGGGATCATATGACAGACTGCTACTTCTGTCTCACGAAGATATCGGGCTTTTCAAGGAAGTCAAAACTGACCGTCCAGTACCCCGACGTGCGCTCCGTTCAACGTCCAGTGCTTCATAACGTTGACCTGTTCCATCTTCAGCCCAGAAGAGAGTCAGCTCATCTGAAAGTAGCAATACTGCTATTAGTGCCAGCAGCGATGCATCCATTGCATCAGAAATACAAGCATCTTAGCCTCATCTTGTCATACAGCCCAAGCTGAATGACTTAGCAAGGGATTTAGCTCTGTCGAAGCAACGTGCTGAAGTGTTCGCTTCATGATTGCGAGATTGGAACCTTCTGCATCTGAATGCTAAGGTTTCTTCATTTCGTTATCATGATCGAGAATTTTCCCAGTTTTTCACAACGACCTGTCTACTGTACCACTGCACCGATGTACAAGAGTTGCTGTATGCTCTTGGACTTGGGCATAACTCGACAGAATGGAGATTGTTCATAGACTCATCTGTGGTGAGCCTAAAAGCTGTACTGTTACACAATGGCAACTTACACCCACCGATACCAGTCGCTCATGCCGTTGGAATGAAAGAAACATACGAAACGATGAAGGAGCTGCTTTGTGCTATCAAGTACTCGGAACATAAGTGGAAGGTCGGTGGTGACCTCAAGGTTGTAGGTCTAGTGTTCCAAAGTGGATAAGGGTGCCTTCCTTTTCAACGAGTTTCTTTTACTCAGGTTCAGTAATCTTCAATTTAGTGGATGGATAATCAGAGTCTCTTCTAATTCTATATTTCTGGTCGATAGAAGTTTATGTTTCTTCCGACATCCAATGGACTTTAGTATCAGAAGCTTTTGGAAAGAGGTCTTTTACAATATCATTAATACTTTCTTGAATTTTCTCGAAGATGATATCTGCGTCATTTGCTTGTTCCGATTTGGAGAAGCGATTATGAAGTTGAAATTGAAAGGTTTTGGTCTCTCGATGGTTGCTGGCTGCACAACCGATATCCTGTTGCAGATATCTTAACCAGTGACCCTGGTGTGGTGGCTTCCAGGTGATATTCTTTGGTGGGTGAGTTTTGTCAGCACCACATCACACCACAGCCATAATACACAGAATCATACACACAAACATACCTATACACATGCATTTAATGCCTCCAAGATGTCTTCACCAATCTCCATATGTTTCAAGCTCCCCTTAACATTCTCCTTGAACTTTTTTTATAGCTTACACTAACCTCTTTTTCAAGATGACATTTTACTGTAGAACAGTTGTTTAGGGAGTCTGAAGTCGTCCATTCGTATGAAGTGGCCAGCACAGCGCATCCGGCTTCTTATCACTATTGATGATATGCAAACAGTGTTTACTTTCGACAAGACGATAGTGTCTGGCGTACGACTCTCCCACTTGATTCCAAGAATCTGACTGAGACAATGATGGTGAAATCTCTCCAGCAGCTTGATTTGTGATTGATACAGAGTCCATGACTCTGAGGCATACAAAGGAAGGCCAAAACACAGGTCTCCTTTACAGAGGGTTTGGTTTTTAGAATAAGATCACCATCATATCAAACTCTGTCTTCTAATTTGCCAAAAGAACCGGAAACTTTGCCAATCCTTTTCTTGATTTCAAAATCGAGACAGCCATCATTTGAGTGAACGCTGCCTAAACAAAACGCTAGACCATCTCAGGCCTTTTTTATCAGGTGCAGAAGTGTACATTACCTTGGTTTTATCAATGCTGATTGTCAAACCAAAACGCATCAACATAGTGATCCTTGACAGACTGCATGCCACCAGCAGAATGAATAACAAAATCATCATAATCAACATTCAGGATCTCTCTGACCAAATGTTTACGTACAAGAGTCCAGGCTTGAAATCTCCTCAAATTGAATACTTTACCAGTTGTTCTGAAACTGAAAAGAATACACAGGTTTGCTTACCTTCTCCTAAATAAAATGCCAGCTAAGGCTAATGAGCTTCACCAACCCGGAGCGAACTGGTTTATAGTAACTCGCCTTTCACCCCTTCTCTTGTTAGTTTGAAGCATTTCCGCTACGAGAAGACTAGGAGCTGGATTTGGTTGTCAGAGACTATTTGCAACCCTTCCATTGGAGTATTTTATAGACTACAGGTTGTTCACATCTAAAATCATCTTGATGATAAAAACCTTGGAAACACACACACATACATACATACATACATACATACATGCATACATACAAACATACATACATACATACATACATACATACAAACATACATAACTGCCTATATACATACATACATACAAACATACATACATACATACATACATGCAAACATACATAACTGCCTATATACATACATACATACAAACACATACATACATACATACATACATACATACACAGAAACATACATACATATATACATACCTACCTACATACATACATTCATATATACATACAAACATACATAAATACATATGTAATAAAGTGACTCAGCAAAAACTGGCAAGTCCTAGTGCCACGTTGTTTTCGATAACTTAGCAAAATATCTATGATGTACTACTAAATGTAGAATATGTAAAGTTGTATAAATACCTGTGATTTCCAGTGTAATAGTCAGTAGGTGGTTTGGAGTAACATGAATAAGTTCCTAAGCTAATTCTTATGTTATCATTTACGGTCATCTTGTTTCGTCACTGGATTTGTTCGCGCTGTTAATTACAGCCTTTTCCAGGATAAAACATTGGCGGTGAGGATAAAACATTGGCAACGAGGATATTATGATTACATTCGCAGGTTCTCGATTTTAAGAATGACAGTTTTTGGACAAGTGGGTATCTTTAAGGAAACGGGAGAGAACTTTTGTGGTTATGCTGATCGTTTTGACGCATTTTTGGCTGCGAATAGTATACCAGTGGCATTGCAGACAAATGTTTTCCTTGCAACCGTGTGGCTGGTTTCCTTCAAGATTTTAAAAAGTCTGTGTAGTCCCGAAGCACCAGGGAGTAAATCCTACCAAGAACTGGTTCGTTTTTTAAATGAACATTTTAAGCCGGAACCGATCATCATCGCCGAGGGTCATAAGTTCTGGATTACCGTTCAAGGTAAGGATGAGCCAATTGGAACTTTCATTGTTCGTTTAAAGTCGCTTGCATCAACGTGTTCATTTGGAACTTTTCTTCTTCAAGCTCTTCGAGATCGTTTTGTATCAGGTTTGCATCCTCAGATGCGAAAAACACAGTGTCACTTGCTGGCAATTCGAAACTTAACGTTTGAAGCATCCCGTGACAAGTGCAAAGTTGACGACCTGGCTGCCAAAGAAAACAAAGATACGATGGCGGCAACTGTCGAAGAAACTAATCAGATTGCTTCCCCTCTCAAGACCAAAGCTTTCAGACGTAATGACTCTGTGCAAAAAGCTCTAGTATGCCATTCTTGTGGATCTCCTAACCATGTTTCGTCATCCTGTAGATTTGGGAACGAAATATGCTTCGTCTGCAAAAAGAAAGGACACATAAAATAATCTGTCCAGAATCTGCCTCGCTGAAGACTCGCGTCTCAAACCAAGACTACGGACGTGAACAACCTTGGCAGCCAAGACCGGCTGTGAATCGTTTTGTAGAGGAGGAGAACTACAACAAGGACTCTGAGAAACAAGAGGACTATTTGGGCCTGAATGCGGCGTATGAAGTACCGGTAAAGGCAGTTAAAGTGAAGGTAACTGTTGGTAATGTAGATTTAAACAAGGAGGTCGATACTGGGGCCTCTAGATCTACCGTTTGTGAATGTTTGTACCGTCAGTAGTTAAGTTCGTATGAACTTTCTGATACACGTATCACGCTTAAGAGTTATACAGGGGATTCTATCCCTCTTTTAGGTACTTGCAGAGTACCTGTTAGTTATAATACTAAGTATGTAGGTTTGCTGGATCTTCTTATTTTTTGTGGAAATCGCTCAGCCCTGTTGGGTCACAATTGGTTATCCCAAATTAAGTTACACTTGTCTGGTATATTTTCCAACTCGTGTACACCAGCAACCGGCTTCACTGACCGATCATCACCTAGCTGTAGAGTTAGTCAGCCAGGTAGTACAGTGCCGACTTCACCTGCCTTTCCTCAAGTTTGAAGGGCATTTTAGAGAAATACAGTCAGTTTTTTTCGTCTGCAGGTTAAGGTATTAAGGGGTTTTCTGCTAAAATACAGTTAAAAGATGGTGTTGTACCAGTATGCCAGAAGGCAAGACCAGTGCCTTATGCACTGACTCGGGAGGTAGAAAAGGAATATGATCGTTTAATTGCAACCGATATTCTATATCCAGTTAATTTCAGTGTCTGGGCTTCTCCGGCCGTTCACGTGAAGAAGGACGGTGGCAAAATACGAGTTTGTGATGATAACAAACGTCTCAACACCTGTGTCAAGGATGATGGACATAAGCTACCTAGCATCCAAGATATGGTAAGTAAAATTGACAGTAATGGACCACAGCCCAAATATTTCTGTGTTTTGGACCTGGCAGGTGCTTTCAATCAGCTGAATACAAACCGGGACAGTGCACATTCCTAGCACAGGAAGTCTGATATAAATCAACAGGTAAGACTGCGAAATTTGAGGGGAGGAAAAGAGAAGTGGATGCCATGTTTAATTGTAAAGGTAAAAGCTCCAAATACTTTTTTGTATCATGTCCCAGGAAACAATAGGTTTGTTCATTCAGATCATTTATTACCATATGATAGTTTACTTAGTAAGGAGAAAGATATCTCAGATAGGGAAATAGACATAGCTAGTTACACAGTGCCTAGAATAGAAGCAAATTCAGTTTTGTCACCAACTGCTACACCAGCTAGTGCACCTGTAAATGAACCCAACACTACCAACTGAAACTAACATTCAGACTGTACGTCCTACACTTCCAACTACTTCCAGTAAGGTGTCAAAGTAACCAGCACCAAAGGTTACCAGATCTGGCAGAATAGTTAAGCCTCCAAAGAAATTTGATCTGTAATTTTAATACATTGTAGTACTAAGGCGCATTGAAATATTCCTCGCTCAAATTTATGTTAGGTAAAACAGGTAAGGTGCTTGGATAGATTTGCGTTTTTGAAAGGTTCTCCTGGTCTCTTCATCTTGTTCCAGCATTACGTTTGGTTTCACCGTTCTAATTTTTTCTAATCAACAAATACCTTAAAAAAATTATGTATTCTAGGTGTTGATTTTTTTCTTTTAGATGGTAAAATTGTTTCATTTTCTTAGTCAACGACTTCTGTGCAAAGTTTCTCTTGTTTATTTTGCAGAATACTTGCGTTTTGGTAAAAAAAGTTTCACGAGTGGTACATTTAAATCACAATGATATCTCAATCAAAATAAGCATTTTAGGTTCAGTAAATAAAAATTCCGGTATAATCAAATCCTCCTTGGAAAGTGGTGCATTTTTTTAATTTCAGGCTAGTCTTTCATACCATTCGTAAAACGAATCCGAAAAACTGCGTTTTTTTAATTTGGTCATTATATTGCTCTTTTCGGATTTAAAATCCATACTAATTCGGTAGAGTATGTTGAGTTCTCCATTTATAGCGTTTTGTACATATCGTTTCGGTACTATTGACCACCAATTTCGGGGCAACTTATTTGGTTTATAATCCATAGAAGTGACGATTTTATTGTTTCCAATTGTTATTTTTGAATCAAGAAACTATAAAGAGCTTTACATGACAGACAACTTGATGTTATGGTTGTATTTATTGATGATGGTGAAAAGGTAATCAGGTTTGTCTTTCGATCTTCTACCAATGATATCATTTACAAAATGTTTGTAGCATGTCAGATTTGATGATTTGACTATTTTCATTTCTAATTTTGTTAGAAACAAAACTGAAAAGGTGATAAAGAAGTGGTTACCTACAGATCAACCTTCTGGAAAATACTCTCGGCTCATTTAATGTGGTCTTGGAGGTTAATTTCGAAGTTTAGGAGAGAAGGAAGGACAGAAATCTGACTAAACCTTCTGTTAAACAATCGACAGTAAGATTTTCATGTTTTAGCAAAATAATTTCAAAATATTAAGGACTACAAACTTTATGAGATTAGCGTTTGTCTAAAAGGCTTGATGCTGTGACGTTAAGGATTATTGGTGCCCAGTCGAAAATGCGATCAGTTTTGTTTTTCTTTGTTCAGTCACTATGTCACAAATTGTATTTGTAGACTGATAATCTTTCAAAAGCAGTACAAAAAGAGAAAATTCCTGCTATCAGTGGCCATCCATTAGCTATACTAATTGTGAGCACCATGAAGGACATGAGGAAGATCATGCTTTCTATTTTTTTCATCGGTGAAACTAAAGTCAGCCAAGCTCAATGTGGAAGAATCTGTGCCTCCAAGAAGAAGCCACTGGTCACTCAAAGCTTTATTAGACGAGAACTTTTTACCCTGAAGAAAGTAGCAGCAAAGCTACTTATTTTCATCAGCAGTTGATGAGCATTACAGACCATGCTACTTTCAAGTTCTAGATGTTATCATCATGGCAATGAATGACAGCTTCGATCACGGAAGCTACCAGATCTTTGTTCCATTGGAGCAGCTTGTCTTAAAATCGGCTAACAATTAACTGTATAATGATGAGATCTGAAAAAAAACATGTCTGTTATATATAGTAATGACCTTGATGTTTTTGCTTTGCTGGCAGAGCATTCCCTTTTGGTTACACCTGTCAGTTCTTTAATTCAGTTATCAAGAAATGTTATGGTCCTGTAACAATGTATGTTTTTCTTATGAGAAACAATTATTCAAGGATCGGAAGGGTCATAAAGACAAAGTGTTTTTATAAATGGTAAGCTGTTTCTTATTAGACTAAATGTTTTAGATTTCGTGTTGAGTAATAACAAATGCAATGATCTCTTAGAATGTAAACTTTTCATGCCCAAATTGTAGAGACATAAATTGTAGTCAAAATGTAAATAATCAAATGCCGAGAGAATTGTTATTTCTTGAAAATGAACTTTCAAGGTTTTACTATAAATACATCGTCAACCACATCAAGCAACAAATGAAAAAATTCATCAACAAAATAACATCAACAAGAAGCTGAAATCTTTCAAAAGAAAACATGATATGGTTAAAGTTCATCAAATTGACTCTGACAAAATCATATTTAAGTTTTCCAGCCTTAAGCAACTACCAAGGAGTAGTTACTTAGTAGTGGAACCTCGTTATTGGTTACAAACTAAATCGACTTCTACTTATGACATTCAAATTTCCTTCATAATTTTGTTTTGAGATCTGTTATTCTTACCAAAGGAATTGGATCCTGACCAAAAAGATTGGATGTAAACCGAACTAAAAGATTCATCATGTAATTATATCTATACTTACAAATTTTCAAAAACATCGACCTTATCAACAGACGAATGGAAAGCGTTGTAGGTTCTACGTTTATTTTAGTCAATCGTATTACATGACTAGACGAAGTGAACGGTGTAGTAGTCTATCGTGCTGAATACCTTTGGAAAATGACTATTCTAAACTCGCATCAGATCAAGTCCAAGCCCTTCTCAAAAGTTCTCACAGAAACAAGAGGAATTAAACCGCAAACAATACCTTTTCTCACCCCGTAATGAAGGTACCGCCTCAAACGAGACTTACTGCAAATATTGCCAATCTGACTCAAAATCTATAATTTTGTATGGCCTACTGAAAATGCACAAAAAAATCACTTTCTTTTTTACCAATGATTTACTGAATTGAAATCTATAATTATGATTTAGTTTCTTATCTTGTTAACTTTTAAAAGCAATCAGTACAAATGAAAGCAAAAGGAATGCCAGACCTATGGACAGTTCGAAACACCAATGAAAGATTTAAAGATGCTTGGGGCCCCAGATTTTCTGATCACTTAAGCCATAATAAGATCAATAGGTGGCTAGACACTACACAACAAAAGGAAATAGGTCTGAAGGTGAAAAAAGAGCACCAGAAAAGCAAGCATAATGCTACATATACATCAAATAGACAAATAATATCCAGGAAGAAGAAAGAGATCAAGACAACATTCCAGCCAAAAAGGATCTCGTTGTACCTCCTGATCTACAGGCACAGAAAGAGTTTGGACCAGAGCTCGTTGCTTTCTGAAACAAGATATCAAATACGATGTATCTAAGAGAGAATACATCATTCAAACCTTGTAATAGAGCAAAGTTGTGGGCAGAAGCTGGGAATCTCAATGAAGTAGCAAAGAAAATTAAAAATCACAACACCACAGGACTAAATTCTTTACTATACGCAGCTGCATATGTCATTCCCGAAAGAATGAGAATAGCGAAAAAGAGAAAAGAATGAAGGAAAGAGGAACCATTATGAAAGGGGAGCATTAAAATGGAGAAAAGATCTTTGCAATGTCGATAAAATCCGAAGGAGGAGCACGAGTACAAAGAGGCAAAGAGAAAGAGAACGTTTGAATTCAAAATACAGGCTTGAGGAGAAGAGTTCTCTGTATGTCTAAAAAGCTTTAGGCAGAATATTAGAGCAAGTCAAATTGAGATCAAGAGATATGGCGAGTGGTGCAAACAGTTTGGAACTAACAAGACAGCTTTTTTATAAAACACTGGATGGAAAGATAAGGGGTGTCGAACAACCTGATCTAACTGAAACAACCGTCTTTTAGAGAAAGATATGGTCTGACAAGTGCAGTTAAAACAAGTGGGCTTCTTGGCTAGAGGAGGTTGGGCAGGTATTCTATGCAGTCGAGGTGCAAGAGGATATCAGCATCACTCTGAAAGATATTAGAACTGGTTTCTCTCACATATTGCGAAATGTACTTGTGTTTCTAGGCTGCGGGAATTGGCTTATACTGGACAAAGGACATAAAAGGACTGAAGAGAAAGCCACACATAAGTAATAATAATCATGATTATTCAACTTACTAGAAGAGCACTTTATGTGGTTATCAGTAAAACCCTGATTTTAACTTAATCGTCTGTACTCTACTTTTTTACTTGTCCCTAGTAATAAAAAACTTTTCATTAGGGCATACAAGTATAATCTCATTTATCACGTCTCAGGTCTGTTACGATTCCTGTAAAAAGGAAAATTCATGACCAGTTTCAGCTTGAAAGAAGTATCTTTCAAATATTGATGCAAACTTTGACTTCCTTCCTTAAAGAGCAAAAAATTAATTTTTCTATTGTCCATACCTAGAAATACTAAAGACTAGTGTCTTTAACATTTTCATAAAACAAAAATATCATCTTGGGTGAGTTTTTGACAAAAAAAACTGCATCCGCAGATGGTCCAATGTCATGTGACCACAGTTCTCCTTGTACTGTCAAAGTACATTGTTCTAAGATACAACACTTTATAATTAACTTAAAACCAACTCTCAAGGTTAATTAAATATCTAACAAGCTGCCCTGATTCCACACTACAATAATGTACTACAGAGCATCATCGTAGCCTCGACATTAGCCTAAATAGATCAACATATTTGACAAAGACGTGGAAATGCCCATGAATCTTCATCTGTGACTAAGTCCTTACGGTAGTGGAGGACTTTGCCTATCTAAGCTCAGCAGCATCTTCTTAAAACACAAGGCTGAACAAGAAGATCAACAGAGCAGCGACAACTCTGTCTCACTTCTGGAAGGGGGTCTGGAACATCTACCTGCTGAGCATCGGCAGAATGATAAAGGCTTAACAAGCTTCCGTGCTTAGCACACTGTTCTACCGCAGTGTATTTAGGGTACAGTGTTGCCAACAAGAACACAGACTCAACTCCTTCCACCTGCACTGCCTCAGAATGAATTCACCGAGCAAGAGCATCCTGGCACAGGCAGGGATACTAAGCGTGTTTGCTTTGCTCAGTTAAAGGCAATTAAGTTGACTTGGCCATGTCACTCGTGTAGAGGATGGCAGAATCACGAAGAATATACTGTATGGTGAGTTTGCCACTGCAAACATACCTGCAGAAAGCACTACCCTTTGCTAAAAAGATGTTTGTAAGCGGGGCAGGAAGACAGATCATATCAGTCCAACAAGTTGGAAGGCTGTAGCTGTCGACAAGAGGAGCTGGAGGCCTACCATTAAGACAGACATAGAGGCCTAAGAGACAGAGAGAAAAGAGCAGTGGGAAAAAAGGAAAGAGTGCAGACGATAGAGGCCAGCATCAGCACCCACAGAGCCAGGCAAGAACTTTATTTTGGCTGCTGAAGCATAGTCTGTCGCTTCCGGTTTTGACTGTACAGTAAAAGCAGGTATTGTAACTCAACCACAAACTGAACCTCGGAGCTGCGCTGTTTCATCATCTGTATAGATACAAAGATGCCAACAATAATGTAATCGACAGTCAAAACCCTACCCTTCATGAAGAATATCTAAAATATGGATAAATGCCAAGGGTTATTACAGTTTTTTATACTTCACACATTTTAAATAAATTAATTTGCAAAAATTTACTGTTTAGTATCAAATACCTCTTCACATTAATGAAATACATTCTAACGTTTAAAAGTGGAAGTAAAACAAGCATATTAAAGTACCCCATACCCTAGGATCAACATTATTTTTCCATGTTTTGCTTTAAAGATATCAAACATCTTATCCTTTTGCAGTATCACATCACTCATCGACTTGACAAAATCAAATATTTAGACCTGTCGTCTTTGCTGCGAAGTTTTATTAGGGAATCGGGTATCTACTAGCATGTATTACATTTCATAGAGAGTGACATTTTCAAGAAAAAATTTTCCACAACTGCTCTGAAATTGAATTTTCTTCAGCATGTAGTATTTTTATTAAAAAAATTGATGTGTTAGAAAATGAAGATTAGAATGAAGATTTTGTTAAATTCTGAGCTGATTTATGCTTAATTACTCACAAATACTAAATAATAGTCCCCTATTGATTGTTGAGTTTTGGATTTTTCTCAATCACTCCACTCTTTTTTAAACTTTTGATCTTAAACTCTTCTTAGTGATTAGTTACAAATTTGACCATTTTACATAGTCATTTCCAAAATTAAACCAAGTTTTGTTTGAAAAACAAGGAGTTGTATTTTACTACGCTCCATCATAATCTAATTTTAGAATAAGAACTTCATTATCATCATCATTGTTCGACCTCAGTCGAGAGGATGGATTGAACAACCTTCCTCCAGTAGTCTCGGTCTTCCATAGCTACTTTAAGGTCTTGATCTGCTAAGTCAGTATCTCTTATAATGGTATCTAGGAAAGTCAATTTGCCAGAGCGCTTCTGTTGGATTGGGGTTTCCAGAGTATTACTGATGAAATTACTTCTGAAGTTGCTCTGTGGCAATGGCCTGCAAATTGTACTATTTTAGATTTGACCAAACTAGATACTGGTGAAAGGTTGCCATATATTTGACTCTTGGTTGGATGTTTTTTCCAAGATAGGTTTTTAACCCGCATAAGTAGTTTGGTATAGCACCCGTCTAAACGCTTTTCTGCTCTTTTAGATAGAGTCCAAGTCTCTGATCTATAGAGCAGAATTATTCAATGAGCACCCGAAATATTTTGTCTATGATCGTAATGTCAAGTTCAGATGTCCATAGTTTATGCAGTTTGTGCACCCTGACCATGCCATGCGTTCCCTAACAAGAAAGTCTTTTTCTGAAGAAGAAATAAAAGAGTTTTTGTATTTTTAGTATTTGTAATCATTTTTGGATTTTAAGTTAGTTCCAAAAAGAGTTTTAATAGGTTCATTATTTATCTGATTAAAGCTCATATATTCAGTTTTAGATCATTAAGATATAAACCAACACTGTTGGCTGCCAATAAGAGAGTTAAGCATTTGGTAATGACCTACTTATAAGAGCAATGTCATCAGCAAAATCTGTATCAGTGAGGTGTACAACTGGATAACGAGAACTTTTTGGGGGTATGAGTTCAAGGCCTTTGTTACTTAAAGTGTCCATCGATACTCTTAGAATGTAATCAAGAACTACAATAAATAAAAATGGTGCTAGTGTATCACCCTGTAGAATGCCAGCTAAAATGTCAAAGGCTGGTGTTTCTCCATCTAGACTCAAAACTGTAGCTGTAGTATTTGTATATGAGAACTTAATGGCATATATTATTTCACCTGGAATACCATAAAGTTGGAGTATTTTAAATATCATAGATCTATCAACAGAGTCGAAGGCCTTACTAAAATCAATGAATACTAGGACCAGTTCACAATTGCAGTAAGACATCTCCTCAATGCTCCGGCGTAAGGCTAACATTTGGCATAATGTTAATCGTCCAAAACGAGAACCATTTTGATTCTTTCGGAGAAGTGGATCAACATGCAGAATAAGCCGTTTAATAGTAGTTTTATAAAAGTCTTTGCTGCAATAGGCAGCAAAGATATACCTCTATAGTTGGTAGGTAGAGACAGATCAACTTTCTTGGGAACAGGTATAATTTGTGACTTTTCACCAAACATCTGGGCATACTTTATTTTCAAAGCAGAAGTTAAAACTATTTAATAGGAGTTGGTGGAAACTATTGTCTTTCCAAATAATGGTAGCAATGTTGTCTGGTACAAATGCCTTGGAAGATTTAACAGTATTTAAAGCAGTTTTTAATTCCTTGTAAGAAAATTTAGATGTTGTAATGTTAAGTGGTTTAGAGACCGGAACCATTGGTAGTGTAAAATTATCTGAAAGTTTTGCTTGTTTTCCTAAAAGATTGTTAAAATGATTGAACCAGCTGTTTAACCTATTTTCGCAGTACCTCCTTTTATTCTGGTGGTTGGTTTTGAGCTGGCTCCTGAAAGTTCTTTGATGACGCTTCATGATGCATATTACTAACATGAAGCTTTACAAGATCGTCGATTTTTCCCATAATATATGAGGCTTCAGCATTTAGGTACGTATCATCTAAATTTTTTTTAGCTTTGTCTAGAAGTGTTTTCAATCTTATTGTTGATGTTTGGTTATATTTTGCTGAGATGTTTTTAAGATTTTACCTAGCTTCACTAACATTAGAAAGATATTGCTGAATTTTTTGCCAGTACTTTTCTTTTTGGTTGGTAGAGTTTCTTTGGCTACTTCTTCGGTGGAGAAAATAAGAGCATTATATATATCTTAAAGGTTTTCATCTATTGTGTCAAAAAAAACCAGATAGAGCTTGGAAGCGGTTAAAAACCTTGACTGAGAATTTTTTTGCTAGTTTCTTATTTTTACAAGCATCTTTCCAGTCAAAACATTTATAGGGTGGGGTTTGTTCTTCTTTGATGACCGAATACTTAGCTTTATAAAGGAGCTAAACACTCTGTGGTCAGAGTTGACAGTAAAAGATGAATAAGACCTAAAATTTAAAACACAATTCCTCCACTTTTTCCTATATAACATATAATCTAGTTGTGACCTTTTTCCGGTTGGAAGTTCATGTGTCCACAATTGATTAATAGGTTTCATAAAAGTGTAATTTGCAGAAAATAGATTGTACTCTTTGATAAAGTCGATAAGTTTTTCTCCATTTCTGTTTGTGTTGTTATTAAAAGAAAATTTAACAGATAGTTGACTAATTTTTGCGTCAAAGTCACCAATGATTGCAACAAAATTGTATGCTGGAATGTTATCAATAACAGATCGTAGATCATTGTAAAGTTGGCCAACATCATTTTCTGGTGATTCGTTATGGGGACTATAAACACAGATTACACTGGGGAACAATTTTCAATTTTTTTTCAAAAATAATGAGGTTTCTTGATTGATTCCTACTAAATCTGGTGTGCTGAGTTCGAAAATGACCATCATTTTCTTCCTATACGTCCCGATATTTTTCTATGAATATTGGCCAAAATACCAGATTTTCATGTTTTTCATATTTACTCATCAGTGTTTGCAATCATGAATTATCGGCTTTGATTGGCATATTTTGTGACTGCATTCGAATATAATAAAAACAAAACATTCAAAGGATAGCAGGGACCCAGCGTTCTTGAACAAACAAAGTGATGTATAGTGTGTCTAGACCAGCTGGAAGCGATATCAGAAGCCAATCACCTGTGTAAACAATATGCAAAAATTGTAACAATAAGATAAGGAAACAAAGGCCATTTCTTGAATAGCTCACTAATATTATGATGTTATAGAAACCATTTAATGACAATAATCTTTATGGTCTGAATCAGTTTGTTATCCATAGGAGCACCATACACAACCCAAATCTTGGATATTCAACTACCAGTTTCTCAAGGAAAGAATACGCTTAGCTTAACTTTTGTATGATTCCTTGTATAATGGTAGCAAATTCTATTACTAATCATCTACTAAGCTATACCATACTGAGCAATAAAACTGGTTACGTGTATGATTATTCCGTACAAAATTTTATGAACAGCAAAATATACTTATAAAGAAATTTAAAAGTATACAAGAGCAGGCCTATGAGTAGTAACCTGACTTAGGAAGTTTTTCTTTTCCAGCCTACACATGGTTGCTGCTAACAGACGCAAGTGCATAAACGATCCAGACTCGTTCTGTTTTGTGTGTGGAAGCTACACATTCCTTCAGCGTCGATTAGATATCAACAGCTTCATGAAACAAGGATATTTTGCTTACTTTGAACTAAGATTAGGCGACCAAGACACGTCATGGGCTCCACACAAGATTTGCAGGAATTGTTATGAAAAGCTTAGGCAATGGAGCAAAGGAAAAAAAGTAAACATACCATTTGCAATTCCAATGATTTGGAGAGAACCGAAGGATCACAGTTCCGATTGCTACTTTTGCACAGTAAAAACAAGTGGTTACGGCAAACAAAGTAAATACAAAATTATTTATCCAAGTCTTGAATCTGCAATCCGTCCAGTGCCATATTCAGACGATCTACCGATCCCTGTTTTTAGAGAGTTTGAGTCAAAAGTTGAATCTCAACCAACAAATAATTCAGATTCAGGAAGCTCAGAGGTAGTAGTATTGCAGCCCAAAGCAATTTAGTCAAGCAGATGTTAATGATCTTGCAAGAGACTTGAATCTCTCTAAAAAGGCATCTGAGTTATTAGCTTCTAGGCTCGGAGAGAGGCATCTACTTCGCGATGAGGTTCGCATTTCACATTTCCGCACAAGAGAACCAGAGTTTCTCAAGTGTTTCAGCTCAGAGCAAGGATTTGTTTTTTGCAATGACGTACAAGGTCTATTAATTCATCTTGGCCTCGAAAAGTATAATACAAGTGACTGGCAAATTTTTATTGACAGTTTAAAACATAGTCTAAAATGTGTTCTACTCCATAACACAAACAAGTATGGAGTTGTTCCTCTTGGCCACTCAATCCTGCTTAAAGAGACGAATGAGAGTATGAAGACAGTAATGGAGCTGCTTAACTATCAACTTCATGAATGGATCATATGCGTTGACCTAAAAATGGTAAACCTGCTTCTCGGCCAGCAAAGGGGATTCACCAAATACCCCTGTTTTCTTTGCATGTGGGACAGCAGAGATAAAAAAAACATTGGTCAAATAAAGACTGGCCAGAGCGCAAAATGTTGACAAGTGGTGACCCAAATGTTGTGAACCAGCCAATCGTATCCAGAGACAAGATAACTTTTCCACCATTACACATTAAGCTAGGAATCATGACGCAATTTGTTAGGTCTTTCGACGAGGAAAGCCTCTGCTTCAATCACATAAGAGAAGTACTTCCAGCAGTAAGCTATGAAAAGGTTCGAGCAGGAATATTTAATGGGCCTCAAATTCGCCAATTGATTCGCGATGAAAGTATTATAGGAAAAATGAATGCCACAGAGAAAGAAGCCTGGATTGCATTCAGGGATGTTCTATCGAAATTCTTAGGAAATGAAAGGGATGAAGACTACAAAAACATTGTTTCAAGACTGCTAAAATCCTTCGAGAAGCAGGAATATAATATGAGTTTGAAGCTACACTTCCTATTTAGTCATCTCGATCAGTTTCCAGAAAACCTGGGTGATGTGAGCGATGAGCAAGGAGAGAGATTTCACCAAGACCTTCGTGATATTGAGGAGAGATATCAAGGACGATGAGACGCGCACGTGCTAGGATGTAATTAATTGGAAATTATTGTAGGATGTAAATCAAATGTTTTTGTCTGGGTAATAAATACGGTGTTCCTGTAGGGCTAGAATTTCAATAGAATACCGTTTACAACAAAAAAATAGTTCCTCAATTCGACCAGTAGGGCTCAAGGTACGGACATAAAAAGTACTTATAATGTTTTTTTGAGAACATTGTAGATACTTGGGTTTTGGTCTGTCATCCTCACAATCAGAGGTCACCTTTTCTAAAGGATTTGAGGTGGCCTCTTTATGACTTTTAGAAGAAATAGTTTCAGAATCAAGGCCTTTACTTGCAGGGGCTTAACCAAGATTTTCAGGTCTACCATTCACCGTGGTTACCTGTAATGTTGGAACCCTGGAGCTATTAATTGCACTACCCATAATCTTTTCAATGGCTTATACAAGTGTGTGCGCCACTTCTGTACTCGACTGTGACAGGTGGTATCAGATTACAGCTTGATTGATAGCAACACAGATGGAATTATGCTGATCTGCTGTTATGCCGATAATCTGTTATGCTGATAATAACAGTAACAATAACCGTACAATATCTAATATGCGAGTGTAAAAAAAATAACCCAGGGGTAGTACAAAAGAAGTTATAACAATATTGCCAAGATAATTTATTGGAATTTGTCCAAAAAGCATGTACTTGATAGGAAGGAAAAGTACCAATAGGAAACGATGAATTGAAATTATTGTGGGGCATGATTATCCAGTGCGACAACGTAATTGAGGCTAGGAGACTGGGTTTGGTATTGGTAGAGAAAAAGACGAAGTCTTGCATCATCATTAATGTTGCGGTTCCAGGAGATAATAGGGTGTATTGAAAAATACCAAAGCCTAATGAGGTTGTGCATGTCCCGAAAGGGCTGACACATCAGGCTTGTCTGTTTAATTGGCTAAATAGTGGGAAGCATTATATCTAGGTGCCGTGAGCGTGGATCTCAGGTTCTCAAGGGCTGAGTTCCCAGTTCGTACTTGTTACTTAGTCCTGAGGTCTTGGGTGAAGCCTTTCTACGGAGACCGTGTCAAGCAGAATGGGTCACATAAACTGGGAATCCTAAACAGGCCCCACCTGCAAGGTCATGTGCTTTTTTAATTTACATCAATATCGCACACACTTGGGTGTGATGCTTGCACCCAGCTTACCCTTGTCGGGCTGGGAGTCGGATGTGTTTGCTAAGGTTTCTACCCCTGAGTGCTTTGTGGGCTCGTATTTCTCCGCCATTCAATAATAATAATAATAATAATAATTATTATTATTATTATTATTATTATTATATATATCCACCTCCCTCATCAAATGGTAAACTAGAAGTAAAAGTATCATGCCACACCGCTTTTCGAGAGGATCAACAAGGGGCGCGTGCCTCAGTGAGTGACCAGGTTGAGGATTTCGAAAAAATATGCTACAAGGTCTAATTTTTTCCCAAAACCCGATCGATAAGGTCACCAGTACGCGATTACCTCTGACCCTGGCCCTGTAGATTTACCACCTAAACAAAATCAAAATCAAAAGAAAAAAAGGAAAGAAAGGAAGACCAGGGAAGAATATAAAAAAGTGATGTACTGTTTTGATTTTGCACTAGAAAGACAGCAAATTAATAATAGTGGTCCCCTTTGATGTTCGTATTTAGTCTCGCTGTATGTATGTATGTATGTATGTATGTATTGACTTTTTTTCTGACATTGATACACGCACAGTACACAACTTCACTCACCGTAGGTAACTGGTAGTTATTCGGTGTTTGATTTTACAAATGCATATCAAAATGAAAATAGAAGTAATAACAACAACAATAATAATAATTATTATTATTATTATTTTTATTATTAATATTATCTGTTTTAAAGCTTTCGCACAGGCTGTTCGTATTGCCGAGTATTTTTCTCTTGGGCGGGCTACAACTAGTGGCCAAGGGCTAAGAGGGTTCTTTCAAATGTCCATTACTTTTCTAATTATCCTCGCAGATCCCAATAAGGCAGTTTTTTGCACAATTCCAACATTTACTTCAAGACCTAACATTTCCATCCAGCTATTA
>RDPX01000070.1:1565624-1598125 GCA_003991215.1 Morbakka virulenta | reverse complement strand
CCCAATATATTCTCAATCCCATCCTATCATGTCGCCTCTTGTACTCCTTCTGAGCCAGTACCTTACATCTACACGCAACATGCCAAACTGACTCAGATTCAATTCCGCAGATGCGACACATAGGACTAACACCACCATCCCACTTCGACTGTGCCAGCCTTGTCCTCAATGCTTACTCTTGAGCAGCAAACACAAACGCCTCTGTGCTTTTTGCAAGGAAACCACCCTTCACCCACTGTACTGATCTCCCTGTTGCATTTTCATCCATCTCTCGAAAGAACCTACCATGCAGAGCCTTCTCCATTAATCTCTCCTTTTTCTCCTCAACCACTCTTGTCTTGTAATGCTTCTTCGCCTCCCTTCCAAGCATAATCATCCCAGCCACCTGTTCCAAAATCGTCTCCTCCGTAGCATGTACATACTCTTCTAACCCTAACTCTTCCTGCCTCACACAATCTTCAACGCTGATCAGGCCACGACCCACATCCTTTCTTCCGATGTACAAACGATCTACACTACTATTCCTATGGAAAGCACCATTCATCGCTAAAATCTTCCTTGTCTTGATATCAAGTTTGCGCAGCTCAGCATCAGACCAATAATAATAATAATAATAATAATAATAATAATAATAATAATAATAATGGAAACATGACCAAGGGAATAGAATTATCCATTGAAACTAATTATTTGTATAATTTTGTGGGAATTTTCTATTTATAAGGATAATAACTGAATCAAAACAAACTTGTCTTAAAAATGTGAAAGAAGGATGTCATGCTATCCCTTGGTCATTGGCTGTGACCCACCTAACAGGAGTAATAACTGCAATATTCCAACAGCTTGAGCTAAATATGAATATATATATGTAGATATAGATAGATAGATAGATAGATAGATAGATAGATAGATAAATATTAATTTATTATTATATAAATAATAATAATTGGCATAGCGTATTTGATAACTTTATAGTAACATCAATCTCTGAATAATGTCGGTGTAAACAAAATTCTGAATTGTTTGAGTCGGGTACAAATATAAAAGAGTAAAATTATTAGCCAAGGAAAATATTAGTTATCACATAAAAGATAACTTCTTCCGGTCATTTTCCTTGATAAGGTATTGAAATTCACTTTACTGGGCAAAACGAGATTCTGTAGTATTATTTATATCCTTTTTTCAAAATTCATGTTACAAGTTTTGTTGCATTTCTATGAAATAAACCAAAGTTATATTTCATGTGAATATTACATTTGTGTAAAGCTATTTTCAACTAATTGCAAATCTCTAGTTCTAAAACTTTATATGTTTAGATAGAATTGTCACTATCATTTGATAATGTTGTCAAGGGGACAATGACTCATAAGAAAAGAATTAGGTAGTTAATAATCTTATGAGTCATTTTTTGTCTATATCGTTATACCCTCTATGAGTCATGCATGAAATTAAAACAATTTTTATACAGGCTCTTCTATTTCTAAGGAACAGGAGTAAAGAGAGTTCAAATGAACTCAATTAAAAAATGTAACTTTTAAGTAGCTTAATTTTTTTCTTATCTTACTTCAACTTGTCCGCGGTGACAAGGCATGGTATTTTATATTTTGTTCTTATTTCCTTTATTTTGGATTTGCTACTTTTTCTAACTTGCTTAACATTCAGAAACATTTTGTTACCAAGGGATACAATGACTCATAAGATAAGAATTATGTAGGTTAATATTCTAAAGAGTTATTGTTTAATTGTATCATAAAATCCTTTATGACTTGTGCATGAAATGAAAACAAATGTTTTCACATGCTAGTTGATCTTCAAAGAAGGAGAGTTCGGAGAGCCCAAAGGAATTCATGAGAAAAATGAATTTTTTACGAAGTCTAATTTACACTCTTTTAACTTTAAATGGAATACGGTGTCAAGGTATGGCAAATTTGAATTTTGAGTTTCTCTTATTTACTTAGGATTTGCTGAATTATTATACCTTTAGATGAATGTTTAATTTCTGATGAGTTAACAGTGATAATTCGTCTTGTTTTCTTACATCACTCCAATATCACTGCCTGTATTACATTTTTTGTTGAAAAACCCAAAGACCAGAAGAATTTTTTACTTTTATAAAAACGAAGGTTTTTAAGTATTAAAATTAACTCTTGAAAGGTCAGTAATAATTTGTCACGATTTCTTACATCACTCCCAAATCACAGGCTGCATTACGTTTCTTGTTGAAAAACCCAAAGACCAGAATAATTTCTTACTTTTTTTAAGCTAGAGTTTTTAAGTATTAAAATTAACTCTTGAAAGGTCAGTAATAATTTGTCACGATTTCTTACATCACTCCCAAATCACAGGCTGCATTACGTTTCTTGTTGAAAAACCCAAAGACCAGAATAATTTNGGATTTGCTGAATTATTATACCTTTAGATGAATGTTTAATTTCTGATGAGTTAACAGTGATAATTCGTCTTGTTTTCTTACATCACTCCAATATCACTGCCTGTATTACATTTTTTGTTGAAAAACCCAAAGACCAGAAGAATTTTTTACTTTTATAAAAACGAAGGTTTTTAAGTATTAAAATTAACTCTTGAAAGGTCAGTAATAATTTGTCACGATTTCTTACATCACTCCCAAATCACAGGCTGCATTACGTTTCTTGTTGAAAAACCCAAAGACCAGAATAATTTCTTCCTTTTTTTAAGCTAGAGTTTTTAAGTATTAAAATTAACTTTTGAAAGGTCAATAGACTAAGCATATCAAATTTATCAAATCTAAGATGCTATATTTTCTGTGCCCGACACAAAAATTCAGAGTTCTTCGCCAAGTTTTATTAGTCATAATTTTCATTAACAATCGATAATCAGTAGATCAAGAGTAGTGTTACGTTGTTTTAAATTTCTTTAACATAACCTTGTCTTTGCCTGCAACGGTCTCTTTTTCCTTTAAACGTTCCTGTTCTGTCCAAGTATTCTGTTTTATCTTTTAACAAATATGACCAAAATATGACATTTGACTCTTTTAAATCTTTTTTATTAGACTCCTGTGTGTACACTCGCTTCCTAATGAAATTTCATTGCTTGCTCTATCCATCCATAACACTCTACGCATTCCCCTGTAAAACCATACTTTTAAAGATGGTAATGAATATAAAACAAATGTTTGTTCTTTAAGTTTCACCTTATCTCAAAGATAATTTTTTTATTTCATAATGTCAAACAAAAAATAAAATAAAAGTCAGACTGACCGAGTGATCAGACTACGATCCAGCAAGACGAAGCCTCTTGCTTTATTCTTTGATGATACCAGCATCAAAAGGAACTAGACGAGAGATTTCCAATCTAATACTTTTATTGTGCTTTGTGATCTTGAGTTTTTGAGTTTTATTCATATTCATCTTGAGAGTTAATTAGTTATTAATATATGTTAATTAGTTTTATGGAAGACTTGTTCTCATTAAACTGGATGACTTTTCTGGTAGTTTAGTAATTTAAGTGGAAACTATTGGGACCAGATTGCCCGATGTGTTACAGTGTTTGCTTGTGTGTATGTGAGAGAGAGAAATAGATAGACAGACAGAGAGAGAGAGACAGAGAGACAGAGAGAGAGAGAGAGGGAGAGAGAGAGAGAGGGAGACAGGGAGAAAGGCAGAAGGAAGATGGACGTACAGAGACAAAGAGAGAGGCAGAAAGAAAGACAGACAAGCAGAGACAGCAATAGAGAAAAAATTGCAGCTTTTGACCGTAATGATTAATCTGTATATGAGTACAGTACATTGATAAAAGAAATAATACATCAGGAGAACAGAGAAAATTGGGGATTAAAAGAAGATCTAGTGAATGATAAAAAGTACACAGTAGGACAAAAACACCATAAGAAGACATCTGATTTATTTTGTATACAATCTGACAATTGCTTTGATTATCACAGGGATGGGGGATTCAGTTATTTTTAATGGAACCCTGTTTTCTAACCACCTCAATATTCCGATCATCTCATAAAGACTGCCATTTTTGCCTGTTTAAATGACCCTTACCTGTGTCCCTTAAACGACACCCAAGTGACTACGCCTGTGGCAAAATTAAATCATAGGTGACATGCAGATAGTTGAACTTTCTGGGTTTTCACTTTATTTTAATTGTGAAAGTATTTCCTGGTATGCGCAAACGATATTCCTGTAGTTAACTCGAAGGCTACCCAATGTAATATCTTTGGAAACTTCCCACCAACGGCAGATTTTACTTATCACTGGTTTCTTTTCTGGGTTTTTTTTACCATTTACATGCTTTACTTTTATCCTTTTCGTAGTTTCGAAAGTTACAACCACTTCTACCTTAATGCCAACTCCGTCGACGTCAATATCTCCGGTCCCAACTCCTACAATAAGTCCTACCACACGGCAACCGGTAACAATAAAGCCACCAGGTAAGAACAATAGCATATAAAAGTTATTAATCATCGTTGTGAAATACCGGCCTCTTTTTGTGAAGTGTATTTTTTGCTGAACAAAAAATTCGGTTGAGTAATCGCCTTAAAGTGAATCTCTGGCTCTTAAACGTCTGAAAGCGGACATAAACAGACAATGAATTTACAATATTATAGAAAGAGTCAATCATGTTTTCTATTACAGCAGAATGTCTATTATTCGTTGGTTAATATGGGGCACTTGCAACTTTTTGAAGTCTATTTATTAAGCCAACTGATAAAAGTAAACATATAACAAATATGTAAATGTAGTAAAGATAACCTGAGAAACACATCTTGTTATACTTTCATTACGGTAATTGAAGAATGTCAGAAAATCTATAAAACTTGACATTATAGTAAGTAGTTTTGTTCACATAAGGGCCCACATTTCCTAAGGCTGCACATACGAAAATTTGTATCCATATCAAGCAAAGGAATTATGGCTCGTTTGTCCTTTGCTTTGTTGAGAAATATTTCTTATTTTACCTTCTTTACTAATCATTGATAACTGTTACTATATTCTGCAAATGACCAGTTAATTGAAAAAAATGTCAACTCTTGAAATAGCTAATTCTTTGTACAATAAGAAAGATATGGTCAAGGTATGTGTACTCTTGGCGCAAACAAGTTGTCACAGTCGATTCGCTCCCTGTAAATAACACTCTTTGACCAACCATATTCTCTTACGGTAAAATTAAATATATTTTTATTATTATTGCTTTACAAATGTTGTTGTTCTTAGAGTACTTCAAAGAAATATTATAATCGTGTATTGGATATCATCCAATACACGATATATATCATCTTTTCTTTCGTTTATAAAAGAGATAAATATAGTTACTATTTTTTGCTAATCGAGTCAGGCCAGAAAACACGGTGTAATGTGCAGAGTTTATACCAGTTAACTAACTTTGCTTCGGCTACAGCGAACTATCTACCATTGGACAGCGAATTCTGGAAAAAAATTCGAGAGTAAAGTGCTCAAAGGAATTGGCAGTGCTAGATGTGCCTTGCGATTCGGAGCTTTGGAACCAATTGATATTCACCTTTTATCACCTGCACTTTGCACACAAAAAGAATTTGTATGTGGTCTCAGACTGTTTCACGCAACCAGTCACAATGAGAGTAGGGATTTCATCAATGCCTTTTCCTTTCTTCAGTCATTCACATAAAGTAACTGGGTTTTTTCTCAAGTCTACTTTTGTTTTCCAGATTTCCAAAAAAACCCACTTGGTCCTTATTTTCTTATTTTGGAGTCTTATCCAAATCAAGTGCCAGCTCAGAAGCTGTTGACTGAAAGGACCATTCTTATATATGTCCACTCAATCTCTAGGTCGCATTTGAAAGGTTTCAGACTCAAGTTCACAAACTACAAGATCTTTTCTAATAATATTATGACAATCAATGCTAAGTCAGAGATACATGCAAGTTTAAAAAAGGAAATAAAGGTATATATCATATATAAAAGGAAAATGAAGAAAATTAGTCTGAAGAAAAGGACAAAATGCCTAAGAAGTCATAGTATATTTCATAAACATTAATTCTCTTAAAAAAGCATTGCTGAAGTAAGATTGCAAAACGAATTCTGTCTACAACTATGATGATTACATTCAAGGATTGAAATGTAATTTAGTGCTTTTGTATCTATTTAACTGATACCGATATTGTTTTATCTTGTCAGATTTAGGCAGGTTAAATTTCTAGAGACACGTGTTTTGTTAATGAAAGAAATAGGTGATGTTTCGATTATTCGCAAAGGTTATATGAAAGCGTAAGAGACATTTTTAGATTACATGACTACGAAAGCAAATAAACAAAGATGTAAAAGGGTTCCAGAATAGGATGAAGACGAAGGTAACTAGTTTGGTACTCATTTCTTTATAAAAAAATATAGCAAACCAATATGCATAAGTCATTGAATAATTTTGATGACCCTCGAGAAAAAACCTCTGTAAGGGCACATCAATTACATATGAGAGCTCCCTATCCCCCTTACAAATAAGTATAAACCCATTGACCACTTTAAAACTGATATGTTTCTATTTTTCTTCAAATGTCTTTTTGTTTACCTCTAGTCACCGACCCTTGTGATCCTAATCCATGCCAACATGGTGGCTCTTGTTCTTCGTCTGGAAGCACAGTAACGTGTACTTGCTTAAATGGATATCATGGAAGTAGCTGTGAAACAAGTAAGCTTTATTACTATCTTGCTCTGGTACAATAGGAGGACTTGCCTCTCTCTCCTCTTTATTCTTTGCATTAATAGTATTTATTTAGATAAAAAATCACACGAATTGTATCAAAGCAAGCTACGCTAATAAAAGAGTAGTCATCTCCCTTTCTAATTATATGACAAGTAA
This sequence comes from Morbakka virulenta, assembly GCA_003991215.1. NCBI lineage: Eukaryota > Metazoa > Cnidaria > Cubozoa > Carybdeida > Carukiidae > Morbakka > Morbakka virulenta. Next base: position 1,591,306 of record RDPX01000070.1, on the reverse strand, counting down.
CGAAGAAAATTTTGATTCTGATATTTACAAGAATTCTTAAAAAGTTTTAAGAATGTTCCAGAAAGTTCCCGACACTTTCTCAAATCTTGAGATGCAAAAGGCCCTAAACCCTCTTCAAAGTTTAATGCTTATCATATGGATTTTCTGTAGTTGCTTTCAATGCATCACAATTTAGAGGAAAACCTCTTCTTCGACGTCAGAAATAAAGATTTTAACTTCCTCTTCGAAATGTTTAGGTTTTTCGAAGCTTGGCTCAAAATAAACATGAAAACAAAAAAGTCCCATCTTTTTCTTATGATTGTTATATGGTTGTTATATGGTTGTTATTTCGTTATTTTATGGATATTTTATGGATATTATATGGTTATTATATGGGTATTATATGGTTATTATGAGGACCTGTGGCTTGATGGTTAGGGCAACTACACCGTAACCAAGAATTGCAGGTTCGATTCCACTGAACTGACGACTTTGGAAATTCGAAAAAGAAAAAGCCATTGGTTGGGGTCAGGAAGGGCATCCGGTCAAGAAATTCCTCACTGCCAAATCTATGTCCCTGTGAAGGACACCGTCCGAGCCCCAGTTACTAGTCGAAAATGACGTTAAAACAAACAAACAAAATTATATGGTAATTATATGTTTATTATATGGCTATTATATGGGTACTGTATTGTTATTATAATCTACTATCCTTTTATCACAATAAAAGACCTTTGTCATTTCCAATAAAATTTATTATAGTTTCTGATACACAAGGGGAAGCATTATTCATATTTCTTTAAAACTATCGTAGGTAAGCATTTAGCTCAAATATTTTTTGTAAGAAACCATATGCCCTGTTGCTTAATATAGTTTTGTTATAAGAATGTAAAATGCATTACACTTGCACTGTAACAATATAGGTTTATTATAATAAATATTTGTTTCTCTTTCTTTCTGTTAGAAACTAGAAGCGTTGTCATTTCCACCACTTTCACCTTAGCTAGAGTATTAGGGCAAGTTACATTTACGGTAACATTGAATTCTCCATTACGCCAACGTACAAGCCCTGCCTTTCTATCACTGTGCAATTCTCTTAAGGGAATGGTAAGTACCAAGAATTATTTCAATCAATATTTTCAATTGAAAATATTCATATCATATTTTTCATTATTTGAAATTTTGTTGACAGTAGAAAAAATGAACTTGTATTTAAAGTTTATATTTCACAAAATTCTCATTGTATTTCTCGCGCGTTCACTTCTACCTTTGCTGCTGTTGTTGTTTTTTCAAATACTTTAACTTATGTGCAATATGCATACATGAATCTTGGCTATACACCCATTTTGCATTGCTAAACCAAAACGTAATTATATAACCGGAAAAGGCCCCAAGCGTCTCTCTTTCATGGAGTTCCCAGGTTGTGTTGGTAACATTTGTACAGAGCTGTTTGAAGCAAATTGATCAACGTGAAAACATTTTTCTGCTTTGGATAACTCATTTCAGTTAATAAAGCAGAATTTCTGACAAGAATAAATACAGAACAATTTCAATATAATTGAAATAGCCATAAATTCAAATGTCACTAATGTTTTCTTACAGTGAGTTTATGGAAAATCTTTTTATTAGAGTGGAATGCATCTATTTTATTGATATATGATTTTACTGTTTTTTTGTTACGCATATGAACATGTGTTTAACTATGTAACACATATTACTTTTAGATCCGGGCTGCCATTCCATTTGTCTTAAGGGTCCACTGCATTGCGTTCCGGTGAGTAACATCACTATCTATATATACTTTTTTGACTAGCATAATTTAAGTCAAATTTAAAAATATATTTTCGACATACTAGAGCAAAACTGGAGCATATAAGTTTGTTTTTTTAAATAATGAAATGTAGGGCTGAATAAGAAAATGATAAACTTCAATTCTTGATTGAAGCAGATTGTTTCCCTAGCTAAAATACTGTTTAATAATGGAAAGTTATGTTAAGAAAATAGTAGTAGAAAATTTGCTGAAGAGAAGCCTACGTGAGTAGAAGTTATATTTTAAACAAATATATGTTAAAATTAAGACTATTATTACCTAGAGAAAAAGTCTGAATATGTACTGTGGGTGTTTTCGTGAGTATTGTATTGTTTACATTTCATTTTTTCTGTAAAGGTAGCCGGAAGTGTGCACCTCATGACGTGTGGATTGGAATATCAAAATTTGATCGCATGTCCCTCCTTATAAAAAAATAATATATCTTGCAATTGAAATAGTTATTCATAGATTTTATTTGTTTTTCTTAGCTTTCGTCTTAACCATCGGAGTATTGAAATATTTCTGCACAATTTCAACTACTGTGAGGACGGTTAATTTGACAGCAGAGGATTTTTCTAATTATTTGCAAGATATTAAATAGTATCTGCTTTTTGATTGCCAGAATAATTTTAAGGAATATTTTCCTGCTAAATTAATGCACATTTATACTCGGACACACCATTTGCTTCGATTACTTTCAAATAGCAAAAGTTAGAAAAATTGCCTCAATTCCGAGGGAATGAAGAGACTAAGTGAAACCTATTTTCAATGTAACATGAAAAGTAATGAAATTCAATGTCTTATGGTGGCAATGATCCGTATTTTTATATGTGTATTAATCACTTATCCAGTTACATGTAAAAAACTTAATGACACAGTAGGGTACAATTTGTTAATCAGTCTTATACACGTCAATTACCTTTTTAACTAATTTGTTGACAACGATAATGCTAAAACACGTGATTGGTGAAAGGCTTGGATACACAATTTGGAGTCATAGAAATGGGTATTACCTAATCTATTAAATACAATGTCGTCTCGAGCTTAGTACTCAGAAGAGAATCCTGTTATGAGCCAATTCATATACACATGTGAATTAAGCAGGTCTACGACAGAAGAGCAAGTTTTACATTCATAATGGTCTTCATAGTGAAGGGAATCAAGATGAATAAAAATCTGATGTCAAAAAGTTTGCACCTTCCAACTACTGAGGGAAGGGTCAGATTGGCCCCAGAGGCTATTTACCTATAATGCTTAAAAAGAATTTTGATGTAGTACCTCTAAAGGCTCATTGAAAGTATGAACATTGTAGTTTCATGCCAGTGTTATAACTCGCTTTAAAATTGTGCAAGAAACACATCTCTGGGGTCAAGTTGACCCCCCTTTTTGTACTCTTGGATTTAAGAGGTTTGTCTCTGAGCTTTTCTGTTGACCTTCACTTTACTTTTTTCGTCACTATCCAGAGCTGGAAGTATTATAAGTGACTATTCATTAGAGCTATCCAGCACTTCAAATGTCACTTATAACGAAATGTCGACGATGATCAGTGATCAACTAGAAAAATCGAATTATACTACAAATACAAATGAAACCGAAGATTTCCTGCGTACAACTAAAGAATCTAAAAACATTATAATTAAAGGTATTCTTGTTTAAAATTGATGTTATACTTTGATGCCTAACTTAATAAAAACTTCTTATATTTTTGTTTACATCATTTTGTTGTTAGACTACAAAATTAGTGTCCTGGTGAAATGAAGATGTGTATTTGAAAATATCAGAGCTTATTATTGCGTGTTGTAAAGAACATAATCAAAGCTTATTCGTTTTTAAAATTGAAATTTCTTTCAATGACTTGCAAATTGCTGATAACGGTTGTAAGTAGTTATTCCTATTAAATGTTTTTGTGCATGTTTGAAGAAAAGGGTTTTCTAGTTTTCTTCAGAAAAATAATGAATGAGAGTGTGAAATTAAGGAGAATGACGGATCTCGAAGAGAGCCAAATTGGAGCCTTTTAATAATCTCCTAATGAAATCAAGAGATTCTCTTTCTCGTGTTGGATTTGCTTGATAAACGACCTAGTAATGGATTCAACACCTACTATTCCAATTCGTGGTACGTTATTATTAAAAATAAAACTGCTTAGGTTGGACAATCCAAAACAATGTCAAGTTCAGAATAGAAAGCTACAGAACACTTCTTTACTAGGATTTGTATGTATATTATGACGAAGTAGAGTGGTGAAGTGCGATCGATTATTTCAACCAGCTTGTCTTGAGCTAAAGTAGCGGTCGTAGGTCATGGAAGACGGGGTCCATAATAAAAGCAATTAGTTGAAAGTATTTTGAAATATTAATAAGGTTCGGGGGATATTAATTCCATGATAAAAAAGAAGACCTGTTTGATATCATCAAAAACTATAAGACACGTTATTATTGTTCTGTTAGTGGTAAGCTTTGTAATATCAAGATAGCAATACAGAACTTGTGAGTAAAAGTCTTTATCCTCCTCCATTTTATTCCTCAAATGAGAAGCCGTGGCTTAATGGTTAGTTCAACTGCACCGTAACCAAGAGATTCCAGGCTCGATTCCCCGAGCGGGCGACTTTGGAACTTCACTAAAAAAGCCATTGATTGGCGTCAGGAAAGGCATCCGGTCAAGAAATACCTCACTGCCGAATCCAAGTCCCTATGAAGGGCACCGTCTGAGTCCCAGTAAATGGGGAAAATGACGTTCAAAACAAAAAAAAGCTCATTCCTCAAATAAGGCTAAAGTATGAGTCAGTTGTAAGATTATTGTTCCCTAAGGACTACAATAAAAACTGGAGCTAAAATGCCTTTGCGTACAAAATGCCCCTTTCCCCCTTTACATGTGCTACACGACCACTGTGGGAAAGCATTGCATCTGGATTTTATGTTTTAAATAGATTAATCACAAAAACCAATAGGAAAATAATTTTGGCAGATTATAGCGATCTGACTTTAAAAAGTTCAGTATTTAAATGATCTATGTAAAATCAAATTTCATATGTGCAAAGGAAAAATTTTATTTTCGTATGTATTTTTATTGATATATGTACTTATGTCCAACTTCACCTGTATACTCATTATCAACATGAATAACTTTTGAGTTATAAAAAGAAAAAAAGCTTTATTACATTTATGACACAACTACATTTACGCTGAAATAACTTAGGTCACAAAGCACTGTTAACATTTGCATTCCCCAAAACATTCTCTTTCAGCAGAATTTCTTTAATCTGATGTTATTAGTGACCTTTGTTTTAATCTGACATTATTTGTGACCTTTGTTACAAGATTATTCCTTAATATTTAAAATTTATCGGTTATTCATTAATATCTATTTCAGATTATGATGAATGTTCGAAGAACATTGAGGGGTTTTGTGATGCATCGGCCAATTGTAAGAATACTATTGATTCTTTTGAATGCACATGCAGCGATGACTTAATTCAAGAAGGAAACAAATGCGTTGCTAAAACAAAAACAGAAGATAACGGTAAGGGCTTTTTCGTTGTAAGATTATTTTACAAGGACGATATTCGTCTATACCGTGCATGAATTTTGTTTTTTTAAGCTAAGATTTGTCATAATTAACAATTATTTTCTATTAATATTGGTCAGATATTGTTTCAAAAACTGTGTTTACTTAGTTTTTAACTATTTAAAAAACTTTGGCCTTACTATTTGTAAACAGTTACAATGCTGTTTCTAAACGTCGCAGAACGATAAATTTTTAAAAAATACGGTGAGTTGCAATACATAACTAAATGTTTATACTGTCACATAACAATTCAACAAATAGGAAGTAGGTCAGAACGTCAGAACGTCAGGTTATTTTCTTTAGAAAATGCTCAAATAATTATGGCAATAAATTCAGTAGATAGTGAAATAAATAAATAAATAAATAAATATATATATATATATATATATATATATATATATATATATATATATTATATATATATGACTCAACAGCCATTTAGAATCAAAGTAAATGTTAAGGTTAGAAAATTACTTGATATTATATTTCCCTTTCCCCTAATATATGTGTACCCCTGTTACTTGCTATATATAAAAATTACATTTATAAATTTTACAAACAATTAATAACTTGCTAACTAAACTTTCATTAAAATGTAAAAGATTTTGTGACCTTTAAAGTTTCACAGACACGAGAGTGGCAAAGGGTGATCATTTATTTGAACGAGCTTGACCTCAGTGAAAATGGTGTCGGCAGAATCTGGAAGACAATCTCTACGAACATCCGTGTTAGATATTATAGGTAACATTTGGATTGATACGACCTGCGAAGGATGCAGGAATTCATAGAAATAAACAACTCTTTTGGAAACAAATAATAGCTAACCGCTACGACATAACAAAATGACTTCAAGGCAGTCTTGCTGATGCTAATGTTAACTATACGTATTGCATTTCATTGAAATATTTTTATTTAGAATGTTCAGGATATCGCTAAGGGATTGATATTTAGATTAAAAATACCAAAAAGTAATTGATATTATAAAGCCCCTTGGACCTTTCAAGCCAACGTTATCCCCACGAAAACAAAGAGCAAAGTTTAAGAAAGGTCAAGGTTCAGCTTCAGGACATACTTACGAATGGAATGCCGGTGACACGTAATAAGAATAATAAAAATTGGGGAAAAAAGGATGACGAAGGACAAGAAAGGCAAAATAACTTGGATATGGTGGTATGTGGAGCAAACTCAAATATTAATGTTGCAAAATCAGAGTTGTGGCAGAGATATTGTGTGTCAAACAAGATTAGTTGCTTCTTTCATGGCTTTAGCTAACGTTAATAATAGAGAAATTCTACAAAATTTCAATCAGTACAGGGAGGTCTATTTTACTCTGCACTTACTGTAACTTGATTTAGGGCAAGGACCAGCTGAAATAGCAAATACTTTTTAAAGGCAATTGAGTTTGCCCAGAGAACTTGGAATATGATTTCATTTCATGTTAGAAATGTCAAAAAAGTATCCACATTTAAAAGAGGACATTTTGTAAAATGAAATTGTCTGATAAAAAAATTAATTCCCGCGCAATTTCGACAAGCATATAATATATATGGGAGGTGTGGGTGCCTGCATTAAATTCATAGATCAGATACACTGATATGATTACAGCATGTAATTCACTCAAAGTATTAGTAAGTTATTGCAAGGTTACAAAGTATTAATTTTTTTTTTCAGAAAGACTTGCTTTATACATAACAATTGGCGTGATTTCGGCATTACTGATACTTTTCTTTCTGTTGATTCTGGTGTCGTTGGTGAGGAGAAGGAGATACAGGTAAGTTTTTAATAGTCGTTTTATGGATATATCTTAGAAATTGCCGTTCAAATGTCTACTTAAGACAGTGTCTCAACCTTTTCTATATGGAACATTTTTTCCTAAATATATTGTTTCCTTTTCACTCTGGAGTTTGAATATCAAACATAAGAAAAAGTCATAGTTGTTTGGCAACGTATTGTCATTGCCCTATTGGACTGTATTTGGTTTCTCTTATTTTATTCTACAAATTGCATTATTCTTTGTCGGAACAAATTTCGTTACCAATAAAGATTATATCTTCTCTTTGGATCAAAAGAGATCTGGAGACGAGTTTACCCAATAATCGCCTAGGCAGTGTGTCTGTGTCTATGTGATAGGTGGTGTGGGGTAAAGAAGGAGCATGTTTGGGTATAGAGAGAGGGGGAGTGTGTGTGTGAAAGAGAGAGAGAGAGAGAGAGAGAGAGAGAGAGAGAGAGAAATGCAGGAAAAGAGAGAGGGCATATATGGGAAACAGAGAGAGACACAGACAGAAAAACAACATAGAAAGTTGCATTTTATTGTATTTCTAGATTGAATGTGTCAACTAGTATGGTGTTTCAGCTGCATGTCTTTTTATCACTAGAAGAAAATTTTTTCTCTAAATCAAATTGTTTAAAGTATTGGACAAATTATTGGTAAACTTTATTTTTATGTCATATTATAATGTATTATAGTAAATTATGTCATATCGTATATCATATTAGCATATATTATATCAGTGCCCAAAATATCCAGGCAATTGAAATATTTGAGGCGAACTTTCTTTTAATTAATTCCTCATTTTTCAGTTGTGTTTTTCAGTTGTTATATCTGAAGAGAAAACTGGTAAAGACCACTTTGTGTCTCTTTTTCGACATTTATATTTATTGCGCTAATTAAAAATTATAATTTCATTGAAAAGAATTATTTGCTTTTATTTTTTCAGAAAAGAGTACCCCACTGAGTCTTTCCAAAATCAGTATTTGGTTGGACGAGCACATGCATCTAATTATGAAAAAAGAGAAAATGAAATAGACTGGGAACTATATAGAGCAAATGTACAAGCACATTAGAATATCAACTTTTTAATAATCTACATTCTATAATCATAAGACGCGGCTGGTTCTACACCCAAGATGAAAACAAGGATATAAATTAACGCATGTTATTTAGTAATACTTTACTGAATTTTAGTAGTGACTGTTTGCTTGAGTTAAAATAACATTACAGAGTACTATATTTTACAGGCTTTTTGAATGAAGCTCTTTCTTGTATTTTATATATTAAGGTATGGTACTGATAAGAGATGCTTTAATACCCACGAACTCAAGTTGTGTACAAATCCTTGTAGCCAAACAGCTTAGCAAAAAGGCAAATTGTCTAGTTGAATTTAATAGTGGAAGATTATACTACTGAGGTATTTTTTCCATATCAAAATGTATAAAGTTTCCAACATTATCGTCTAGTTGGATATTTTAGTTTAAGATGTTTGTCGAATGTACATGTTCTGAACAATAGCTCCCCTATACCATATTTCCTCGTGTTTACCCCATGTGCAATTGCAGCTGAATTTTTCTAGTAAAGCAAAACACTTACTCGTTTATGAAATTGTATTTTGTTGTTTTTCGAGTTTACCTTAAAACAAGACAATGTTCTTTGAAATCATCTGATTAGGTTGGAATGCATGATATCACATATAAACAACGGAGCGTAATGCTCTTAATTTTCAAAGGAAAATATCCCCCAATCCCCCCACCAACACAGTGTTGATCATTTAGTACGAATTGATTGCCACTGCAAACAAAAAATAATAATGGCAATTCAATTAAAGAATGTATAAAGATTCATATAAAATAGGCAGTACACTGTCACTTTCAGATTTAGTCAGTGGAAACTCACTCATATACAAAGGTGGCCGAATTATTATTAATTATTATATTATTATTATTATTATTATTAATATTATTATATATGTATATACTTTTACAATAGCACTTTTTTTTGTGTGGATCTCTATCAGTAAAAACCGTCAAACAAGGCTAAAACGAAGTGTTAGATTATTTTACCTTTTCCATTTTCAAAAACGTTAAAAGCATACTCTTAATTTAGTACTTAAAATTGAATACAATTTATTTAATTAATTTATTGGTCATTTGTTTAGTTTAGTGACTATTTATCTAATTGTTGGGGTATTTAATGTCTTTTTTCTAACGAAATTTTACACGGGTTTGCATGTTCAATGTTAAAGCTACATTTATACAGTAGCTGCAGTTAAATTGGAACTTCCTAGTTATTCCTGGTTGTTCCTTATTAAAATTTAATTTATGTAACGTTCGATATTGTTGAAGTTCGAGTTAAGCGACTTTGAATCTTAAAATGAAGGGTAATGTAAAAAAGGGTCATGTATAGAGAATAAAGTACCAAGGGCCTTTATACTTTTTGAAGCAATTTATCTAATAGCAATAATGCAACATTAATATAAATGTAATCTGACAGTAGGACGTATATTTCAATTTTTGTAAATATTGTTTAATTGAATTCTGCTTTATTGGAGTTGACCACCCTCCTCCCGAAAAAACACTTTTTTGCAGTTAATCTACAAGTGTTATTCCCTTGTTTATCGTAAAACATGGTGTATGGGAAAGGCTTATTCCATTTCCTCATCCAATGATGTTGTTTTTTTCAACACCTACACTTTGTCGTTTTCAGTATCACCATCACCATCTTCATCATCCTTAAAGACCTTAAAGCAGCTATGGAAGACCGAGACTACTGGGGAAGGTTGTTCAATCCATCATTTCGACTGAGGTCGAACAATGATGATGATCATCATCATTGTCCTTGTCAACACTGCCATTAGTTTCATGCGCATAATCGTCATCGTTTGTTGTAAATTCTGCAATGACATCATCATCGTTTGAAAAGACTCAACAAATTCTAAGGCATAGCCAACGTTGAACTGATTCTCTGAAGAACGTTCTGGTGCTAGGCTTGTTTTTTTAGCTCTCAATCTTAAGAGCTTAAAAGGGATTATAAATAGATGTCACTTGTTAGTCCTGCTACATACAGCCTTCCGAAAATGAGATAGTGACCGTTTCTTCAGTAACACTTCCCCAAGCTTTAGCAATCATCCATGTTTTGAAAGACGATAAATGATGGAACCTCCATCATTGTTGAGAGTAGTAATAATGTACCTAACTGAAAATGGCCAATAGCAAACTTTGGTATTTTGTCTCCAAAAGAATTGCCATTGGGTAGATCCGTACCTTTGTGTGTCACCAGGTTTGTAATATTTAATAATTAGGCCATTATAAAAATTGTTTGAGATATCCAGTGTTCGAATTAAGTGAAGGTTACTTCAAATTTCAATATACATAGGTGTACATAAATAGTAATATGGGAACTATTTTCTGTTATTGGTAGATATAAGACTTTTTTAAATGTATGATATACACTGTAATGATATATTTAATAACTTACAAAATTATACAATTTTTTTAAAAATCGTGAATAATTTTTTAATGCTCCAGTAATCTGATTTTGTTGACTTATTTCATTTACTTTGTTTTATTTTCTGTTTCCTTGGGTAATTTATTACCTTTGTATTGGAAGCTGGGTTCTTTTTGTAAACACCGTCCATCTGGAAAACTACTTTCATTTCAAATAAAATCTGAGATTCAAGCAGTCTATAACATAGATAGGAATATCTAATAGAAAAAATCAGATTTTGGAGATTTTGGACAGATTTTGGAGCAGATTTTGGAAGGCTTGGTAAATTGTAACCTCTAGCCACAAAGGGGATACAAATCTCCTGGTGTGAAAAGGTTATTGTGAAATATAAGTTCATATACGTCGAATACGGAAAAACTGGGATTCTGGTAGAGAGCATGCGCTGGGTTATTCACCAACTGAACAAGAGATGCTTGTTTCTCGTTTACAAAAATTACACTGCATGACTTATTTTTCTCAATGAGCTAGAATCAGGTCAATGACACTTCTGGTTAGCCTGTCTTGTACATGAGAGATCTATGAAAGGAGCAAGTCAGTGAAGCGAGATGCAGCCTGTGAATATGTAGATAATAAGGCCGCAGGGAATAACACCAATAACTTTGCCCTCCCTCAGAAAACTGAAGTAACACTCACTACGCTTGACGTCTGTGTTTATTTGTCGATGGTGTAAGAAACATTTTTTTCTTGTTCAGAGACGTAAGTAACTGTTTGATGATTAGATCGCTTAGACGTAGCGGGTTTTTATTAATGGACAGATCGCTTAAACCGCAAAAATAGTCAATGAAATAAAAACACCTTGTAGGATCCTGAAGTAAGCGGTATAATTGTTGTTGGCGCCATCCTCATCTTAAATGTCTCAAATGAGCCACGGTTCTTACTTAAAGTAAAGAAGCCAATAATTTAACCTTTTTTTTAAGCGTCTATAATGAATTCATTTTCTTTATTTTTAGACGTATTTCCATAAACTTGACCCAAAGTAGATGATCAAATTTTTCACATGATAAACCAAACCCATCGCTATCACTTGTAATGGACGGACAAATAAGGAAGTGTAAACCATACTGCTATTCGTCTCTCAGCGTTTGCCATGCATCTCTGGACCACAACCGACAACTTGCTACCATACTATTACTTTAAAGAACCTTTGTACTTCTTAAGACGTACCTATCTTTTGGTTTTAGTGAGTGCCCTACTTGATTGGAGCTATAATATTCCTTTACAATCTAGACTTTAAAACCAACTTACCATTGTTTCATCACTTTAATGTCAGATATGGAGCTACAGATTAGAATTTGAATACCTCATTCAAACTGAAGTACGTGGTTTAGTTTTCTGATAAAGAAATTATCAAAATGCAAGTGCATAATATAATGCTTCAAATAAGCGCACCCTGCTGCAAATCCCTAGTCGAATAGAAGCTCCTCCTAAGGAAGAGTTTTTTTGAGAAAATGTGAAAAAACCAGCCGACATAAAAGAAATCATTTGATTGTACTTTTCATAAAGAAAAGAAATATAGTTTACAAATGCCATGCAAAAAGGAAGGTTATTTAGTATACAATAAAATACTTAACATATCTGCAGAGTAGCGACTTGATGAAGAACCCAAACGTGTCAAATATTAAAAATATATTTTTTGACAAAATCAATGCATCAAAATTATGCAAATAAAGACACTTGTGGTACACTGAAGAGAATGCGGAAACGAGTAATTGTATAAAAACATGGTAATGTTGATATAGAAATACCAAAGTAAAATACTTCATGTCACCCCTAAAAGCATGTTTAAAGCTAAAATTATCTGACAGGAAAACATGAAGACCCAGCTAATATAGAGTTATTTGTCACTAGTCTTGACTTGATTGAAAATGCCATCCAAAGACAGTTTTTTGATTGAAGAGAAACTACAACGATTCATATCAATCTATCCTTTGTATTAAATACTCTGTTATCATGGATTCTGAATGCTAATCCATTGCAAAAGCAATTCTTCATTCCAGATATTTTGAAGACAAATGAAACAACTTTAAGGTAACAATATGATTTCCAACAATACCACTAAAGTAACAAGGAGCTACTTATAAATAACCGGACACGAAAATATTTGAGTCATAGTTCGTTTAACAGTAAACGCTGATGAAACTAAATACAAACCATTTGTCGTTTTCGTTGCTGAAAAAAAGAAAACAATCCAAACTTCTCCATCATGGATTCCATCGTAAATGTTTTACTACTTGCCTTCCAAAGGTATGGATGAGCAAGGAGCATACATTATGGTGGTGTAGCGAGGCAATGTGACAGTTTTCTTCAATACATGACCTTTTTAGTATCAGGTGTTTGTATGAAGTACAAACAGATTCCATATATAATTTGGAATACACAGTTTCAAGGCAAAATTTAAGGGCTGTACAATGTAGCGCTTGCAAAAGAGAAGAGTGAATTTACAGAATTAGGAACAGGAATTCTGTGCCAAAATGAGTAGTTGTTAAACAAACATTAAAATCATGGGAAGAGTTGTAATGTGAAATAATATTTTATGAAATTTGTGGTCTGTGTTTCGCTGTCTACCACTTGGTGGCTGATTTGATTTTTTATTTGGAAGAAGACAAAAGTAGTGAAGCTGGTGGATCTCTTATAAATTAAAATAAAACCATTGTATAAGAAGAACCCCAGGAGATCCTTAAGAAGTCACGCTGGAAAATGTTGTTAATGAGACTCATGCATCCAATAATTTAATATTGGTAGTAGTACTATTATTGACATTCAGTAAGCTCTTATTTTGGTACTACCAATCACATTTTGTTTTTTTTACTTATATGAAAAAGATTTATATTTTATTTTTTTAATAAGATTTATGTCCAATCTTAAAATTTATTATGCCATCCCTTCTTTTAGACACTCCTTATGATAAATGTACCACTGAAGAAAGGTATTATTCTACGATTCTATGATAAATATTTGAAAGCATTTGGTACATGCATTGATGGAAATGCCAATGAACTACCTGTGCTACAATATTCCAATTGTTTTAAGGAATTAACAAAATGGAATTTCAAAGGTCACCATTGTTTCTACCCAATCTTGCTTTTCTTGGTGCTACTACCGGTTTTTGTCTTTCTGGGAATTTTGTTTTTCGATTTTAAATGCATGTTGTCGGCCATTTTGTCTCTGTATGACCATGTATCTTGTACCTTGATGGTTAGTCCGTTGAACCAAGTGGACTACACACCTAATTTGTAAGACGCTTATATGAAATTCCTTAATATCACGAGACAGCACAGGTTTCTACCCTAAATACCTTTTTCTAATGAAGAGAAATTCATGCTCCAGCGCCTTGTTTTGGTAATTCGTAAACTAAATAAATATGACTTAACAGGTTAGTAACTTGGTCCTTTAGATAGGTTATATATATGGCTTGAGAAAATATGCATAGTTATATATCCTAGTATTATCTTCACGCTTTGTGGTCATATTCATCTTACAAAAAGAAGTAAATAATATCAGAAAAAAAGGTGACATTCTTTCTTATAGTTTCACGATCTATACATAACTTTAGTTGCATGTCTCTGAAACCGGTCACAGTCCCTAAAGTTGCTAGAGACGCAGAATAAATCGGAATCTTAAGGACTGTAGAAGATTTATTTCAGTTAACCAAGGCACCTGTTAAGTAAAGTTCCTGATAAATGGAACTTTGGTCCAATATCCACGCTTGTTAACAACCTTTAAAACTATTAGTTCAAAATTAGTTGGCAATTAGCTGGCAATCATGAGATGCTCTATCGATCAGGCTTTTGAGAGTTTCTGTCAAAGAAAGCTCTCACAAAGAACTTTCAAGAAAGTGTTCTATTCTTTCATTCATCTTCGACTACTCCCTGTGAAGGCTAAGTCTTTGTGGTTTTCAGTGAAAATAAACTTTCCCACAAATATTTTCATCTTTAGAATAACGTATAAAAACTAATTTGCAATTGTATGTTTGTATGCATGTATTTATTTATGTTTTTATGTATGTATGTATGTATGTATGTATGTATGTATGTATCTAACTATCTATCTATCTATCTACCTATCTATCTATCAATCTATCTATCGATCTATCTATCTATCTATGTATATATTACATATATGGAAACCTAGAGAATCCTTTAATTGTTCGTTTTGTCTATCGCCGTAAAATCTACCTCATGTGAAAGCTGGGTTTACGGGTTCTAGATTTTATCTACCTTCCTGGCTTGATGTTATCATATATTGTTATCGGTGACACTTTGCACCCAAAGTTGGTTCTCTTAAAGAATGGGGCATAAAGCTGTTCATAGTGGAGTTAAAAATCGGGTTTAAACCTGAACACTATTGCAAAATGCGAAGCGAATAAATATAGCTTAATTATACACTCAAATCAAGCCAATCTAATGTTATGTCACTAAACTTTTTCCTAAATTACATTTTTATACTCCCTTGAGGCTTTCTTCTAAAAATATGAGTATGAATAAAGAGAACCAGAGCTATCTATTTCCAACCTCTCGGCCATCAACATTACCTTATCACTGGTCTCTATAAACAAAAAATTCTCAAATAACCGTTGTATTCCTAGATCATTTTTTTAGCCACATAGCTACTAGAAATCAATACTGTTATCAAAAACAACTACTTCTCAGTTAAAAGCCCAGTCAATGTAGACTATCATTGACTGCGATGTTTGCGATTGTATGCAAGAGTTTAAAAAATAAGGTTAAATTCATAATAACAATAATAATAATAATTATCATCATCGTTATCATTATCATTATCATTATCATTATCATTATCATTATCATTATCATTATCATTATCATTATCATTATCATTATCATTATCATTATCATTATCATTATCATTATCATTATCATTATCATTATCATTATCATTATCATTATCATTATCATTATCATTATCATTATCATTATCATTATCATTATCATTATCATTATCATTATCATTATCATTATCATTATCATTATCATTATCATTATCATTATCATTATCATTATCATTATCATTATCATTATCATTATCATTATCATTATCATTATCATTATCATTATCATTATCATTATCATTATCATTATCATTATCATTATCATTATCATTATCATTATCATTTAAATGTCTCACAATATTGAATTTATTTACCGGTTAATTGTTGGACATCAGGCCAAGTCCCTTGGCTTTAGGTTTCCAGTACCTTTCTAATATTCTTTGCAGTTCCTAACAGACAAGCTTTCTGTAAAAGTTCTATGCTATATTCTATTTCAATCTTCTTCAACCACCTTTCAATTTTCTTTCCAATTGTGCCAAGAGCTCCTGTAATTCATGGTACAATGGTAACCTCTTTTACATTCCACATCCTCTTGATCTCTTTCTTCAAGCCTTGATCTACTTCAATCTTTTCCTTTTCTTTCCTGTCAATTCTTGTATCAAAGGAGCAAGCTATGTCAATAAGCAAGCATGATCGATCTTTTTTATTTTCAAAAACAATGTCCGGGCGGTTATGCTCTAGTCTGTAATATGCCTGTAATAGGAAATCCCATAATCTAAAGTCATTTGTTACAATTGCAGTGTCTATTCTATGATTACACCATCTACCTCCATGGTCTATACCCAGTTTCTGACATAACTTCCATCTGATAATCTGAGTTACTTTGTCATGTCTCAAGCCCTTAACCTGTGCTTGTGCTAGCTGTTGACACTCAAATCCTATATGCGCAATCGTTTCCTCCGCTTTCCCACATGATCTACAATCTTTTGATACATCTTCCTTGTAGATAATGCTTTTTATTTAATTTGTTCCTGCTGCTTGTTCCTGCGCTGCAAATATAGTGCTCTCTGTTTCTTTCTTTAATCCTGAATGTCTTAGCCAATTCCAGCTCTTATCTTTATGCATTAATTCTTTTGTAGCATTAACTGTTTGCCCATGTAGCGCTTTATCTATCCACCCATTCCTATGTTTTTCACTATTCTGGCGTTTCCACACTTTGGGATCTTTTATTTCATTGCTTCTCATAGTTCCTTCTTGTTCAACATATCTCATTATTTTGCAGTCGTTGTTCAAAATATACCAGCAGAGGTTGTTCTCCTCTCTTCGTACAGTATGGAAGGCGCTATACATGGTCAACTTCTTTCTCGTTTTTTTTATCAATTTGCTGTAGTTCATTTCTAGTCCAATTTATCAAATCAGCACCATACCTCAGCAACGATACAGCCCACGTATTTATTGCAATAATTATGCTCCTCCCATTCAGTCTTGATTTAAGAATCTTTTTCAGTTTTCCTAAGTATTCCTTTTGCACAAGTGTTTTCACGTGTTGGTTCTTAATCTCATCTATTTCTAACATACCAAGATACTAATATCCTTCCTCTCCAACACTGTTAATCGTTTCAGCATTTGGCAGTTGTACACCATCACTATTCACAACTCTTCCTCTTTTCATTACAAGACTCCCACATTTTTGGACCCCAAACTTCATACCTATATCTTCACTGAGTACATTTACAGTTTTTATCAATGACTCAAACTCTCTTTCATCTTTTGCAAATAACCTTAAATCATCCATGAAAAGGAGATTTACTTTATTTATGATTTACTTTTACTTGACCTTTTTCAAATTGATATTCTGCCTTACATTTTCTCAGCACTATTGACATTGGTAAAAGGCAAATGACAAACAATAATGGGGACAATCAGCCTCCCTGAAAGATTCCTCTCTGAATATTTACTTGTTCTAATTCTTCTTTCCCTGCTACCAATATCGTTTTCCAACTAGCCATGCTTCTTACAAACAGTTCTTTAAGGTTGTCTGCAATTCCAATCATATTCAGACACTCTGTTATCCATGGGTGGTACCATAACATACGCTTTACGATAATCAATCCAGGCGATGGAGAGATTTTTATGTCTTTATTTTCAATTGTTAATATTGGCCTTCTTAATAAGTAGCTGATGTTTTGTACCCCTTGTTTTCCTTGTACACCCCATCTGTTCAACTGTGAATAAATTTCTGCCCTCCATCATATACGCATAAATCTCATTTGCTAAAATGCCTGCCAAAACTTTCCACATAAGTGGAAGGCATGATGTTAGTCTACAGTTATCAGCAGCATTGATTCTACTAGTATCTTTAATACACAAGATTGTCCTACCTGTAGTCATCCATGTCGGTACCACACCAGTTTTAATAATGTTATTCAGTAATTCGGTTGAGAGTCCCATGCAAATTCTTTATCCAGAAGCCTTGCACGCCATCAGGCCCTGGGGCTTTCCAATTCAGAATTCTCTTCAACTGTTTCTTTACTTTTATTTTATTAATCTCTATTTCCTCTTGCTTATGGTTTAATCTCGTCATCTCCTCTTTGATTTCCTTCAACCACTCAACCTTAGTGTTGTGTTCCACTGTGTTTTCCCATATTGAGCTCCAAAAGCTACGTGCTTCATCTACGTCTGGTATCCAAGTCTCGTATCTTTCTTTCCCATCAAATTCCTAATATAATCTTCTTTGATTAACTTCAAATAATCTGTTTTGACGCTGTTGCACATTTCTGGCTTCATATCTCTTAACCTTCGCCATTTCCGCCACTACTCTTTGCTTCAAATCTTCTACCACAATACTAACACCCTTCTCTCTTATTCTGTACTTCTTATCAATATATTCCATTCCTCTATTGCTACACATTTCATTATTCTGTTTTCTCTCAAGTTTACTTATAACCTTTCTCAATTCTATGATATCATTGTTAATTCGTCTCTTCCAACAAAGATCTTTTTTTTCTGTCTTTGTTCTCTTTCTTTCAGGTCCAATCTGAGGGCTATATAGCATATCAATGTAATAACAAATCTACTTGTTTCTGTTATGTTGGATGTGATGATCCTTTTTATAATATTTTCTAACTTGTTTATTTTATTGTCTATTTTCTTATTATTAACTGTTTTAAATGCTCTCTCTTCTCACATTGCATGAATCTGTTCCTGTGTCTTGTTCCCTTGTATCACTTTAATTTTGGTCACCTTCATATTGTGTCCTTTCTTGCTGGTCTTCTCCATCCACAGCTGTCTGTATTTTCATTTTCAATCTCCCTCATAATTTCTTGAAGCTCTATTTCTGTTAACCATTGATTAACCACTATTACTCGTGCCTAATCTACCAATCTCTATTCGCTGATCTGAAATACTCCTTTATCTCTCCATACATACCCAATTCTGTATAATTTAGTAGATGGCTGAGAGATGCAAGAAATAGAAACAATAGGAGTGGAGATAATGAGTCTCCTCGAAATATTCCATTTTCAATTCTAATAGGATTTGTTGTTTGCGATGTATTTATGCTATGTTTCATATATTTGATTAGATCTGGTGAAACTTTAAAGGTTTGCATTACTTTAATAATCCAACTATGAGGAACACTGTCAAAGGCTTTTCTATAATATATCCAGGCAGTACTCAAATTCTTTCTTTTAGTTTTACAATCTTCAAGTATCATTCTATTTATATGAAGTTGGTCTTTGCAACCACACTAATCTCTCCTACATCCTTTCTATTCGGCTGGTAGTAAATTGTTTTCTTCTAAGTGGTTGTAAGTTCTGTCTGTTATAATCGATGTTAATATTTTGTATATGGTTGGTAAGCATGAGATTGGTCTATAGTTTTTTGGATTATTTGTTTCTTGTGTCTCAGGTTATGAGTATGTTATTCCTTGTTTTAACCATGTCGGGCTTCTTTCGGGGTCTCTCACTATTTCATTATAATACCTTGCTAGATCTTCGTGTAGAGATTTGCAATTCTTCCACCAAAAATTAGGTATTTTCTCTACGCCAGGGGATTTCCAGTTACTTGACTTTCGAAGTGCTCATTTAACCTACCTATTATTTATTTACTGCTTGGTTGAGGAATTTTAAAGATATTCCTCATTTTCTGTAATGTTTGGTCGAAAATTAAATAAACTGTTAATACTGTGCTTGGTACCAGGACCGGTGATCCAATGAGTGCAGTAATTTCCATTGTAGTGATAGATGGGATGTGTAAGCCGACGATTATCTTTCTTTCAGTCACCTTACAAAACGAGGACGAACACCCCCTTTTCCCATTTACTGGTTTAAGCATTTGCCGACGACATGGACGACAAGTATTGAAATAAAACATGGCAAGTGTCCTTTTTGCCCGAAGGCCAGGCAACAATTGGTATAAACTAAGAAACCTCAATGTCAAGTCTTGTGTTGCAGTTTCTGTCATTGACAGAAATTCATCCTACAAGTAGTTGGTAAAGACATTCTTGTTTTCAGGGGAGGATAAAGCACAGATAGATGAGATTATACAAACGTAGGAAAAGTAATTACATTTTATTAAGAACTGTGTCTTAAAATTGTCTCCTAAAGTGAGAGTCCTAAACAATATGGCTTTGTCAAAAATAAAAATAAATCATGATTTTAAAAGCTAAGGGTTTACCAAACTAACCTTTAGCTCACATGCTTGTCAATTGACAA
The DNA here is from genome assembly GCA_003991215.1 of Morbakka virulenta. Classification (NCBI taxonomy): domain Eukaryota; kingdom Metazoa; phylum Cnidaria; class Cubozoa; order Carybdeida; family Carukiidae; genus Morbakka; species Morbakka virulenta. Next base: position 1,571,168 of record RDPX01000070.1, on the reverse strand, counting down.
ACATATTTCGTTTTATGTATGGTCTTTATTACTCCACTGCTCTGCTAATTATCTACCTTCCTCGAATGAAGGGTGCACTCGTTATTAAGTGGCTTTCTAATGTTTGCAGATCAACGAGACCTTTTCTCATTTAGATGTTAAATCATTTAGAGAAGAAAGTCCTTGAATAGCTTAAATTTCCGTTGGTATCAATTAAATGGGAATGTTTACCTTGGCAGTCGCGCATAATTCAGCTGGCAGTTTGATTACCCAGAAATGCTTAGATATGTCAGAAAACTGGAACTAAATGCAATATTCCGAAGTGACGAGGGCGTAATAAATACAAAAGAAAACTACTCTGATTCCGTTGACAGAGATCTCGAGAAAGAAAAATGTTTCTCTATGCAAGGAGCATTCTCCAAACGTACAGATATTTAATTCAAACCTTCAAACTCTATTCTTTACAACTGTCAAGTTAGTGAAGTATTTATCCGTTTCTCCATTAAAGCTAGCTTTAGTTTCCTTCTGTCCAACCCACCTCGCCAAGTTAGGATTTGCTACTCTTTTCGCTTTAGAAATTAAAAGGTGTCATCCTCGCTCTTCAGTCAACAAAAAGGCTATGTGTGAAATTGTCTTCAATGATCTTAAAGATTTGATTGAGCAATTACAGCATCCGAAAGCCCATATTTTAATTGTCAACTCAGTTCGAGCAGTTACAACTGTTGAGGTTTTAGTTTTCTTCTATTTATATTTTAAACAGGCATAAGCGGAGAAGCTCAAGGCTATAAACCTTCGAGAAGTCGTTTCCAGGAGACTAACTGGGACACAGATTTCCTAGTTCTTTGTTTAGAGAGCCTTGCATACTTGCCCTCACATACTCTTCGTCTGTACTTACGGCAAGTATGAGTCATTGATTACTTTCAGCCCTAAAAAATATGAATTAAGGCAAACAATAGGTATTTTCTTTGTGAAGATAAGTAAACCTGGTATGGTCATTTCTTTTTGTTATGATGTGATTAAAGCACGAAGGGAGGACGGTAGGGGATTTGTTATATCAAACAAAATGTAATATTTAATTTCCTACACTATCATTCAAGTATTTTGAAAACCCCTGGTCCTAGGACTGAAATGATTAATACTTGCACATTCAAGATATTTATTGGTATTATTCTTGTGGTTTTGCAAGCCTAGAATTTCACAGTAAACTTGCAGCCAAAATAGTTTTCTATTGAAAATTAGATTTGGATGCTCTCCTTATGCAATCACTTGGGTTAGCTTCTGTAATCAAAAGAGGAAGAATCTGATAAATCACTGTAAATAGTAAAAGAATAGCTTTTGGGTAATGAAATTGTAATAAGCAAAGAAAAAGTCTTATAAGCTGTCTCTTTGGAATCATGCTGTATAAAGTGAGACAGTGATGTTGTTGTGATTGTGGTTGTTTTTCTAAATTTAAGAAAACGTTGTTTCAGACTTACTTACCCTATTTTTTATCACATGTTGGGGCCTTACAATCATTCCTTGTACTTTTCATAGTGATATTGAAATGTACAGAAAAAATTTTTTTTTGTTTTCTGTCCTGTTAGGAGGACCTGTTTTTTTATACACCTTTCTCATTGAATTTAAGAACAACGATAAGTACCACATTTTATACAAGAGTGTACCAGTCGAGCTTTGAACTTAGTTAAGTAAAAAGCAATTAAAGAAAGATGTTGTTACACATTCAACATGTAGGAGTAGATGTCTTATTACACAAAATTAACTCTATATGTAATCAACAAGCACAGGATTAACAAAGCGTGAAATATTTATGGATTAGCAAACACTGTTTTCATATAATTAACATGTTTTAAATGAACAAAATTTCATAGTTCTGTTTCGTTTTATGCAGAACACATAGTTAAATAAATAGTCTAATAAATTAATCAGAAGTGAAATTTAGGCTGCCTTGCATAACATTTTTCTTATTTATTGCTATCAGCCTCAGAAATGCTGAATTACTTTTGAAGGTTTATTTCTACAAATTTTTAATTAACTCATTACTTATGTAGTCCTTCACCCCAACAAGACTGTACCTTGTTTCCAACTGTAATTTATTCAATAATTCAGTATATAATCTGAAGTCCATAAGGATATGTATGCACTTCAATTTTCTAACATTTTGTCATTCATTTATTTTCTACTTTTCTTCTTCTTCTTCGTCTTTTCCTTCTTCTTCTTCTTTTTTCTTCTTCTTCTACCTCTTCTTCTTTTAAGTTAGTTAGTGCTCAGTTTCCTGCAGTGGACATTACAACATCTAGATCAGCAGCCTTTTGGACTGCATCAGACAAACTTCCTCCAACCAATTTTGCAACCTCACTTGTCCAGGATGTCAATGGCCTTCCTTTTCCTCTCCTTTCCTCAACCATTCCCATGGTAATGTACCTTTCAATAAATTTACTAATAGAGACGGCGTATTTACTACAGGTTTCCTTACATATTTTATGATCGTGGCTTTTAATTCCTCCTGTGCTGACAAACATGAGTATTAAAAACCGCAGTTTGTCAACAAAATTTGCTTACTTAAGTGAAACAGATCGTATTAACCTTAGCTAAGTTCCTCCACAACACCAGCTTTCTTGACCTATTTGCATATTTTCTCTTTCTTAACTTCTATGGATAACATGGCCCTTACAAATAAGAGTACGTCTAGTACTGACAGAGTTTATCCTGTATAAATATTTCTCTTTTTATGGTTCTACCAGTTGTATCATTTTGCCTTCAGTGCTGCAAATTCTACTATGATCACCCCAACTTCTTTTATCATGGCAGCAACATATATTCTCAAAGCAGCTCGTACACTTGAGAAATAGTTGGAATGCACCCTTTTATTAAATATCCCTAATAATTATCTTGTTGATTTCTTTGACCAAGTCAGGAATGTTTTCTTCTCACAAAAATGAGTTGATTTCGATTAACGATAACTTTGCCTTTCTGATGTAGTTAGATTTGATATACCAATTAAAAATTGTACAACAATAATTTATTTGGGCTAAAAATAAGTTCAAATAATGGCTTAGTCAATACGAGATTAGCCTTATCCATATAACTTGCTGTATAATTTTCATGATCACTATTATCATCATTATTTAGTGACGTGGAGTTGGGCATCAGTGATCAGGTTTCGGCTTGACTCTCACTCTCATTTTGGTTTCCTGGTGGTACTTTTTTTCTTTTATTCTGAGTTAGCTTTCAAATCTGCCAATATTTTCAGTACTTTATCTTTCAGGGTTGTTGGAACTTAGTAATCGTAAATGTCTAAACCCTCTAATTTATCCTTTGTGAAGACAAAAAATCGATGTTGAAAAGAAAAAATGTTTTTGCTAATACATGCAATTATCACTCTTTTTTAACCCTCTGTGTGTTGATTAAAGGTATTATCGAAATGTAATGTAATAACTTAGTCACGCCCTCAGGTTGATCTTGTAACAAAATTGAACAGAGTTAATTCTCAGAATTATTTAATATTTTAAAAAATGCTTCAACCATGTTTTTGAAATAAGTGTGCTCTTCTTCTGCCAGATCCCTATCGTTGGATACCTTACTTCAGTCATAAAGGGCTGAGCCTCATATACATCAATGGCATAAAGGACGAGTGCTGATACCTCAGGTGCTAGATCACGTGGCCATTACAGTCATAGGTACTGGTTCAAAACCATTTCGCTGCACAAACATTTTTCACTTTTCTACAACTCCAAATCCTCCGCATCTAAATGGGATTTCTAAAAGAAATGTGTTTAGAATTTTTATTTTTACTAAAGTAAATTAAATATTTTGTTTTCCCAAGAAAAAAAGGTACAATTACTAGACTCAAGGGATTATTAAATGTCGAGATAAGATGATATACTTTAGAATAATTGAAGATCGTCCTTGATCACTTTGACACAACTTCAACATCTTATCATCCTTGCCATTATTTACACTATTACCGTACATATAAGCCCACACCGTATAAAGATCCATGGGCTTATGCCTGTGGGAAGGAGAAAAATGTAATGTGGCAGAGTGGTTTCAAGAGGCGTGGGAAAAGGTTTTGAATATGATTGTTAGTAGCTTCAAGCAAAGTGGTTATACTAAATGGCATAGTAATCTAGATATTTTATATTCTTGATAGAAACGAAATCAAGTAGAGCCTTTTCAGTGAGCCTTAATCCTGAAGTGGATGAAATGATTTGGGAGTGGAAAAAGAGTTACAAGAACAATCAGAAATTATTTGCTCACAACGGAGAACATGAAAAACAACAAGAAGAAGATAAGTAAATCGAAACAAGCAAAAAGGAAATAAACATTGATATTAGAACAGTTTAACTGTAAAAGTGTTATTTTTTGTATGAGAAATTATTTTTTGGAAAAGTGTGTCATTAATTTTGAGTCTGGTCCCAATTACTGATATTTTGGAGAAGAATTTATAATCCCTGGGGAGTTATATATGGGAGTGTTCTTCATAATGCAACATTTTTAAATCGTAAAAAATCCGCATATAGGCCCATGGATTTTAATGCAGATTTGTAAACTATAACCAAACCCTGTGAATTTGTAATTGTAAATTATGAATCAAATATTGTCTAGTAATTGAGTAACCTAAAGCATTGTCATAGTATAACATACTCAATCATTTTGCAGATACAAAGCTTTATAACTGTATAATCTCGTTTATCCATTGTATGTAAAGATAAGATAGGAAATGACTACATTCCAATCAAGATTTGTCATTTATTACACACCACCACAAACGTTTTAGCCGCACGTTGTAGCAGTTTCGAAAGTAAATTGCAAAAGACAAAGGTAGTGGGAAAAGGAATTTGTTTTTTTCTATGGGGTTATAAAGCCAGTATATAAATTATTATTTCATCTATATTTTTTAATTGTGGACGGTAAAACGTAGCTCAAGTGTGAACTAAAATCAGAAAAAAAGAATAGTAAACAAGTGCTGGAAAGTGACTCACAGCATCATTGGAACTATTTCAGTTATTATCTGGATCGGACATTTTTTAGTATTTGAGTAACACAAAGGGTAGTAAAAGACAGTGAATTCATTGTGAAGAAACAAAACAAATAATTGTGTCCATCATTTATATTCACAGATAAAAAATGATTAAATTTTTCCTAATTTTTCGGGTTCCTCATTAGAAATCTAATTTAATTGTTCAAGTAGAAGTATAGGAGTAGAAGTTCAAGTAGAAGTATAGGAGTAGTATACGCTGCTCTTTTTACGACAAGAGAGAGAGATGGAAGGTGGAGGGAGACACAGAGAGAGGCACACAGAGAGGCACACAGAGACACACACGGAGAGAGAGAAACACAGAGAGAGAGAGAGAGAGAGAGAGAGAGAGAGAGAGAGACAGAAAGAGACAGAGAGAGACAGAGACAGAGAGAGACACAGAGAGAGAGACAGACAGACATACAAAGAGACAGACATAGAGAGAAAAAGAGAGAGAGAGAGAGAGAGAGAGAGAGAGAGAGAGAGAGAGAGAGAGAGAGAGAGAGAGAGAGAGGGAGGGGGCGAGAGAGAGCGTGGCGATTACACAC
>RDPX01000070.1:1512022-1556086 GCA_003991215.1 Morbakka virulenta | reverse complement strand
ATATCAATATCAATATCAATATCAATATCAATATCAATATCAATATCAATATCAATATCAATATCAATATCAATATCAATATCAATATCAATATCAATATCAATATCAATATCAATATCAATATCAATATCAATATCAATATCAATATCAATATCAATATCAATATCTATATCTATATCTATATCTATATCTATATCTATATCTATACTATACAACCAAGCCAATAATATGACCATGTTCGTATGTAGGTTGCTGTGCATGTTGTTCCCATTGATTTAATAAATTCAAGAAAAGTTATTACAAGTGAACATATAAAGTAGAGAGTCACCAAGAATGAGAACTCCTGATTTCAAATCGTATAAATCGAATTTAAGGATGTTAAGTTAAAGAAAGTTAACGGGAACTGAACAAGTAAAGTTTTGTGCAAGTGTACATGAAGGAAGACTTTTTTCAAAATCTTATTTTACAGAGATTTAAAATTAACAACACTACATGAGTTCTATTCCCTTGTCGTGGTAAAGGATGGAGTTTTACCACTAACCCATGCACAAAGTAGAGAACTTTTCATGAATTCAAAAATCAATTTCTCGACTCTAACACAAAGACTATCTTTGATACTGAAAATTGCTGCTGCCCTTTCAGTAAATAAGAAATAATAATTGTTCTACAGCTTCAATTGTCACTGTCAAAACAAATGGAGGGAAACAGACAGGAACTGTTGCAAATCTTATCTAATGTAAGTTATGTGAACACATGGAATTGACCTTTGCGGTACAGTTAATACAAAAGTTATTTGTCTTAAATTACTTGATTTTCAAATTAAACTAGGAAACAAAGTAATTAAAACCACTTTGAAAACACCAGTGACAATGTCCTTTGTTTATCTCGTAAAACATAGTATGACATTGTGAAACCTCACGACAACAGAAACGTTGTGAAAAAATCGACAGGCTTTAATTTGTTGCAAAGAAACGGCAGATATATGAGGTGTGGGAAAACTCATTCAAAACATTAAATTGTTGGAAATAGTACAATACAGGAAGATTTTCTCAGATTTTTATCTGTTTCTTAAGTACATGCTCGAGCTCTTTCACATAAGATCTTTAATTAATCCATAAAGTAAGAACTTCTTCTGGAAATTATGTTTGGGCGAGGTTATGATGGAGCCGTAGGGAAAATTCCGGAGTAGAACCCTAAGTCTGCTTTCGTTCACTGTGGACATATGTAATAGAATAAATCTGATAAAAGCAGTAAACCAAATTTTTCCACCTCAGCCTGAAGGAACCAGTGCCAGTCCCTACTTTGTGTGACAAAAGAAGGGAAAACTATTCGCTTTTTAGCAAGGGTAGTGAAAAAATATTGAAGCCCCTGATCGACCTTGAGCTAAAGACCATAGGTGAAACCATAAAGAACGCAGATATTTAACTAAGTTATTGCCTGGCATTCACATTTATTATTATTTCTTTCAGTAATAAGATGCTTGTCTATTTAGAAGCCCTAAAACACATTTCCTTTCAAATTGTCCAAAATGGTAAAAACGTATGAGCACTTGAGAAACAAAATAACGCAAAAGAATGCGTTGAGTCAACAATGTCAAATGGCCAAATTGTATTTGTTTAGATGATGAGCAATTACCTTGCCTTTTAAAAAAGGGTTATTCTAATGCTTTGGGGAAAGGAAAGAATTATTTGAAATTCTTTTTGAAATGGTGATGTATTTCAAATAACCTGTAGAAGTTCGTGAGCTTTTTTTTTTTTTTGTTTTGGCACTGGTTTTTATGCATGGTTTCTTAAGTCTTATTTTTTTCGCTTTACCGTTGTTAAAACCCAAACTGGTAAGCTATTCGGTGAGCTATTTCTGTTACTAGGAAATAGATGTTCACACTGAAGTCTGGAACTTGTCCGAGCTAGGAAGCACATCAATGCAAATCTATTTCAAACATCAATTGTTAAAAAGTAGAAGTGTACCTTCCCACCTCTGTCAAATGGGTAAATTATTTGGGTATTAATCACTAAAAGATACGTGATGACATCCTCAGTTTTCTTTGATAAAAATCTTATTGAATAAACAACTTTTTCAAACGTCCTTGTCAGTTTAGAGTCAATATCTTTGTCTTTGTTGTTAAGTAAATTCCATGTGTTAACTCAAATTCCCAAATCATGTCTCTTTTTCACCTCTGTGATCTTAACAACTCATCCATAGTGAATCACCTCTTAACATGACGTCTGTATTGTTAACAGGAAATTCCACAATCGCAATGGATTTCTTTAACTGTATTATGTAAAGACAACATAAATATGTTATTGCATAGCTACCTACAGGCTTAAAACTCCTTCCTTGGCTACTGATCTGGCGTAAAGACAGTGGCAAAGTAAGGAATTGTCTATGCCCTTGCTATCAGTTCACGTGATTTAATGTTGCAGACCATTTGAATTCATCCTACACCGAGTTCTGATTTGTATTATATTGCTGTGACTACTGTTTCTTCAGCTAAAAATACCAGCTTAACAATTTACTGTTTGCTGCACGATAATCAGGTGGTGTAGAATCCAGAACTGTCGGGTTATCCTTAGAAAGTCTTCTTATTAACAGTCGCATAATACTTAAAAAATACTTTTATTTATTTTACAAGTATATTTATTTATAGCAAGACATATACTAATGAGGTTTACGTATAAGAGTACAAAAGCACACTAAAGTGAGAAAGTAGCCGAGACCATTCAAGTGGAAGGAACCCTGGAGGAGAAAGTGCTTAAAAGACAAAAGCGGGGTGGGGGAGTGTTATCAACAATGTTTGGAAAAAATACGTATAACCAATTTGTGAGAGCAACTGCCAATATTGTGGATAAAGAGAAGAAATGGAACTGGCTCGCAAAAAGCGACTTGAAAATAGAAGTAGAGGCTCTGATATATGCCTCACATGAACACGCCATAAGGACAAACTACGTTGAACATAAATTGACAAAACTGTAAACAGTCCTATATGTAGAATGTGTGGAAAAAGATGTAAGAGTGTGCAGAACGTAATTAATAAATCTGAAAAGCTGACACAAAAAGAATATAAAAAAAGACTCGACGTAGTTGCTAGAAGCATTCACTGGGACTTATGCAGGAAGAAGGGTTTAGAGCACAAAGAGAAATGGAATGAGCGTTAATCGGAAGGAGCGATAGAAAATGATAAAATAAAAATTTTGTGGGATACCAATATACAATACTATAATGTAACTGAGGCAATAAAGCCAGACATTGTATTGATTGATAAAAAGGAAAATACATGCATTATTATTGATATCGCTGTACCAGCTTACAAAAGGATGGAAGAGAAAGAAAAAGAGAAGATAGAGATAAACCAAGATTTAAAAAGAGAAGTAGGAAGACTCTCGGGCTTGCGAAAAGTGTAAGTGGTACCTGTTGTGATGGGAGCTTAGGCGAGTGTCATCATAGGGTTTCCATAATGGATTGAAAAACTGTAGATTGAGCACAATACTGTGGATATGCAGAAAACGACCTTGTCCGGAACTGAAAGGATGATAAGAAGAGTACTAGAAATGTAATAAGTGGTAAAATGAACCTTATTACCCCTAGGTAATTAGTTATGATTTGCCAGATAAGGAGATATGACGGCAATAACATCAGCTACATGATAAAAGTTTTCAAAAATAATAATAATAATAATAATAATAATAATAAATAGTAAGTGAAAGCTCACTAATGACAGAAAAGGAATACAAATTCAAACAGCCTTGATTAGTTAAGAAAACATATCAGGAAATTTAAAGGGATTTCAAAAAGGGAATAAACATAAACCATAAATTATAAGAGAAGGTTATTATTGTTACGATCTTGGAGGAATTAAAAACTCAAACGGGGTCAGTTACAGAGACAATACATGTCAATGTGGCCATAATTGATAGGTTTCGCTGTTGGCTGGGTAGAGAATCCAAGCATAGAAAAAAAGAAGAGATATACTAGATCTGATAAGAGAAATAAAAGATTTATAAAAAGGTGGCTGGAGTTAAACAAACATCACTGAAGAATTCCTAAAAACCGCAATATAATTAAAAATCAAAACCAGAAGTCACACAAAAAGCTTCTTTACTCCACATTGGGGTTGAAGCTAGATTTAAAGACACTTAAACCAAACAGGAGTTCTAGTGGCAAAAGTCCGATGCACCAGAAATGACAGGTCAATGTGGATGCCTTTTACCAAAAATCTTAAAAGAAAATATCAAAGCAAGGCAATAATAATTAAAAGAGATATAACTATGCCAATATAGCTCAAAATTGGCAGACTTTTCAAATTGCGCTATTATTACGCAAAAGATAGCTAAATTCAAAATGTTAAAAATTTCTTTACTCCTGGTGTGCATGGTCAATTCTTCTTTTCTGTTGCTACATTAATGTATATTGCCCTGAAGACCAACAGTGCAACCTGAAAAAATTTCCACACAAAATAAATAACAAGATGTATATTCTAGCTTAGATTAATGAATTTCTTGTCATAAATGTAAACCTTTTAAGAACCATTTAGGTATCAAAAATTACAAAAATCAAAGCGAAAAAAGAATAAAGCATGCAGCCCAGGAGTAATAACCGCCAAGCGATTCAAATCAAGTTTGACAAAGTACGTTTAATAGATTTGCTGCTACAGATAAATTTTTTTTTTTTTTTTTATTTTTTTTTTTGGTTTTAACCTTATTTTTCCCCAGTAATTGGGGCTCAGACGTTGCACTTTTGAGGGGCATTGTTTTGGCAGTAAGAAATTTCTTGACCTGACGTCCTTCCTGACGCCAACTAATGGCTCTTTCCTTTTATATAGTTCTAAATTCTCTTCTCCCTCTCGGGGAATCGAACCCGGAACCTCGTAGTTTTGATGCAACTGCACTAACCATTAAGCCACAGCTCCTCTACAGATCAATTTATATGAACCTTAAAAAATATGGTTAATGCTAGACGACAAAATAATGAAAGATAACTAATACTGTGTAAAGAGGACTTGGAAAACATATCACAACACACAAACAAATTGTCACGAAGAAGGAAAGTAATACAATCAAATAATTGACTGTAAAAACAGATGGATAGAAACTGCTGGAGAAGAATATACGTGCAAGGTGGAAATAAAGAAAACATTAGACAAGAACAAAATTTTCCAAGGATATCTTTTTGTTAGGATGGTAAAAGTTGAACTGAAAGAAAGAAATATTTTTCAAAGAGAGACTAATTAAATATGTAAAACAGCAATACGAAGCAAAAACGAGTCACAATATTAGAGGTCTGAAATGCACTGTGCTCTGGATGGATAAAATTGTGTAAAGTAAACTCCAGATTAAGGCCAAGGAAATGATGTCGGGTTTTATGAAAAATTTGATCTTTAGCCATGGTTTGTCTAACGCGATTGTCAAGACCATCATAGCAAACGTCTGTGTATTTGAGGTGATAGTTGGTCGTGGTGGTAAGAGTTAAAACAGTGGAAGCCTCCCTTTCGCTTTTTTGCCTCCTGTACTCGTTTCTTTCTTCTCTGTTAGTGATACGGTTGGCAATGCACGGTAGAAAAGGCCAGTTTCGTCGGCGTCGAAGATATCGCTCAAACTTTAGTCTTCACAGATAGAAGGTAGCCTCTTCTTCCAGTCCTCTATCATTATATTGTTTACGTCGGCAGCTTCCCCTGCGAGCACCGTTAGGCGCACGTTGTGGCGACACTGCCACTTATACAACCAGCCATTGGAGGCAGTGAAGTTCTCCTATCCCATTTCTGCTGCGATATTCCTTATCCTTCCTTCCTTATCTTAAGCTGCTTCTGTCCTGCCCTTCCCTCTCCGGTCTCCCATAAACGTAAAATATCAGCTGCTCAAGACACCTTGAATTTGTCTTTCCTACTTGAATCTAACACTTAAATCCTTCAGAGTGAGTTCTGGGCTTTCTTCCTTTAATCTGACAACTTTCACTTTTTCTTCTAACGTTGAACACTTATGCTTCGACATTTTCACTGCAATTGAACATATCAGTCGATTCATCTAATAACACTTTATTATCACAGGAAACGAGCACTGATTCTACAACGGAGTGGAGACACCGTTAATGCAATATGCGCACTGTAAAAAACACCCACTCAGTCTACAAATGTTTTGTTTCGATTGTTAGCTTTGCGAATAAATGGACCCATCATTAGCAAATGTCATCAATCAATAAGAAAATTCGTCGAGAAGTACCTGTCATTATTGTTGCCTCGCACCTTTTTTAACTCAAACTGACAGGAACAATACACAGTTACAATTATCCAAGTGATACAGCTACCATTATTTGGAGGGAAATTTCACTTGGGGGCACGATTTTGTGTTCGTTGTTCGGGTTACGGGGGGATCTTTATTCGGAGGGACGCTTCATTGAAATACACAAGGGAAAAGTTGCGGGCACAGAAAATCGCTCGTTATAGGGAGGGAACCGCTATTTGGGGGGTCGCTATTGGGAGGGGGTACTGTAGTTTAAGACAGCCCGAAAAGCCAGGACATCCAGACCTGTCATCTGTGCATTTTTCGTATTTAGTCTTTTTTGTAGTACAGTATAAATAGTGCGTCTTGTTTTTAATTGCGTATTTTCTCAGTTGTTCGCGTGGGTGTTCCGGATAGCTAAGATGAAAACCAATGAAAACCTCCCTCACGAAAGTTTAGTTGAGCACTCTCTCTGAGATTCGGGATCTGTTGCTTCCGTAATGCAGAGCTCACTGCGCTTGCGTAGTTTGAGCATTCTGACAGGATCCCACAGTAACTCTTCAGGCTGTGTTTGCTTCGGCAAAATAGCCAGAGAGTTGTGTCTCAGAAGCTCTGTGCTGCACTGATGAGCCCACAAAGGGCAAAACGGTACTGTCTGCAGATTGAGTGTATATATATATATATCAATTTGTAAATAATTTATTATGTCATTTCCTAAAACCTCTCTAGACCAGTCTCCTAAGAAATTTTATACCAGCCAGTAGGTAATTATTGATACCATTTAATTTTTTTTTTTTTTAAGTTTTAACGTCATTTTCCCCCAGCAATTGGGACTCAGTCGGTGCCCTTCAGAGGGCAGAGGGACTTTGATTTGGCAGTGAGGAATTTCTTGGCCGTATGCCCTTTCTGACACCAACCAATGGCTTTTTTCTTTGCAAAGTTCCAAATTCTCCTCGACAGCTCGGGGAATCGAACCCGGAACTCTTGGTTACTGTGCAGTTGCACTAACCATTAAGCCACGGCTCCTCACAATGATACAATTTAATAAAAAAATTAATTTTGCCTGCAAGGAATAATTGTGTATACCAGTTACAAATAATTTTCTATACCAAACAGTAAAAAGTTTCTTATACGAATCAGCCAAAAACACTTTATACCATTCAGAAGGTAGTTTTTTTATCAGTTAGTCAAATAAATTTTTAGACAAGTCAGTAAATAAATTTTTACAAGACAGTAACTAACATTTTGACAAGACAGAAAATAACTTTCTTTGGCAGTCCAAAAAATTGTTTTAACAGTCTCCAAATAAATTTTAATTTTTTTGCCAGTCGGCATAAACACTTTTATACCATTCTGTTAAGAAAGTTCATAGCAGTAAGAAAATTATTTTTTACAGAACCCAGTAAATAACATTTTATAACAGTCAGCAAAAATATTTTAATACCAGTCAGTCAATAGTTATTTCACATCAGTCAGTAAATTATATTTTTATTCTACTCCATTCGTATGCTTTTATACAAGTCATTAACTAATTTTTATGCCAGCCTGTATATAATTCATTCAATTATTTTTATATCTGTCACTCAATAGTGTTTCATTCCAATCAGGAAAAAAAAGAGTTTTCATATCTAGCAGTCAATTATTTTTACCACCCAGTATATAATACATTAAACCAATCCGAAAATTAATTTTTTATAACAGGGAGACCACATTCGAGAAACATCCCATATCAGGAGACTTAGAGACAAGATGAGGGAGTCAAGACTTCGCTGGTACGGGCATATAGCATGGCATGATTATGTAGGAAGGAGGCGGAAGCAGGCCAAGGAAAAGATGGAAGGACGTGATTAAAAGATATATGGAGGCTGTTGGTGCAAGGGATGCTGATGTGACAGACAGAACAGTGTGGAGACGGCTGATCCGTTGTGGCGACCCCTAACGGGATATGGCCGAAAGACAAAGAGGGAAGATGACAGAGAGAAAATAAATTTTTCATACTAGCCAGGAAATAATTTATTAAACTGGTACACAAAGAATTGTTTTTATCTGTTAGTAAATTAATTTTTATACCAGACATTAAAATTTATGTACCACTCTCTAAATAATTTTTGAACACCAGTCACTTGGATCCAAAATATCACTCCTGTATTAATGGCTTTGGATGAAAAAATATATTGTCCTGTATATTTATTGGGATTTAGAATTGATTAGCCTTTTATGATATTTAAACTATACCTTCTTGCAAAAAAATAATTCCATATTGTTTGTAGTTACAGATTTCTTTTAGTTGATGTGTATTACAAAGTAAAACAAGGAAAACGACCACAATAAGGACGTTTTTGAGACTTTCGACATATGCAGTTTCAGCCTTAATCTTAAAGAATGAAAATGCATATGTGAATTATGATTCGCACCTTCTTATGCTTGTATCATGAAATCTGCACCAACCTATACAAATATTTCATGACGTCCCCTACTATGCGTGTCTGAAAAGATACAAATAATCATTTATTTAAACAAAACACAATTACTCACGGACAAGAAAATTTGAATTTTAATTAGAGTCACGAAAACCAATAAATACACTTGAATGAGATACAAAAGGAAAGATCGGTCTTTAGATAATTGTGGAATTTCTGACTTCTGTAGAATTCTTCTGAATTTAACCATCTCTTGCGTGCTTGATCATAATTTAATACCTGCAACTTTGAGATGCACACGAAATGCAATTATTCCTTAAGTTTACTATTTCGAATCTGCTTTTCACAAATACTGAGCAGTCCCCAGGATAATACAAGCCTATATATATATATATATATATATATATATATATATATACATACATACATATAATTATAGCTGATGACACGAAACTTTACGTTCTATACACAAGTTTTAAGTTTTCTCTTTTACCTTATATATATATGTATATATGTACATATGGACGTATAATTTTCCTGAGAATTAGACTGTTTGGAAATAACTACAGAAAAATAATATATATATACGATATATATACTATATATATATTCATATGGTAAAACACAAAAAATTAGAATTATGATTGCAACTAATAGTTTCACGATATTTCGATCATCAAGCAATATATATATATACATATATATAATATACATAATATATTATAGATTGATAGATAGACAGTTAGATAGCTTACTTTTGCTTCTCTTGTTCCTTTAACCTAAACATAACTGGCCTCGTAGTGGTTTCTGACTTTACAGGATTGGTCTACCAGTTCTAGGACAACATTTCGTCATGGCGCAGTTTTGAGCTTTTAGACTAAAACTTTAAATCAAAGCTGTTAACAGTAAATATTAATTTATTTACCTTTTCAAATAAAATTTAATTCATTTTTAATGCAGCAAGTACATTTTTCTATTTTTGAAATAAAACACAAAGTTCACATATTAATATTTAATGAAAATAGGTTCTAGTAATTACGTTGTAGCCAAGAGAGAATTGTTGTGGAAATTTGCCTAGTTTTAGGCGTATTTCAGATGAGCAAAGTAGTTCTATATAAGCAAACTTCTTTGAAGCCTTTTCATCCATATTCTTTGTAACATGTTTGCAGTCATGCTGCTGATCCAAAATTGAAAACAGTCGAAAGGCGGAAAACGGAACAAGACTTAATGGTAAGTAAGTACTTGTTACAAATTCCTGAACTTTATACATATTCTCAAATAAAGGAAATTTCCAAGGAAACAGTATAGTGTAACAGTGCAAAATCCTGTCAATTAACAGCTCGATTAATAAAGTACATCAATTGTGGGGATGTTTTCATACTATATCATTTAGTTGGGCAGAGAAAAGTCTATGTTCCAAATAAGGTTTTTCTCTCCCAAAAAAACTTTGGACTTTATCCTCTATGTTGGTGTTGCTTCATGTCATCTTCTACCACATCCAACCAAGCCTCTTTTATTTTAGATGCATTCCTTTTTCGACATCTATAAAAAAGGCAATAATGCTTTTTAACAAGAGTCGAATATAAAACTTTAATATATTCCAACAATAAATAAACCCTAACTTCCTAAGATATCCATCGTATTTTTTCCTATTATAAGTTGTTTATTTGCATTATATTAAATAATATATTTATTTATTTATATATGTATGAACACAAGAATGCAATATAAACCTCCAGACAGACGCAGACCGCCTTAGACCAGGTCTTTCTCATTTGTCCATACGTCTGCCCTGGTAAACAGAGGTAAACGAAGAAGCCATTGGCACTCCACAAATCACATAATGAAGCCCACGAACTAATCGTCGATTGATCCCATGGAGAAACTAGAAATGAGAATACCCAATTGTGCAGGCGCAACAGAATAGACAATGATACAAACAAGGTGCAGTGTAAATGAAAGACTGGTTCTTTTGATTATTATTTCTGGTCTTCTTTTCCTTTACTTTAATTTCTTTTTTATGTTTGGTAATATTTTAAAGTATGGTGTCCTCATCTTTTGGAGAACCGTTTCAACCAATTCAGGTCTTTTCTGTACGCCTAGTCATGGAGATCGCAGAACAGACGTCCTTCTACGGACCTGTGCATTGGAATGCAGGACAAGAAAATATGCACAAAAGCACAAACTGCAATGTTGACATGTAATGATGAAAAACATCCAGACAAGTTAGTCTTTGATAATACCAAAAAGTCATTGCAACTCTCGATATTAATGTGACACATGAACACAAGTATGCAATGAACACAAGGACTTGAAATGATTGTTGTGTGTTATAAAGGTCTAGCTTGTCCAGACGTTTTCATTATTAAATGCCAACATTGCAATTTGAGTTATTTTATATGAAGCTGAGAGTTACCACAATAGCAAACAAGCATTTGAAGTCACAAACGTATATGTATATGTATATGTATATGTATATGTATATGTATATGTATATGTATATGTATATGTATATGTATATGTATATGTATATGTATATGTATATGTATATGTATATGTATATGTATATGTATATGTATATGTATATGTATATGTATATGTATATGTATATGTATATGTATATGTATATGTATATGTATATGTATATGTATATGTATATGTATATGTATATGTATATGTATATGTATATGTATATGTATATGTATATGTATATGTATATGTATATGTATATGTATATGTATATGTATATGTATATGTATATGTATATGTATATGTATATGTATATGTATATGTATATGTATATGTATATGTATATGTATATGTATATGTATATGTATATGTATATGTATATGTATATGTATATGTATATGTATATGTATATGTATATGTATATGTGTGTAAGTGTGTCTGTTAGATAGAAAGGGGTAAATAACTAAAAAGACAGAATGAAGCGACTCTGAGTTTATTGTTAGCAAAAAATTATGACGCTTTGAGTACAAAATACTCTGAAGAACAGATTTCTAAAATTCAATAATTCAATGAACGTTTGTTAATTGTTATTGGTTTTTACCTCCTTTAAGGAAATTCATTTTTTATTTTACCTTTCCTATAATAAGCTTTTTATTTTTCTCGAAAAATTGCTGGTTATATATACATATATGTATACATATGAATCAATCTGCAGACACATTAACCACCGTTCAACAGCTAATCACTTCACTGTGGAACATCTGAATATTTGCTTTCCATACAACGAACCCAATCAGTTGTCATCAAAATAATATTGTGAGACAATGCTCGGTATGGACGCATTCAGACGCCAAATATTGCAATGAATCAGAGTTCTCAAACCGCTACAGTAGCAGTGAGCATCGTACAGTTGCCAAAGGGGGCCATTAATTTCAAGACGGCTCAACAACACAAAATGGGAGAGAAAATTTATAGATAAATGAATGGATAGACAGATTGATGGATAGATAGGTGGTAGATAGATGGATAGAAAAACGTCCTTTTATTTTTATCCAAAATATACGTACTTGTTGTTTACCCACTATTAAAATTGATGACCAATTTCTCGGTTTCCTGAACCATTTCAGCCGTCTCCCTGATAGTTTTACTGAAAGGATTGGTCATATTTCGAAGCGGCAGCCTTTTGTGTGGGAAAATGTTGTTGAACACCATTGTCATAAAAAGATTGTCTTCTTATTTTCAAATCCGCATTATTTTTATAAAAAATAACAGTTAGATACTTCTAGCAATAATAAGACATTATTTACCTCGAACTCAGTATATATGGTGCGAACTTTAATAACAGTACAAAATTTGGTACAATATTATGTAAACACTATTAAATTGGTAATTATTACCTTTCTCTCTCGGATAAATAACATAGAACAAATGTTACAGCAACTGAAATCAATAGCAAACCTCCAATACTGCCTAAAGCATTGTAGATTGCCTTCGTTTCTACACAAGAAAGACAAGTTCATTCAATAATCTATTTGTCAGAATTTTTACAGTTGAAGAAAACTAATAATGGTAATGATAAAGATAATGATTATAACAGTAATGATAACAACAACAACAACTATGAAAATAGAGCTTTTAGCCAACGACCACACTGACAATATATTATACACATATGCGTTCTAACACATGTATATATATACTTTCATACCTATTATTTCTTAGTAAAGAACTAGGATTACAGGCAAAATACTACTTAAAATAAGGAGAATATTGCAAATGAATATTTCTTGTGATTATGAAAAATGTGAAAAATACCAGCTTGTTTGTTTTGGTGAATCACTACCAAAAGTTTCCCCAGGGATGCAAGCCACGAAGAAGAAAACAAACCGTACATCATAAAATGTCCTTGAAAGTAGCAGCCATCTGAAAGCCTTTAAGTACTACAAGAAAGTTACATCCCAACTTCAAAATCGGCCCAAGTATGGACATTAAACTGGCATATCATAAGAAAGCTATCAGCACAAGTAGGCAGAGTGAAGACTGACCTAGCCTGCACATGTTGCACAGATAATTGATAAGAATATATTTGACTCATTTAGGGCCGGATTCATAATAATATTTAGCTGAAAATCTGAACTGTTGCTAGCGTGAATTTTTCCTAGAAAAGGTAGACATGGCCGTGTACGACAGTCATTCAGACACATAATCGCTTTCGAGAAATCGCTTGCCAGTAAAGAAAAGAAAAATATGGTTTACATTAGCAGCGAAAGATGGCGTTGTATTGAGAGAGGGTATGTTAAATCTGGACAATTCGCAGAGTTCGACGTCAAGAGGGCAGGTATTTTGACTGGTAGCCTCGTTATGAAATTCACACTATGTTCCTGCTTGAGCCTATTTTCAGCCTGGGCTGCAAAAACATAAAGAAAAACAGCAAAACTGTCATAATCCAATCATCAAAACATCATTATTATAACACCAAGTACAATTATGTCTTCAGGTAGATTGTTTTAAATACTTTCACAACAAGGAATTAGAAATTGGTTAATCTTCCGTTGCAACAAAAATACTAAATACAAACCTTTCTTCTGTGCCTGTTGATGTGTTAAAGTATAGTATTTACAAAAACCTTTCCAAAAATGTTTTGATTCAAGTCATAATAAACTAAACATTATATATAAATGCTAAAGAATCAACTCACCAAACCAAACCAAGAATATAGTTAAGATAAAAAAATCCTCTCCAAAAATGTTTTGACCCAAGCGATAATAAACAAAACCTTTTATGTAAATGCTATGGAATCAACTCACCAAACTAAAGCAAGAAAATATTTATGATAAACTATAATTAGCAGTGGTTTGGGGTGGACTTAATATGAACTTGAAAAGATCCTTGAGTGAATGATGAATTCTGCTTATTGACAAAATTAAGATTTTCCTTACTTTTACCTTTTGGAAGCTGCGAAAAGGTATTCACTTACTTTCATTAACCAAATAAGTAAAGATAGTTTTGGAGGGTTGTATAAAAATTTACAAGAATATATTGAAATTTGAATCAATACAAATAAAGTGAGGAAACCTAGTTATGTACAGTAAGTGAAGACCTTGTTGAACGTTTGCAATTCTTAGCAGAACAATATTCCAAGGTCACAGTTTTGTTCGTCTGGTCACTTGCACAACGCTATTTTGTATCAATGTGCTTGGTTATGTAGTAAAATATGGATTGTTGTTGTATGAAACTGGAATTAAGTTTAAACACACCCACAAATACCAAGATCTAACTTTAATAAAAACATACCCTTAAAACACCTTATACCAATTTTTGACTGAATATCATGAAAAAGGTTTTGGTTATCTAAGTGTTGTCTATTTCTTACCCTTTGTGTTGAATTCTTTCTGCGTTTCTTCTACGTCTGTACAAACTTGACTAACGACCTTCTTGTAGGATGGACAGGTGCAACTGTAGGTGCCATTTAGGTTTTGACAAACTACTTTGTTGTCACAAAATCCACGAATGGCCCCAGAGCACTCGTCATAATCTGTGTGATGAGAGTAAGAGACTTAGTAACACCATACCAATAAACTAACAGTTGAAAGCTATAAATTTTATAAACCAGACAAGTAAAATAGAAGTGTATTACTGTATTTGCTGCTAATTTATCTTATAACTTTACTCATTGATGCAGAATTTCGTACTAACAATTTTGCATTAATATAAAAAATCTACTTCCGTATCTTCGTAAATAATGTATTTTCAAGATTGCCGGATTTGTCGCTGCTCTATGTCCTCAAAGCTTGATATTTATCATTGTTAGTTGAAAGATCCAGGGTTAATTGAATTTTATGCATTCAACGGTGTTGCAACGAAATAAAAATGATATTTGAAGAAGCAGGAGTCTAATAAATGAAGAAATATTTCTAATATAATATTTAAAATTTTCACAATTTTCTTAAACAATATGGATCTTATGTATATATGTACAATATGGCAAAATCCTTGTTAGCGATTTTTTAAATAATTCTGCCTTTTGATAATTTGTGCACTAACATTTAAGACATAAAAGAGGTGCATTTGAAAAATTGTTGTGAAAAATTTAACTAAATCAATAAAACCACTGACCTTTTTTCTAATTAATTACAAATGAGAATACGAGAATATGAATACATCGAAGTAGCTTTCGTTGCATAAATATAAATTACTGTTACTTAATAATTAATTTCAATTAATACATGTATATATGTATATATGTATGTATGTATAAATATATATATGTATATATATGTATATATATATATGTATATATAAATATGTATATATATAAATATACAAATGATTGTAGCTCTGTTGTAGTAAACTCAGTGTAGCGAAGATATAACTTTAAGTAATTATTGAGTGAGTAACTCATTAGAAGAATTTGACACTTTGCAACAACTTGTTTTCATCCTTTCTCATTTCCACGGATAAAAAATGGTTGATCTTAAGATGACAAATATAGTGAAGAAAATTTTTTTAGAAATAAAGAGATTAAATTATTTATTTCTTTATTAAGATGTACAAGCCCTTATTTGGAATCATCTACAGATACTACAACAAATGTCCCCTGTGGATTAATAGTTACCACGTCTCTTTCATCTTTCTTTTCTAGGAAAGCTGGAGGTCATATTCCATTATTTACCTGAAACGGCAGATTGATGACTTCCTTTCTTTGCTACCAGAACCCTTCTTGGTTGATAGAATTGATATGAGTTCGATGCAAGAGCTCTTTCGATACTATCTGGCATCGATTTTCTATGTGATGGAAATTCAATAACATACACTGCAGTTAGAGATGTTTTTCTGAAATGAAAGATAAACATAACCGAAATGTACATATTAGCTTTTATCTTAAAGCCCGAATTTAAACAAATAAATTGTATGACAGTGTAATATATTGTACCTATGGCATTTTGTTTAAAAAATCTAATTTTCAATGATGTTGGTTAACATGATACCCTGGTTTATGGTATTAGAACATGACTGTCTTGCAGTAAGCAATCACAGGATTTTGTGACCCCAATTATATTTTATCCAGCTCCTTATAATCAATTTGACTAGTAGATGCCATGATAAAATAAACAATGTACATCTCTTTTTTGACAAGGGAACCATGTTTGATTTTGAAGAAATATTCTTCAGGACTGCCTTAAAATAAATAAATCCTTTGGAATTACAATTTCTCTTACAAATAAAGTGAGTTAAGGATAAGGTTCATTTTTCAAAGTGTAAGATTTTTCAAGATTGAATTAAAAAAAATATATATATATACTTTTAGCTATAAATGAAGATAATATTTTTGTCAAGAATCGCCTTCCTGTTGGAAAAAATAATAATCTTGGTCTTGGTATTATTACAACTAAAATACTCCAATTTCCAGGTGACAAAGCCAACTGATCTCTCTAGCCTCTCCAACTCTTCTTGCCTATAAGCAAGAATCATCAGAGTTTGTATTTTGTAGACACCATGATCAAAAAGAAGTTTTCAAGCAAAGTGCTGATTTATGATTAAAAGAAGACATGTAACAACCCTAAACTAAGTGGTACATTTATTGTTTATTGTAACTCTTTATCGACAATTATTTGTTGACCAGGGTCAACAATTATAAAAGGCAATAATGGAGATAAAAGCCAAGTAAAAGCAAATCTAGCATTGAGACCAATAGAAAAAAACAGATTTTTTTAAAAGCAATAGCTGAGTTTTTACTAGTTTTCTTACTTCTACTATATACTCAATTCGTAATATTAATATTAATAGGGATGACTTCTTAACTTCAAAACATCTTGTTCATTTCTGGTCTTTTTATAGTATCAAATAAGTTTTCTTGTGTAAATACAAAGACAGGCAACACTAAAATGTTATGGTTTTAGCAGTAGTTTGTGAAAGTAGGTGAACAGAGTCGAAAACGTCAATTTCAGATCGTTGTTCGGAGGGAGATAATCATATTGGTAAAAGGAAGCGTTGATGATGAACTCTTAATAGTTCTTTTAATCGTTATGACAGTTGGAGACATTGGATAAATAAAAGAACACATGAAACGCAGGCCAAATTGCTTCTTCGTCTTCATGAAATACAAGTTGAAGCTGTCTTTATAGCTACATTTTCTGTCCATTTTCGATCTACTTTTAATTTCTCCATTTTTAGGACTTTTGACTTTACAGGTATTTTCTTGATAGCGCTTGCGTTCCTCAATTCATTTAAACAGAACTAAATTGAATTTTGTTGTCTAGCACGTCAGGTCACTTAGTTGATGTCTGCTGTAATTTTTAAATCTAATTGACGTTTTGATTGCTAAAGCAAAATTGGTTTTCACTTATCTTTGTCTGCAATGGCATTAATTACTAAATCGACCACCTAGCTGTTTTAAGTAACCTGGATCACTTCGTTATCTCCCTATAAATTTAGCCAATGTTATTAAAAATCCTAAAATGATATATTTTATTTGGATACTCTTGTAATTTTCCAAAATGCCTCCTTTTCTAATAAGGCATGAAAATGCCATCAAAATATCAAAGAGAAAATTTAATAAATGCTAATTATCAAATCCACTCTATATTGATTTGATTTCCTAATAGTGTGTTGAAGTATGAAGTTTTTACTTCAGATCATTAAAATAATTAAAATCTAAAACCAAAAGTAAAAATGTCTCAGTTTGAGACAGACAAATAAACAATGCATAAAACGGAACGGAGCCCCATTTTACAAAGACACAACAAAAATGCGATTAACGACAGATATGTACGGTTGAACTAGATCCCTAACAAAAGCTTGTTTAGTATTGGCAGGTGACTATTTACGTTTTGCAATATTGTGCACGTTCCTAATATATGTTGTTAAAGAGGACGAATATAGATTTTATAATAAGACTTACACAAATTCTAAACAGTGGATCCGGACTGTACCCAGAAATATAGCAACCATCTGAAAAAAGGGAAAAATAAGCTTATTTTAGAGAGGAATTCTTCAAAAATAAGAGTGTCGAGAAAAGACATTCTACACGTATTTGAATTGTTTAACAATATGGAAAATTTTGTGCCAATTTAAGCTATAGTGGGTTACATAAGGGGGAAGCGGTAGCATATTATTATATGGAATAAGAGTCTAGAAGTAAAACAGTAGTCATGATCTTTCATTTGACAGAACAATGTACACCATCTTTATCCACGCAAATATTGAAACATCGTTACAATCCTTTGTGCCAGGATTAAAAATAATAATAAACTGTAAACATATACTAGGTATTATAACTTGTATTACATACAGACATAAAAAATACATAGCAAAGTATTGCACCATCTTTGGTGATAATTGCCGTGATGAAGTAATGGTGATGATATCTCTCTTCTTATCCCAATGGTAAGCTTTTAGATAAGCATGGACTCTTTGGTGACTCCAGATTAGCATAGTTTTTGCTTGGTATAAAAGATATTTATTCATTCATTATGTGCCGTGCGTGTCACATGCGTAGACGATCATAGCCTTCCATTCATCTCTCTTCTTAGCTCTCTTAATCCGTGTTACTCTTTTAGATCTTTCTTTCTTGCTCATCCATCTTACAACGTTATCTATATGCATCATTCTCGGTTTCCCTCTGCCTCTCTTTCCTGGTATCTTTCCAGTGAGAATTAGATGTTCGATCTTCTCATCTCTAATGATATGTCCAACGATGGCCATCTGTCAGGACTTTATGGTGTTTAAAAGTCCTCTTGTAATGCCTGCTCTTCTTAGCACTTCTTCATTTCTTACTTTGTCCGTCCATACTATTTTCATCCTCCTCCTTAAAAACCACATTTCTGCAGCTTCTAGGTAGTCTTCCAGCTTACTAGTAAGAGTCCATGCCTCTACTCCATACAGCATCACTGACCACACGTATGCTTTAAGGATTCTTATTCTGGTCTGCTTGCTGATTTTGTTGCATTTCAATACTCTCTCCAACTTATAAAATGCTTGCTTAGCTTGTGTAATCCTTGCCTTCACATCCATCAATGACCTTCCATCCGATGATATCCAGCTGCCAAGATAGTTAAACTTGTTAACTTGTGTGATAGTTTCTCCTCTCACTTTTAAAGAACATAATGGGACAACAGTAGAGTCTGTCACAACAATTCTGTGTGTCTTCTTGATGTTGAGAGACAGTCCTTTACGTTCACTTTCTTCGACTACAATGATTAGTAGTTCTTGTAGATCCGTTTCATTACCAGCTATCAGCACAGTGTCGTCTGCATATCTTAAGTTATTTATCATCTTTACATTAAGACAGGTTTATTTTCTAAGTGTCTCAATATCATATCACTGTGTAGAGTGAAGAGCTCCGGGGATGCAACACAACCTTGTCTTACTCCTTTTCTTATTTGCTTCCAGTCACCCATGCTGTCATCTACTCTCATTGCTGCCGTCTGTTCCCAATATAAGTTTCTTATCAGCCGTAGGTCTTTTCCATCAATGTCCAGTTCGCTCAGTATTGTGATGAGATCTTCATGTCTGACTTTGTCAAATGCTTTCGTGTAATCTATGTAGCATAAAAAGACATCCTGTTGAACTTCAATGCATCTCTCTGTCAGTGTTCTTAGTGAATAGATTGCGTTGCGAGTTCCTTTGTTCTTTACAAAACCAAATTGAACATCAGAAGTCTCTGGTTGTGTTTTGTATTTTACTCTGTTCAAAAGGACAAGCAGGATCACTTTTATGATATGACTCATTGAACTTATTGTCCTGTGTAACTCGCACTCTACTGCTCCGGGTTTCTTCGGTAATGCTATGAAAACTGATTTTGTTAAATCGAGTGGTAGTTCTCCTGTGTCATATATTCTATTGACCAAATTTGTTAACCTTTCCACTCCAATGTCTTCAGTAGCTGCGACAAGTTCTATAGCCACGTTATCTGGTCCTACTGATTTTCCCCTTTTCACCTTCTTTATGGCATTTTCTATTTCTGATGTCATAATAGGTGGACCATCCATGTTCTTGTAAATCAGTGGTTTGTCACCTCTTTCATCCCAGAACAGTTCCTCTATGTATAAAAGATATAGGGAATAACAAATGACTTTTGTCTGGGGGTGCTAATACACGATCATTGTCCATCTTTGCTTCTTGGTGCAGAAGTACGACAAATTTCATCGCAAAAGAAGTTGACAAAAACAAAAATTAAAGCCTCCACTTATTTTCTGACTATCATCAAAGTTTTTGAGACTAATGGCAAATTGAAATTACTGAAATTGCTGAATGAATAGGAAAAGGGATGGATGGGCACTTGGTTCCATGGATTATAATTTTAATGAATTAACCAATTGATAGACTTATTGATGGATGGATAGATGGATGGATTATTAGGTACATGCATGATCAGAGGAAGAACTAGTGCAAGGATGGATGTATGAATAGATAGATGGATGGATGAGTAGATGGATTAATACATGGAAGGATAGAAGGATTGATAAATGGATGAATAAGTAAATAGGTTGATGGATGGATGGGTGTATGGATAGATGGATCAATGGGTGAACGAGAATATGAATTAGTGTGTGTGTGTGTGTGTGGGGGGGGGGGATTCTATTGATGGATTCTTAAACACATCGCTAAAATTATGATTTTTCTTTTTATTGCAATACAAGAAATCCAAAAGCAATTTTACTTACTGCTCTTTTTAATGTTTTACATGCTGCTTTAAAAACAATTGTAGTCGGATGGCGTAATTCTTTTGAAGTTTCTGTATAATTAACTCCATCGATGTTGAAATAAATAAACTTTGTTGTGAATTTATATGAAAAGGTTCCTTTGTTATTGCATGAAACAAAAAATATCAAGAAAAAATGTAACTTACAGAGGAAAAGTATGAATAAAGAAAAATATAAAAAAAAGTATAAATAATAAAAAAGTATAAATAATAGAACAAAGCTAGTCACATTATTTACTTTATTTTATCAAAGTGTCGAGCCTTTAATATTTAACTGCAAGGGACAGATTTCGTAAGACACCAAACCTTTCTGAAAGATAAAAGTAGGAAGGATTCTTTAATATTTCATGGATTGAAACATTTTTCAATCATACATTTTATTTGACTGCGGGGAAGAATGACACGCGTACTCTATTACATGTGCTATCGGATCTATGCTGTCAACAAACTATTTCGAAAGCACATATTTCACTTAAATGAACCGTTCGTGGGAAAAAGAGGAAACAATGGTGAATTAAGTTAAATATAGTGTTGCTGTATGATTTGTTTGGAATCTCGCAGCTGATAATCAGTGGTATAGCATGTGGGGGGGGGGGGAGCTGATCTGTGACGAAATTAGAATCACTCATGTTAATTTTGCATCCTATCAAGCTGGGTGTGGCCTGGAGTGAAATCCCAAAGTCCAAAGCAATTTCAGCCTAACATGAGATTTAAAAGGGCATAAAATTTTTCCACAGTGATACGAGTTTAACTAATTAAAAAGTAAAATTTGTATGACGTGAAATGCGCAATTTTTTTGGACACTTTTAATATGTTGTGTCTCTCAATTGAATTAGGGATTTTTGCATGATCTTTCTTATCGTTTTACTGATTGAATATTATAAGCTTGTTTTAGAATACGTTTAATCAAAATCTGTGAAAATAAAAAACCGGAAGTTATTGGATGAAAATATCTTTCTTTTTAAATTAATTTTAGAAAATCGAAAGATTTTGAAATTTCCTTTACATCTCCAAAGCTGTCAGCATACTATGAAATAATATAAGAAAGATAGACATAACAGGGACATTTTAATTATATGCGCCCCTATTGTAATATCTTGAAAGTTTGTTCCTCTGATTTTCCTCTTGAAATAGACCGCTCTATGCTCCTTTATTGCGCTTTACATAACCTGTTGTCACTTTACTTACTTTGGTAATGCAATGTGAAAATACGAAGACATTAAGTTAAGGATTTAAAAAAAGTACAATTAAGGTTCACATACTATTAAAAGAAAATAGTACTTACTGCTTTCACAGTATCTTCCGAAGTAACCATTTAAACACTCACAGTAAAAAGAAGTAGGAGTATTAGCACAAACTGCATTGTTCTTGCATTTAATTCCTTTGCAATAATCTTTAGGAAAAATAAGGAAATAAAAAAATACATATTTAGTGGGTTGGTTTAAGTTCATAACAACGATGTTTTTACCTTTAAGTTATCTTTGTTAATCTGTAAGCAAAAGAAACACTTCTGTTGGTTAAATTTTGTCACACCCTACAAACCCTGTCCCTTTCTCTTTTTTTCTTTCTTTCTTTCTTTCTTTCTTTCTTTCTTTTTTCTTTCTTCATCCCCCCTCCCCCCTCTATCTCTCATTAAAAACAATGCCTCTTGAGTAGTATATTAAATGAGGGTTCTGGAGCCAATTTATGAATTTTTTTATTCCTTAAATATTTTTATGGTAATATTTTTTTGAAAGCATTTTAATATACAGTTTTATATGAAACCAATTTGAGAAATTTACTTTAACATATCTTATGGTCATATTTTATGTAAAGATTTCAATGAAAATGATTTTCCTTACTACTCCCCTATAAAAGCATTACATTAGTACCCCCTAAGAAAGCAAAATTGAATTGGTTCCATGTATTGATTCTTGAAGTTTTTCTGTTTATTTTCTAAAAACACATTCTGATAATGTGCATGCTGGATATTGTTATTAATGATGTTCTTTCTAATCCCTCTAGCTGTTTTATTTCCTCTTTTATCATCTTTAATATAACTGTACATCTTAGATCTTAATCGAAAAAAAATTCAGAGATGGGTACACCAGCAGCTACATTTTCAACTTTCTCAATTGCTTTTTTATTACTATTATCATGATATTGTGGGTCTTCTCGATAGTCACTAATATCAAACTTCTGCTTATCATATTTCCATAGTTATACCAAGAACACTTATTCATTAGGTAGAAAAAAACTTTTTCAAAACTGTTTTTAGGCTGAGTTCTTTTCTGAGTGTTGAAATCCAAATATTGCTTTAAACAAGAAAATTGGTTAAACTCTAATGCTGTATGAACTTTTATGAGTTTTAATCATTTAATAAGTTTTAAATTCAGTGTATAATTCAAGGTTTCTGTTATGTAGAACATACTTCACTTGATTATAATCAATTAATTCCTACTTTGAATAATTATTCAAAGTAGGAATCAATTAACAAAGAAGATCTACTTATGTATTTTACTTTTCTGCTATTCTCTTAAAATATTTAGACAACATATCTTCTGCTACTTTAACTTCTCTGGTGCTAGACTATAACCATTTTGAAGATCATGCGCTATTCTGGATTTTTCTCAATTTTGTAAGAACTCTCTGAGAAAATTGACTGAATTTAGGATTGTGATTTTTTTGCAGCCCAGTGCTCCATGTCGCTATGTAAACTTCCTTGGGGATTTTTCCTTCTCTTGGTATGGTTTTGATTAATATAAAACCAATGTTCTCATGCCCTATAATGTTTTCAGTTAGCGTATATGGTTTTGATATTTCTATGTCTTTGGTTTTTATTCTTGCAAAGTACGATATGAGCAACATAGGACTTTTGTCTGTCATAGTCATTAAAGTATACTTGGCTTCAAGCACTTGGTTAGACTGGTAATAAAGCCCTCAGTTTATATTGAATTTCTCTTTTTCTAAATGGTTTTGGTTTAAATTAGCATCATTTTGGCTTCACTTCAACTCTGCATTTATATCAGCCTGTCCAATAATATTATTTTCCGATGCAGTCCTGTTATTACGTGTAGTTTTTTAGGTCATCGTTCAGAATTCACTGATGATATAGTTTACTGCTCCATTTACCTGTTTTTACATTCTTCGGTTATTTTCTTCTTATGTGTTTTTGCTGATCTCAGGGTGAATTTTACTTGTTCATGTCCCGACATTTTTATAGAGTCTTCTCTGTTTTAAATTCCTGGATTTCCAACCCAACTCAAATCATCTTGACACGCTTAATTCCCTGCTTGTCTTAAAAACTGTTCATAAAGGTTTGTTTTTCCAAGCCTGATATCTTTTCACTTTCTTTTTGCATATTCGATTCATTCTCGTTGTCTTCATTTCATTGTTTAATAGCTCCAGGTATTGGTAGTAGTCCTACATCACCATTGCTTGCGTATCACTTCATTACATTAGCTCTGATATTTTTTTCGTTTTTACCCTAAATAATCTTCTTCTACCTTTTTATGAGTCATACATTTCTTCGCATTATTTCTGTATACAGTCTCCATTTTCCATTCTCTGCCAAGTACTTCATCTTTTATCACAGCATAACTTAATTTCTTCCCATATTTTTTTCACCTTTTCCTTGTTGAATGCCTGCATAGGATACTTCTCGATATAAAGAATCCCAATTTATATGTAGCTGGCGATGATTAGGCACAGATTAAATGAAAGAATTAAGATTTTTTGTTTTGCTATCTAGATTCATGTTGTCCAAAAAATAAAGATTGATAATTTCTTTAAAATGTGGATGCTTGTATAGTTGGCTTATTTTTCTCACCATTAGGCTCAGTGGGCTGATAATAATGACAACCGGCACAGGAGCTAAAGTGTCTTTAATTTTAGATTGTTTTTAGAGAGTCTTCTTTAAGTTTTATTAATTTTTGTATAATCAAGTCCACCATCTCTATAAACTGATATATATATATATATATATATATATATATACTGCGCATGCGTAGTTTGAGCACTCTGACAGGATCCCACAATCACTTCTTAAGCTGTGCTTGCTCCGGCAACATGGCCTGAGAGTTATGTCTCAGAAACTCTGTGCTGCACNACAATAACTTCTTAAGCTGTGCTTGTTCCGGCAACATGGCCTGAGAGTTATGTCTCAGAAACTCTGTGCTGCACTGATGAACCCACAAAGGGCGAAACAGTACTGTATGTAGCTTGAGTATATATATATATATATATATATATATATATATATATTTATACGTCACACTTCTATTCTATTTCCTATCGTAAGTTCTAAATCATGTTAGCCTTGGAAAATTAGACTCTATATGTATATATCCCTTGATTTACCTGTCTAATTTATCCCATCAAATCTCATATAGTGATGGTGACAGAACAAAACTAACAGTTTGTTTTGATTAAAATATTTTGATATCACAGAAATGCAAATGGAAGAAATACAAGAAGATAAATGGGAAAAAATAATTAAAAGGGTACTGACATTGCATCTTACCAGATTTCTTCAGCCTCATTTGCCCTACAACCCAAAAGCTCACAGCTCTAGTAAGATTATTAGATTGTGTAATATTGTTTGTTTGGGTATATCTTACCATTGCATTGGATTTGACTGTTCAATTATCAAGAGAACCCTTATCAACTTTTTTGAATGGAATACCTCGGATATTTCTACCTTTAACCATTTAACGCAACAGATCAATTATGGTTTGTGCTTCTTGATCCGGTACAAACTGGTCAATCTCAAAATGGTTTTGGTCTAAAATTTTATCACTTCCACTATTACTGTCGTTAGTCGTATTGTTCTGTGGTGTGCAGTCAATATCAATATTTTTTTCATGTATTGTAGGGTCCATAATAGGTTTCTCGCTGTTGACCATATCTACTTCCATAATTTTCCTTTGGATGTTTTGGAGCTCAAAGTCAGTCACCATGCTCTCTCCATTCCTTGAACATCCGTTGTCTCTAACAGGTCTACCACTATCATCAAAAGATTTGTTTCGATAGCAACATTCCACTACTACCTTCTCTTCTTTTGACCAATTTTTTGAGCAGTAGTATGATGACAATAGGGGCACACGTTGCTCAACCGTGGGGCACCTGCAGTACGTACATCTTCACATGCTGTTCCAGTGCCATTATTATACATATTCTGCACACTAAATGCCAGTGGTAGTGTTTTCTCAGGGTTTGGCATCAACAAAGTTTCTCAAATCTCGAGGACCTTTCTCAGAATCCTGGCAGAATGCAATCTCACCTTTTTCTGCAACTCAGCAACCCGATGTCCTCCGATCTCTTTTTTAGTTTCTTTGGTTTTGGTCCAAGTGTTCCTATGACTATTGGGATAACTGTCACCCTCATGTCCCATGATTCCTCTATCTCTCGTGCAAGGTCTTGATATTTCTCAATCTTTTCTACCACCTTGGATTTTACTCTCGTATCATACGTATTAGCAAATTCTATGATTTTAGTGGATTTTACTTCTTTGTCACAACCATATTCGGACCTCTAACTTCAATCACATGATCAGTATGGATGTGAAATCCCACAGTATTGTACCTCTCTAATTTACTTGTACTGGTTCTGGCTGGTGTTAGTGCCACTTTTGTTTTACATGTACTTCAATCTCATTTTAACGACACACTTACCAATGGATTTGCTTTTCAACCCAATTATGTGGACCTTTGTATTCTTTTGGAGCCTGCTTACAGCTTTCCCTAGTGATATGACTTACCATCTCATTATTATTATTGTTATCAGCATTATTATTATTATTATTATCATTTAACTTCAAGCCTCAATCATTAAAAATGAAACAACTACTTTTGAGAACGTTTCTCACCTGTTTTAACTTTTTCTTGTGGTGCGTTCGTATGAGATAAAATTGGCCTTTGTAATGGAAAAATGTAAGAGACCAATTGGACTGCCATCAAACTTGCAGCATTGTAACCTAAGAGAAAAATATGAAAGTTTATGAAAAAATATTGGCATCTCTGAACAACTTTATATTTAATAATAAATATTAAAGTAATTTATTTAAAAATACTAATACAGGAGGCATTCCACGTCAAGTGGGTTTAAAACATGCGCTTCTGGACCTAAATGTCATAGATTCTTTTCAAACGTTGCTTTGAATTAAATTATAATGTAAAGAGGAGCTGAAAGAAAAAGCGTTATTTTTGTGGGTGCACTTTGTCTACCAGCCAGGATCATTTAAAGTTTTGCCGTCTGTGCCCATACTCTGATACTCAAAACCTCATAATTTTAGTTCTTATTGTCACAGGAGCATGTAATTTGGCTTACTGAGAGTAATCTTATGAATTTAGCCGTATTTTTTAATTGGACACAGTAAACATAACTGAATATATATTTTTATTTGACAAATGACCGTAGTTAAAAGTTTAAAATTTTGAAAACTCTTTTGTTTATGGAATGGGTGATACATGGTTTTTGAAGGCTTAAATAAAATATATGTTCAAAGACCTTTCAAACGTCTTCAGTCATATTTTTTTATCCCAGTTTACATGAAATGACTCAGAGAACGTATATAAATAATATAATGTTAGTAAGGGTGGATCAGCAGACGTTATTTTGTGTTTTTTATGTTAGCATTGTTATTTTACAGTGTGCTGCTCATGCTGTTTCTATGCAAAATAATAATTAGGCTATGGTAAAAGTGTATTTGAAAAAAGGGCTTCATGCTCAAAAGACTTTTTGTGTATTTGAAAAAAAAATTGTAATTCTTAAGTATGATGAAAAACAACCACATACAAAGCTATGCTTGATTTTCATAACTTAAAAGAAAAAGACTTTATTTGTGAAAAATGTACATAAAACAGAACTGAATTTAGGGGGTAAAATGTAGATGTCTACAGATGTCTATATTTGTTTTGTAGACAATGAGATGGGCTTTTACCGAATCAAAAACGAAAGTTTTAGTGTCCGATCTTGATACTTTTTTAAGAACTTACGAACTATGCAGTCACTCTGATATATCCAAACGGAGCTAATCGATCTACGGCAGGAAGGGCATCCGGCCAAGAAATTCCTCACTGCCAAATCCAGATCCCTGAGAAGGGCACCGTCTGAGCCCCAGTTAATGGGGGAAAATGACGTTTAAACAAAAAATGGAGGAGACATCGCTTAATGGTTAGTGCAGTTACACAACAACTAAGAGGTTCTGGGTTCGATTCCAAAAGCAGTCGAAAAGAATTTTGGAACTTCACAAAAGATAGAAACCATTGGCTTGCGTTATGGAGGGCATCCGGCCAAGAATCTCCTCACTATCAGAATAAAAATTGCCTTTTGAGCTTTCTAAGCCCCAGTTACATGGAGAAAAATGACGTTTAATCCGGAACAAAAAATGCGTTTCTGTTATTTGATTAAAATTTTACTATTCTAGCTCTCTGTCCTCTCTTACACTTCCAATATTGCAGGATGTAAGCCAATGAAAATTAAAGCAACAACAACAACAACAAAAGCAACCTAAAAGAATATCTATATTGATGAAAATGAAACAAATTGCTTATTTCTGTTCATTGAGTTACATGACAGATTTCAACTTGTCTCTGAGCTATTATCGGTAGATTTAAGGTTCTTTGTTTTCATATAAAAAATAACAATTATTAAATTAATAATATTAATTTTGAAAAATCAGTTTGTGACTCAGAGTCATATATATATATATATATATGTGTGTGTGTGTGTGTTAGACCAACTTAATTAATTACTTTATAGCAAAGATGCATCTCTTACCTATACTTAAGCGATGATTTTCAGATTTCTCACATGCATTTTTAATTGCCTTCGTCTCAGGAGGACATATGCATATATATGAACCAACAAAATTTACACAAATAAATGTCAGTTGGCAAAATCCAGCAATTTTTCCTGAACACTCGTCATAGTCTGTGTAAAAGATAAATTTAGTTTTTCTATTAAACCTGCAGTTTTATCAACACAAACGACGATCAAAACAACATTAGTACACTTATAATCTATTCTGCATAAAAGTGCAGCAATATCAAAATGACAAGTATAAATGTTCTATAACAGTGGCGGAATTTGTTGAATAAAAAATTTTTCATTACAAAAAGTTTTGAATATTTTCGGGTTTGCTTTATTCAAACTTATTCAAAAGAAGAAAAAAGATTAGGAACAAAAAGAAAAAAAGTTTGAGAAAAAACCCATACCAGGTCAATTTTATTTAAAAATTTATACAGCAACACTAATTATTAAAAGCTATTGTTGTTTAAAAGTGCTTGAAAAATAACAGCTATGGAAACAGCTAATTTCTGTAAAATTTCAAGAAGAAGCATTGATGGAAAAGGAAAAGAAATTTCCTTGGAACCTTGTATCAAAGAAAATATTTCTGTTCTTTGAAACTTAAGACAAATGAGGTAACGAAGCTACCTCATTTGATATATGTCCTGAGAAAACCACGGAACAATGATAATATATTTCAGTGACTGATAGGAAGATGCAGTATTTTTACAGGTGGCATTCCTGAAAATACAACCCAATTCTGGTAATGGATAAGTTGTTTCAAAAATACATTTAATCAGAATTCGTTCCAAGATCTGCAAAGCATATATTAACTTGCCTTACTAGTTCAATTAGCAATCCTGGATTGAAAAAGAAGATTTTCAGAAGTGGAAGCTCTCAAAATTAAGACCAGAAACTAAATGAGCTGCAGAGTGCTGGAAATGGTCAACACAGATGTACAACGATTCAGTGAAGAAATCTTCGAAGTATTAACTTTTCAGACCTTGTTTTGACTGATTATAATTAAGTGTAAGGTTCAGAGTTTTGACAGATTGATCTGTAGCATCAGATGTATTTAATGTACTTTGTTAAACTTTGTTTGAATCGGTTGGTGATCACTACTAATGCATGCATGCTTTATCCTTTTTTCAAATGCATGCTACTTTGTTTTACGGAAAGGTAGTACTTAGATGAGTCTCAAGAGGCTGTGATTCAAGAAAATGGATTTTTGAATCTATTAATTGAATAAAAACACTTTTTTATTTGTTTTTAAAGACCGGGTTGCCTTTACCAAACATTAGGACCATTAAAGTTAACAGCAGATATTCCGATTTGGACATGCACAATAGGAGCAAGAAAAGTTCGAAAAATTATTAACTTCTTTTTATTTCTGGAAAATTTGGCAAAAATGCGAGGAGTGTATGTGTGCCTGTGTGTGTATTTTTGTGTTTCTGTAACAAAAAGTGTTTAATACTTACGGCAGATAATTACACAGAAGTTGAAACAAGAAAAAAACGACTTCCAAATTGCAGGTAAAAGTTTCACGTTTCGCCTGATGATTGAAATATCATGCAACTATTAACTGCAATATATAACTCGTATTCTTTGTGTTTTTTGTTTTGTATATATATATATATACATATATATACCTTGTTTTTTTATGTCACTTGCTTGTAGTTTTTCTGGTTTCACTCTGTTAATATTAGCAAATTTGTGCGGCTCTGCTTTTTAGTAAGAAGCAAGTCAGTTTTAAACTTTTAAACTTTTAAACTTTAAGAAGAAAAGGTGTCAACAATTTAGACATTTAAATGGAAAAATAAATGTTAATATCTTTTCTTTCTAAAAATCTTTTAACAATTAAGTGTACAACAAAAAGTTATTCAAATGAACCACCTCAGTGTGTAGTGGTGTTTTAGAAAATATTTGTTGAACATGACATATTTACGGTAGAAGTATGACTGTTGAAATTTTTGTATCATTTGTTTGCAATATCTATTGTAGCTGATATTTTTCTGCTATTTATTTTCATTTTTCAGGATCTGTTTACGTTTACCAGAGTATTCATTATCCCTCCATTCTTTATTTAAAAAATATGTACATGGATTACAGTTTCTGTATTTGTAATGAACCTTCTTTTAAAATATAAACTCTGATTGGTATCTAAATGATAACTTTAGACTTACCTTTAGAAATATTAAGGATGTTTTGAGGTTAAAGAATTAAGAATCATACACTAATAATATGAATCTATAAAGCCGTTATGAGATTCTTACAACAAAGTTGTTACAACAAAACTTGAAGCATAAAAGAAGAAAATATAAACCTATGAAGGTCTCTTGACTGATTTGTTGTCGATTTTCTAAGAATTTGATTAGAATGCAAGCATCAAATGGTACTATTTGCAAGTTGTTTGGGTATATTTTTCTAAAAGATGGATGATGTAAATTAGAAGAAAGGCAAATCATTTTGCCAGGATAAAAAAAGGCAGTCATGGAAAGTAAGAAATGCATTGGATGATTGACTCCTGTGGATTTCAAAAGAGATTGTTCTGTGGCAGTTGAAAACCAAAAGTCACACCAATAACAGTTTTGAAATTCATAAATGAAGTAGAAAAATTTTGATTTCAATTATTAATTTATTATTTTTCAATCAGATTTAGCTTTGTTGTTTCATTCATAAAATTACAAGGAAGTACTTTTAATTTCTTTTCAATTATTCTATTCTTCTTCTTCTTCTTCTTCTTCTTTTACTTTCGGTTGCTCCCTTTTAGGGAGTCGCTACAGCGGATCAATCTCCTCCACCTTACACGGTCCATTGCATTATCCACTCTCAATCCTTTTTCTTTCAAATCCTCATTGATAGCATCCATGTATCTCCTTTTCGGTCTGCCTCTCTTCCTCCTTCCTGGGACATTCATATCCAGCATTTTCCTTCCGACGTAATTTTCTTCTCTCCTCATGACATGCCCGAACCACTGGAGTCTCTGCTCTCTTTGGTTCTCTCCCAGCTTCCGTACGAGTGCTGTGCCTCTTATTCTCTCATTCCGAATCCTTTCCAGCCGAGTGACACCAAGTGACCATCGGAGCANACGTAATTTTCTTCTCTCCTCATGACATGCCCGAACCACTGGGGTCTCTGCTCTCTTTGGTTCTCTCCCAGCTTCCGTACGAGTGCTGCGCCTCTTATTCTCTCATTCCGAATCCTGTCCAGCCGAGTGACACCAAGTGACCATCGGAGCATTTTTAGCTCAGCGACTTCTAGTTCCTGCTCATGCTTCTTTGAAGTTGCAACCGTTTCCAGTCTGAATAGCAGAGCTGGCCTAACCACTGTCTTGTACACCTTTCCCTTCACTTTTCTATTCTATTGCACAAAAATAACAAAACCAATCAAGTAATCAATATTTAAGGAAAATTTATTTCAAACTCTAATGTGAATTTTATAAGTATCAGGCAATTTATGAATTTCTGGGTTTTGACTGAGAAAACATATGAACAATTTTAGAGTATGTCCCACTTTCAAAATAAGTTTTGGAGGGCTTAATTTTTACAAAAATGCATTGTCAAAGCAAAACCAAAATGTTTTTCTGAAATTAGCTCCCAAAACTATTACAAAACTACCTTCAAGATATAAAAAATTAAAACTCATACTGGATAATTAATTTTAAAAATGGATAAAATAATATAGCTCATTGGAGACAGGATTTTAAGATTCTTCTTTTTAAATCACCAATAGTTTTATGCGATTGCAATAACTACCTAGACATTTACTTTTCATGGATTTGAGTTTTAAACCTACTTCTATCATAAATATACAGATCAAGTAATTTTAAATGCTTTTTCCTGCTCTTTTCTTACCTGATACGTTTGCAAGAGTAGATCTTTGTTTTGCTACAAGATATTGCTCTGAATGTTTGAATTGGAATTTTTTACTCTCCAACCAGCTTTCAATCCGAAGTGTTAGATTTTTTTTATTCATGGTAGTATTATATGGGAATTCAATAACGTACTTTGCTGTTAAAGTCAAGTTCCTACAGATAACAAAAAATTATTATTCTTTGAATTGCCTAATCAATTGTGCAAATTTGTAAATTTGTAAAAAAGTAAACATATGAAAAGAATTATCTCCCTGGAGTTGGTTTCAGTCCTTATTACATGAAGTGATGAAATATGAGCATCAACCTGGTCTTTTTCAAGTGGATGACAAAGTGACAATCGTCAAAGATAAAACATTAAAGGATTCAAATGTCAAATAACAACACAAATTAATGGAATAAAGAAGGGGAAGAAAAGTCAAATAAAGATCAAATCATTGAATCTAACAATAAACAAGATAAATGTAAATTATGAACGACTTGCTAACTACGCAAGTGAACAAAAAAAAGTTAATTTAGAGATAATCAAAGAAGAGAATATTCAATGGACAAAGACAGGGTTAAAACAGCAAAATGCAGAATAAAAAAATTAATCTAAAGGCCAGTTAATGTGGGGGTGTAAAAGTTGAGACAATGTATCTTTTCGACTCTGACATGTTTTTCAAAGGTTTGAAATGCTTTTGAAATATTGCAGCCAGAAATTTCTCAAATTATTTTTCCTTGCCCATGCCTTAAACGTTAGTAATAAAGACCTAAACCATTTTGTGCAGCTCTAAAATATGGGAACCGTTTCTGAATAATGTTGCTTATATGGGAAGGGAAATGTTGTTGTACAGTACATAAAGAAATTGATAATAATTATTGTCTGGATTCCACATGAGCTTAATATGGTAGAAAAATAACTTAGGATATTCCAGTCCTTATTTATAATATATCTATTTATAACACTGAAACATTAAGAAATGAAATCTAAGGATATAAAATGAGAAAGAAAAAAATAGAAATTACCTCCACATCCGAATTGACCTTAAAGAGTAAGTCAAAGGTTATGCAAGGAGGAAGGAGCAATAATGAATCACTTGATGATACTTGTACCTTTATACTCGTAGATGCCGTAAAATACAAAGAACAAATACAAAAACACACCATTGCTTACATATTTCAATGGATGCAAGTTACACCATTAACACTTTGCTTCTCATTTCTGAAATAGTCATTTGTAGGTGAATTTGCTTTGTAGTAAGTATCAGCATTGCTTGGAGGATTTGTAATATGATCATGGAGGATATTTTGTCACTTTTCATACATTAGTTGTGGTTCATGCTTCCATTTTTATTTACTTCAGACACGAAGACTTTCGAATTTCTAACCTTTGGTTGATGAAACTTCATAATCTATAATTTCCATCATAAATGCTAATTATTAAAATGTTTGGCAGATGTGTTCCCGTGCCCTTCAATTTTTTAAAAAACTGATTGGTTTAAACTCTGGAAATATCAAGCTTCAGTAAACGTTATGGAGCTAAAACCATATGAGGGTAATTTGTCTTTACCCAAGCCAAAACAGGGTTGAAAATGCGAGAGTGTTACAATAGCTAACAATAACTTTTACCTCAACTCATGAAACCATGAGAACAAAAACATCATACATAGCAGTAAACTGTTACGTAACAAAGGACAAGAAACGATGCCATTTCTTCGTTATTAGGTGTGACAAAGACATGCATTATGTTTTGACATAAATGTCTATTAAAGATTTGTCCTCTTAGTTTATTAGGCTATCAGTAATAGCTATTACTTACAAAAAGCTTAAGCAATGAACTCTGATTGCATCTGACAGTGCACCAAGAATCTAGAGAAAAAATATTTACTTTACTTTGTAATTTTTCAATAAAGAAAAATAAAAATTAATTTGAAAGAGTTAAAGAAAGTAAAAGTGATATTGCAAAATAAAACATTTGTGATAGCCTACATGAAAAAAATGTCAAATACATGAAAGGTACATGAAAAAAGCTTTATTATTATATCTACTCGATAAAGTTCTTCAGCTCATTCAACACCATACAATTGAATAACCATCAAAGTATTTTTCAAAGACATGAATATTCCTTAAAATTATGTTATACTAATGTTAAAACCAGCCACAGTCAGTCCTTTTTGTGTATGATGAAGATGATGATGGGTTTTTTATCTTTGAAAGATCAAGTCTATTCTTCCAAATTTTTCTTCAGTTTATGTATTTCTTCTCGAAAGTGCAATTTTTTCTTCTAATTAGGTGGCTATTTTTACTTGTAGTTTAATTCTGTTGCTTCCAAAATGTAAAAGCGGGTAATTTATTTATTTATTTATTTTATTTATTTATTTATAATGAATCTTTATACAGGATAAAAACACGTCAACAAAAAGATATGCTGTTATCAATGTGCGTCCTGTAAAATATTATTATTATTTATGAATGATTTTTAAGTTTAAGTGAGGGTATTTGATTACCTTCCATTTCTTATTTCTTCTTCAAAGTCTCCTCCGAGTTGAATATATCCTTAGTATTTTTAGAGCCAAACATGTTAAAGTGTGGCTTGTCTTGCTATGTGAAAATTTGATCTTTTTATGTTGTTTGGGTTGATCCTGTTATAACAAACTCGGAAGATATGAGCTACCCTTTTCTTTAAAGTTTAGGGTATTCTAAAGAAGTGCACCAACTCACTTTGAATTAACTAATAGATTGTTTCTACTCAGTTTGAAGGGATGTGCTTTCAATGAAATTGCTTGAATTCTGTGCTAAGTATTGCAAATACTATACTATTTTAAAATCTAGTATGAACTACAATCAATTAACAATTGTATCATTGTATTGATCTGATGTGACATCTCAAATGAACT
This sequence comes from Morbakka virulenta, assembly GCA_003991215.1. Lineage (NCBI taxonomy): Eukaryota > Metazoa > Cnidaria > Cubozoa > Carybdeida > Carukiidae > Morbakka > Morbakka virulenta. Next base: position 1,520,765 of record RDPX01000070.1, on the reverse strand, counting down.
TTCACAATCTCTGTCTATACTTCCATCTTGCACTTCAACCAGCCCAAATTCTGCAATACCCTGAGGGTCACCTGTGTTGTGAGCCTCTGGTTTCTTTTTCATGACAAATTGCAAATAAAAGGGGTCTTTTTGGAAGTTTGCGTTTTTAACAATATGACTCTCACTACTCAGTTTTCTATCGTCAATTTTATTTTAAATTCTAGTACTGGCATTACTTTTTCAATGATCTCTCATTTCTTTACCTCCCTATCTGTCATATCGTTTTCAAATGATTCTGTTTATTTTCTGTCATTCTTGTAATATATTTGCTCCAATGAGACGACAGTAATGATATATAGTTATAATACCTATGTTTTATACAGTATAGACGAGCAACACTTGCTAGTTTATTTGTACTTTGAAGTCCTTCTTGTACATTTTCTATATTCAGACTTTCTAAAAAAATGTTTTTAAGGAATAAAAGATGAAAATGTTATGTGTACAGGACAAAGAAATCTAGTTTTATACACATTTTTTACCTTTTTGGGCTATAAATGTTTGAGAAAGTCTTTCTTGCATCGAAAAATTGGATTTAAATCTATATTTAACATGACTATGAGTTAATGAACAAGTGCAATTTATACCTTTAACCCTTTCTAAATGATAAAGAATCGAACAAGGCATAGAGCGTCTAAATGTATGGAGCTGTCAAAAGAAAACAAAGTAAAATGAGAAAAGAAAGGTTAAGACAAGAGGTAAGCTATGACTTGTATAGATATATTATAGCCAGTCAAAAAAAAAACTTCTAAGAGGTTCATGAGCACCATCAATATTAAATTAACAGACATGTGAAGAAAAAGTTTTGGAACATAAATCTTTACAAACTTTTATGACAATTGCACAACTTCTATTTCGAAAGAAATATATCTAATTCATTAGTAAGTAATTACAGGTACTAACCGAGATCTGCAACGTCTGACATGCTGCTTTAAATACCATGGACTCTGGCTTTGCTAATATATCTGAATCATTTTCAAATTTAGAGCCATTAAGGAGTATATAATGCAATTCAGTTTCTACTTGATAAGAAAAGGTCCCTGTAAATGAGTGTAAAAAATTCAATTATAAAAAGCCAATTTCGACCGATGTAAAATAACAAATGGAAAAAAATTTCAACTTTGTAAAACACTTTTTATTTAATGCTAAAAATTCTTAGACAGCTTCCAGGGACTGGGGCCCCTTCTCTCTTTAATTAATATTACTTTTATTCTAGACAAGGCTGTGAGTTAATGGCATCACAAATATTGCATCTTTGAATAGTCTTATCTACAAATTTGGAATCGTACTTTGAACATTTTATCATTGTACAAAGACACCCCCGCCCCTCTCCCCACACAGATAGATAGATAGATGGATATATGGATAGATGGATAGATGGATAGATGGATAGATGGATAGATGGATAGATGGATAGATGGATAGATGGATAGATGGATAGATGGATAGATGGATAGATGGATAGATGGATAGATGGATAGATTGTAAACATAAATAAAGAATATGTTGTCGGAATATCTATGTACCGAACAGAGAGAGAGACAGAGAGAGACAGAGAGAGACAGAGACAGAGACAGAGAAAGAGAGAGAGAGAGAATGAGGGAGAGACGGTGGAGCGGGCACACCATATAGGCAGTCGTCGTACCAACTTTTCAGACACTTTATTTGTTTTTTAAGCATTTTCGTCTGTTCATCTGACATTTGACTTTATTTGTCGGCTTGTCAACTGTATCCAACTGTATCAAATCGCAAGCAACTGGTCAAAACTTCTTTTTGTCAGCCACAAATATGGTCTATTGACATCAGCGTGTCACATCAAAGATTATTTCTTTTCTTTTCTGCATCAAAAGACATTAAATACACTGTTTTCCATAATTATAAATACCTTTTTTACACATATTAAAGGAAATTATTTCTATTGTTGTCTTATCGCCATCATCTTTTTGACTAGTCTGCTTTGAACTTTGCACGCTGTGTTTCTTTGCAACAAATAATTCATTCTGAATGTTTATTTGCTTGAGATTAACACGGTATCATGAAAACAAAGAGCAAAAGACACAAGAGAAATACTCGGAATGTGTTGTGTTCATTGAGAATGTTAAAAGATTGAAACACAATCGTATATTTTACTCAACCTTAATGGATCAAAAGAAGTTGAATAAATGGGAAAACGTGATGCTCCTAAAAAACCATTTGGGGCTGCAAGAACGATTCCGTGAGTCGAAAAAGCCGTCTTTATCAACTTGATCAGGTAATCCATCAGTTTCAATCCTCACGAACAGTTCTTTATCACACATCGTCCTCACTTCATCGGATTTAACCATTGCGGTCAGTTCTTCATCACAGGTCATGGAAGCTTCGCCTTATTCAACCCTCACAGACAGCTCTCCTTTATCTCTCTCAGAAATATCACACGGCCTCATGACATCCGTGGCAAACATGGACCATCATCGATTAAATTTCTGAGAATTGACACCAGCAGGCCATTTCAGCCAATAGATTTCAATTATTTCTCAAAGCGCGCAAAATATCTAGACCTTGGCTCGATCGCAACGAATAGAAAAACTGGCTGGACTACTACCTGGAGAAGAGGCAGCGTATTGCTTCACCTGGGTCAAAGGAGTTGAAAGTAACTTACTTTCGAACAGTAAAGCAGAGAAATAATTTATATCTGTTGGTTACACAAACTGAGAGATGCAGCAATTGAAGGTAGAATATTTGATGAACTCCAACCCTCATCTTCACACAGAAATACGCATCTAGTGCTTTACGTTCTTCCTGCGCAATACGAGAATATTGTCTGCAAAATTTGGCAAGCTTGGGCTGATAAAAAATCTCTTAATCGACAGGCATTAATGAAAATAATATAAACTACTTTTTTGGCACAATAAGCATTGCCGCTCTGTGGGATTCAGGATGATTTTTTTTCTAACTTCAACCAAATGTATATGTTACGAAAAGAGGATAATCCAACTCTGAGTAAATGGAGAATGCCGAAAAATAGCAACAAGTACTTTCAGCATCCCATTCAAAAAATTCGCACAACATCGATGAAACTGTTCTCCAAAGAAAAAGGAATAGATCAAAACGTATGTATTATGATAAGGCCGTACCCAATTATACGGATGTAGCAGCAAATGACTCTAGAAAATGGATTATTTGAAACATTGGACTTGCTCGTTTCCTTTATCGAAGAACATCCCCATCAAGATTATTTTCTGATGAATGCCACATGCAAACAGTTACTGGTCAAAGCGGCAAACAATGAGGATTACTCAAGAGAAATTGACACCATTGTTGATTTCTTGGGCGGTAATTTTTCGCCTGATGCGACTGACACAACTGAAAGCATTACAGCATATCATAAATAAAAAGTTATTTCCTTCATTAAAGTACCTGAAAACGCCAGGAAATCATCACAAAATGCCAAATGATGTTAATTGAGGTGCTAAAATTAATCAAGCTGGTCATTGTAATGCCTGCAATGAATTCAGTAATTAAGCGCTCCTGTTGTGCGATTAGACGTATTTACACATACCTGAAAACGAATACGACCCAAATCTGGCTGAATAACACCATGGTCCTTTATGTTCACAAAGGAAAGAGTGGCAAACTGTCAGTGGTTGAAACAGCTAATAGTTTTGTACGATGTTTTGAACATCGATCAACTATATTCAAAAATGGTAAATTTTTGGATGATTGTCAATGCAGGTTAGTCCCTGTAAAACCACGAGGGGTGAACGTTAACTTTGCCCAGAAGTACCTTTTGTTAGTTAATTTGTTTTAAAAAATGTTTTGTTTTGTTAATCACATTGCTTATATACGTTGCTTTTAACAATTGCTTACTTTATTTTTGTCTTTGAGATTCTCTGACCGTTTTCCAAACTTCATTCATGTTCAAAAAGAGAACTCACGGAAAAAGGGTTTTCAGCCTTAGAACTATGCAAAATGAGTACACAGAACCCAACAGTTTCTATTAAACCACTATACTCTATTCTGTTAAAATCACTTTACTCGCTGCAATAAAAAAACTCCTGCCACCGTATTCATCAAATGCATAAAATATATTATGGGTTTCAATTTTGAATGAGTTTAGAATCAAACCTTCAATTTATAGTATTAGATATGTTGCAAGACTGATGGTGCACGAAGTCACTAGGAGAGGTATTTCCATCATGTTTACAAATAAGTATAAATTGAAATCAGGCATTCTAAAAGTTATTATTTCTTATGCATATTGTGGTTGAGATATACTTATATTTTATTTTTAAATGAACATTTTAAGCCAAGGCTGCCAGGGGCATCTGGTTGAGTGACCAAACAAACAATGAACCATTCTGCTAACGATCTACGCAAATTCTGAAACAGATGACCTACATTTTATCATTCAAAGCCTCCCAGGCCATATATAAAAAAATGGGTAGCCCAGTTTTGGTTCAGGGCTTAAAAATATCTTGACACTAAACTTGAGCTATAAATTTTGCCTGGTTAAATTAACTTTGCTTTAGTATTTCTCTATCTTTAAGAGGACGAAATGGTATTGGCCATTAATTGTGAATGCACTAAACTTGTTGATGGTCTTTTCCTGGCGTCTGTATCGCTTAGTATCCAATGTTGCGATTGACCAGAAATCATTTCGACGCAACGTTGTGTCTATTATGGTGAAGAGAGCCACCCCACGACCATCAGCTGATTCTAGATCTGGTCCTTTTCACGACGTTCCAATTGAAGTGCGATCTGACAACACTGGCCACTATGCAGAGTCTGGTCCTATAAGAAAGTGTGTTGTCTGCTGGCGAAGTTGCCGAAATAGGTGCGATAAGTGCAAGAAGAGCATGCATGTCAAGCTTTGCTTTCAGCTCTATCATGAAAAATGAATTATGCAAAAACAGCTGAATTGACTTCTAGACTGTCTCATTTTATGATTGTGGCATTTTAAATAGCTTGAAAAGATGCAAAGATCATCAATGTAAAACGTAATCAGTTGTTTTCAATTGCGTTTTCACACTTNCTAGATCTGGTCCTTCTCACGACGTTCCAATGTAAGTGCGATCTGACAACACTGGCCACTATGCAGAGTCTGGTCCTATAAGAAAGTGTGTTGTCTGCTGGCGAAGTTGCCGAAATAGGTGCGATAAGTGCAAGAAGAGCATGCATGTCAAGCTTTGCTTTCAGCTCTATCATGAAAAATGAATTATGCAAAAACAGCTGAATTGACTTCTAGACTGTCTCATTTTATGATTGTGGCATTTTAAATAGCTTGAAAAGATGCAAAGATCATCAATGTAAAACGTAATCAGTTGTTTTCAATTGCGTTTTCACACTTGCTTTTTCTAACAGATCCTACCAATGTCTACAAAAGTAGACATAGCTAAAAGACACCTTTCCCATCAAAGGATTGCAATCAAACATTTTACACATCTATTCTAGCCTAAGGCGGATATTCACACCAATTTTGATAATAAAAGAAGTTAGGGGGGCATGCTTGGGAGAATATGGGTTAATAAACTGGCCAACATAACCAAACATTTTCGGCCCTAACGATCGCCTTAGCAGTAAGTTAAAAAAATACCATCGCCTATATTTAGCGCAAGGCTGCAATGTAAACACAAACTTTGATTACCCTACATAACCTATTAAATTTATTTTTCGATTTAAAGTCTTTATCAATAACAATTGCAGACTCGGAAGAAAGGTTACAAAATCTTGTGAATGTCGCAAACATCAGCAGTCTCAAAAAAGGTATGGAATTGAATGTCAAAAAGAAAGAATGCATGGTTATTACTAAGAAAAAAGAAGACAAAATTCAAAACTGTATTATTTTGTTGAACGGAGAGCAACTTAAGCAGGTAAACACGTTCAAATATCTTCGATATAAATACGAACAGCACAAGCTAAAGCGACATTTGAAAACCTAAGGACAATTCTGACCAACAAGAATATTAGCTCCGAAACCTGCTTAAGAGTACTGAAATGTTATGTCTACCCAGTATTCACCTTCAGCTGTGAAGCATGGACGATATGTGCGACAGTGGAGAAAAAGATCAACGCGTTTGAAATGTGGGCATTTAGAAGAATGCAGCGAATATCATGGACCACAAATACAACAAATGAAGCAGCCCTGAGACAGGTTAAGTAGGAAAGAAATCTCTTGAAGAACATCAGAGGTAGACAGGCTAGATTCCTGGGGCATGTAATGCGAAAAGGAAAACTCGAACACCTGTCTTTAATCGGTAAAATTGATGGTAAAAGAGCAAGAGGAAGACAAAGAAGGAAATACCTACATCAACTAACAGGAAATCCTGATGCATTAATACAGGCCGTTTACAACCGATCAAAATGGAAATAAATCATCAAAGAGGCCGCAGATGACTGGAACAGCTAAGGCAATGAAAGAAGAAGATCAATAACAATAGACCCACATGGTCACCCTCTTTGTCCCTTTGATATAATAAAGTCATAGTTTTAGTTCATCAACGGCTGCAAAATATGCTGACACTAAACCTGAGCTTTCTATTTTGCTAGTTAACTTCAGTTTCCGATTGTAGATATTTATCTTTCATAGCATGTCTACTTGTGGCAATGTACTGGTGGCAAACCCAGTCTAAAATCAGCATGTCCGTTTTGTAGTTCAGCATTGGAAAGTACTTTTACTATAGTTTAGCTTCCTACATTACCTTGTTAGATTTTTTTTCTGTCCGTGATAACAAGCCCACTTTTGTGTCTTCTGGTGACTACTCATGGAATCATACTGAAAAATTTTATGGCCTGTGATTAGTGTAGGGTTGCAGAGCACCTTGACACCAAAACTAATATTCCTACGTTGTCTAGTGCGCTATTCCATTTTGACCGTGCATACTACACAAGAGCAGGCAAACACCAACAGGAACCTTTATTACAAGAAGATTTATTAAAGGAAGATTTTCAGACATTTCTATTTGTGTATGACGCAATTAAGAAAAAGAGGATAAAATTTGAACAGATGTGAACGTCAGGTTGGCACGGGTTTTCTCCTCTTTCACACAGTAGTTATTATGATTGCTTCGCAACAGACACTGATCTTTTGAAGTTATTTTACAACCACGTAATAGTATCACAGTTTGATTGCCTTGGCGAATAATCCTCAAGTAAAGTAGTGTTAAAACTGTGTTGCTCAATACTGATAATCTTTGATAATGGGAATCCTGCAATAACAGCAGAAACGTCTTACCTAAGCAGCTTAATACTAAAACTGTAATGCTGTCATTATGTATTGTCCTGTCTTTCCTTTTTCTGGTTTATTGATTTATTAGAGCATTGCAAATACACCAAGAAACGGACTGAAATAAATATAGCCATATTATCTAGCTGTTGTCAGCTACTACTGACCACGGAATATTCTTGATTATAGACATGTCTTTTTTTTTCGTTTCAGATTGGTCTGATGATGTGTGAAATACACAAAAATATTTGCTGAATTGTTGGTCTCTTTACTTCACAGCCATGTTATCGTTATTTTTTTACCAAATATCTGCCTTATCATAATCAAATATGGCTTATCACCATAAAGCCTGGTTTGTACTTCGTAAGAGAGGCTTTTTCCTATGACTGTGACCCAAAGTCTTTTTCTACAACTTAATAGTATAAATCTTTGTTTAATATTATTATTTTGAAAATTTTACTTATAAACGTAAACATTTTCTTTCATTAGTCCCAGAAAGGACTTTTAAACTTTTACGTATAAACGTAAACATTTTCTTTCATTAGTCCCAGAAAGGAATTTTAAACTTTTACTTATAAACGTAAAGATTTTCTTTCATTAGTCCCAGAAAGGACTTTTAAACTTTTACGTATAAACGTAAACATTTTCTTTCATTAGTCCCAGAAAGGAATTTTAAACTTTTACTTATAAACGTACAGATTTTCTTTCATTAGTCCCAGAAAGGACTTTTCAACTTTTATGTATAAACGTAAACATTTTCTTTCATTAGTTCCAGAAAGGAATTTTAAACTTTTACGTATAAACGTAAACATTTTCTTTCATTAGTCCCAGAAAGGAATTTTAAACTTTTACGTATAAACGTAAACATTTTCTTTCATTAGTCCCAGAAAGGAATTTTAAACTTTTACGTATAAACGTAAACATTTTCTTTCATTAGTCCCAGAAAGGAATTTTAAACTTTTACGTATAAACGTAAACATTTTCTTTCATTAGTCCCAGAAAGGAATTTTAAACTTTTACGTATAAACGTAAACATTTTCTTTCATTAGTCCCAGAAAGGAATTTTAAACTTTTACGTATAAACGTAAACATTTTCTTTCATTAGTCCCAGAAAGGAATTTTAAACTTTTACGTATAAACGTAAACATTTTCTTTCATTAGTCCCAGAAAGGAATTTTAAACTTTTACGTATAAACGTAAACATTTTCTTTCATTAGTCCCAGAAAGGAATTTTAAACTTTTACGTATAAACGTAAACATTTTCTTTCATTAGTCCCAGAAAGGAATTTTAAACTTTTACGTATAAACGTAAACATTTTCTTTCATTAGTCCCAGAAAGGAATTTTAAACTTTTACGTATAAACGTAAACATTTTCTTTCATTAGTCCCAGAAAGGAATTTTAAACTTTTACGTATAAACATAAATATTTTCTTTCATTAGTCCCAGAAAGGACTTTTAAACTTTTACGTATAAACGAAAACATTTTCTTTCATTAGTCCCAGAAA